>VZTH01012663.1:529021-649507 GCA_013397815.1 Aleadryas rufinucha
TGCAATGTTTAGCTCAAGAAAATAGAAATACACATTTCCACAAACAGGAATGGATATGTGAGTACAAACATGTATATGAATGCACACAAACACAACTATTCCAAAGCCAAAAGGATACACCAAGGAAGAAACACCATGTACTCAGTCAGTACATCCTTCTGTAAACATCCACCCTGACCACTGTCAGGGGCCTCTCTCTCCCAAGACTCATTCCCATGTCCCCCCCCTTCCTTTCAGGATCACTGTCACAGATGTCAAGCACTGTTCTCTGCCCTCAGGTCTCTCACTGGAATTGATTCTTCACATACAACTGCTTCCTGGCACACTGGCAGCTGTCTTGAGCATTTAGCAAGAGAAGGTGCTTTTGTATGTGACCATCTTTGTGCACAGAATTGCATCTGTGCGTTAATAAGAAGAGTGTGGTAAAAAAGAAAAAAATAATCCACAATTTATTCATTTGCTGATTAATCCTGACAGAAGGAAATGAATTGCAAAATCCTGAATTCTGCTGGGATCTGACAGGTAAGAACATTGCTTTTCTGTCCTCATATGGAGATTTGGAATCTTGTATGAAAAAATTAAGTCAATAAATACCATGTTTGCAGAGGAACTTGGAACACAAGAGCTAGCAAACATTAGGAAGAAGGTCCAAGTCTCCTTGGACCTGCAAGGGCAGGATCAATGCTTGCAAACAAACGTTTTAGTGTATGTCACACTCTTAGCTTCTGTTATAGCCAAAGTGAGCGTCCTGTTGCTCTTTTCTTTTTATGACACAAAATAAACCTTGTGACTGGGAGGAGCAAGCTGGCAGGAAAAACATGTGAGTGCTCTAATGACACTGCACGTTCATTCCTTTCTCATGATTCAATGGACAGGTCTGGAAAAGGTGAACATTAAAAAGGACATCACATTTCTATACTATTGAGAAATGAATAATGCATTGGAAAGCAAGTATAAGCATCAATTCTCTTTTAATCAGTATCTGGTGGCTTGACCCTGGCTGGATGCCAGGTGTCCACCAAAGCTGCTCTGTCATCACCCTTCTCAGCTGGGAAGGGGAGAGAAAATATAACAAAAGACTTATGGGTTCGATATAAGGGCAGGGAGAGATCACTCACTAGTTACTGTCACGGGCAAAAGAGGCTCAACTTGGCGGTGGGGGGTGGTGTGGAAATTAATTCATCACCAATCAAGCCAGAGTAGGCAAATAGGAAATAAACACAAATCTTCAAACACCTTCTCCTGACCCCTCCCTGCTTCCTGGGCCTAACCTTACTCCTTATATTCTCTACCTCCTCCCCGCAAGTGGCTCAGGGAGCTGGGGAATGGGGGCTGCGGTTAATTAATGTTGTCTCTGCTGCTGACTCCTCCTCAGGGGGAGCACTTTTCCAACTCTTCCCCTGCTCCGGTGTGGGGTCCCTCCCACAGGAGACAGTTTTCCGTGAACTCCTCCAATGTGAGTCCTTGCCACAAGCTACAGTTCTTCACAAATTACTCCAGCACAGGTCTTTCCATGGGGTGCAATCCTTCAGGAACAGGCTGCTCCAGTGTGGGTCCCCTGTGAGGTCACAGCTCCTGCCAACAAACCTACTCCAGTACAGGTTTCTCACAGGTCACAGCCTTCTCTGGGGCACCCACCAGCTCTGGCATGGGGTCCTCCATGGGCTGCAGGTGGATCTCTTCACAACAGTCTTCACCATAGGCTGCAGGGGAATCTTTTCTCTGGTGCCTGGAGCACCTTCTACCCTTCCTTCTTCACTGGCCTTGGTGTCTGCAGAGCTGCTCCTCTTCTCTGGTTGCTATTTACTTCTGCCCAACATCTTTTTTCCCTCTTCCTAACTCTGTTATCCCAGAGGTGCTGCCACCATCATCAATGGGCATCAGCCTTGGCCAGTGGCATGTCTGCCTTGGAGCTGGCTGGCATTGGCTCTGATGGACATCGGAGAAGCTTCTGGCAGCTTCTTGTAGGCTCACTCCTGTAGGCCCTTACTACCAACACCTCGCCATGCAAACCCAACACAGTATCATGAAGCATATTACAAATTAACCACTTTCCGCAGACACTTGGTGTATTAAGTAGCTCTAGGCTGGGCCCCTGTTAGGCTTGACCATGCCATCTGCATTTAGAAAATTGCCCATACATTTACTAAAGTGAAATTCACCCATTAATTAGTCCTGTCAGCGTTTTCCCTGGAAGCTGTCATTAGCACATCGAGCTAATTACTACAACTAACAGCACTAGTGGGTGTGTGTATGTGCAGGGTGGGGAGGAGGAAAGGTTATTCTAACTAAATAATGGAAAGGACACCTCATTCTTACATTAACATCAAAATTTAAATTCAGAATAACATTGGAATGAGATAAACCTGACATTTTATTTTCCTTCCATACTGGAATCTTTGCTGTAGGTGGAAAAATACATTCAAAGCATGGCAGGAATCTTCTGAAGCTGATAAACCAGAAGGAACAAGACCATCTTCTAGTTATCCATTCCTCCATAACTCTCTGTATATGTTAAGTGTATTTTGACCTAGGAAAAAGAAACTGAATTTGTGTAATACTGCTCAGTTCAATACCACAGCAATGCTATTCAGGTCCTTTTCTACAGATATCCTTGCTCAGGATATTTTCCTACTTGCTTGTGTGAAGACCCTGGCTGGATAGGAGGACTTGAACATATCACAGAGTTATCTTGATCTGCCCAGTTCCACCTGTGAAGTGAGCCAAGGGTGAATGTGGTAAGATCTTGGTGTGACAGAACCAATCAGCAACGTTGACTTGAACCTTTTGCATCGAGGTTTGTGTTAAAAGATTTTCCTTGTGTGTCCCACAGGTCAGGAGCAGCTGTGCAGTCATGGAACTGTGGTTCAGTTGATGGACAGTCTTTTTTGATGCCATGGCAGCTGTGTATCCCTGTGATGAAGGTCACCGTATGAACATCAAGTGGAACACAGTGAAAACTCCTTGGGGAGCCTGCTGGCTAACTCAAGGCTACAACAAGGTAACAGGTGAGAGGGGAAATGGCAGTATACAGAAATGAAATTACTTTTAAAGGTCTTCGGGTAAGAGGAGGCAAATACTAAATCCAGGAATCTTAACTTCTCATTGAGTCATTGTCATGGTTTTGTCTGGGACAGAGTTCATTTTCTTAGTAGCTGGTACAACACTGTGTTTCGGATTCAGTGCAAGAATAACATTGATAACACAGTGATGTTTTTGTTGTTGCTAAGTAGTGCTTACCCTAAGTCAAGGACTTCTCAGTGTCTCATGCTGTGCCAGTGAGGAGCTGCACAAGCAGTCAGGAGACAGCACAGCCAGGACAGCTGACCGGAACAGGCCAAAGGGCTATTCCATACCATGGAGCATCATACCCAGTATATTAACTGGGGAGTGTTGGCTGGGAGTGGGGTTGACTGCAGCTCAGGGACAGGCTGGGCATCAGCCAGTGGGCCGTGAGCAATTGTGTTGCGCATCACTTGTGTTTCTTGGGTTCTAACACCCTCTCTCCCTCTCCTTTCTATTATTAATAGAATTAGCATTATCATTGTATTTTATTTTGTTTCAATTATTACGCTGTTCTTATCTCAGCCCACGAGTTCTATTTTCTTTTCTTTCCTCGTTCCTCTCCCCATCCCACAGGGAAGAGCGTGTGTGTGTGTGTGGGAGGGGAGAGGGTGTGTGTGAAGTGAGAGAGCAGGTGTGTGGTACTTAGCTGCCAGCTGGGGTTAAATCACAACGGCCACCTTGCCAGCACACACAGTTGCCCACCCTAAGCATCTCACAATTTTTTTCCTTTTTTTAGAAATTCACCTCATGCTGCACATGGATGCAAAGGAAAAAGAATTTTAACAACTCCTCTCCATCACACTCTTGTGGTGTAAGTGCAAATACAGCTGTAACTGCCAGCATTGCCCGCAACTTTTCCACATGGACAGCCCTCCACCTGCAAAGTGGGAGCAGTTGGGAGGGGAATGGCAATAGTCAGGTCATTCACAGCAAAATACAGCTGGCAGATGGGCACATTATCCAGCTGACAGGCCCAGGACACGCATGGTGTGAACACCACAGCAATACCCACACATGTGGGCTTTCCAGAGTCATGTAACAAAAGAGGGTGGGATCTGAAAGCATTTTGTAAAAGTGACTGTTTAGAGGCCCAAGTGTCAGAACTGATGTGTGTGCTGGGAACTAGGTCAAGCTCCACAGGCCTGCATCCTCAAGAGAGAGGAATTAACTGCTGGTCATACTATCCATAGATTACACAAGTATCAGAATTGAGGATCCTCTCTTCTCCAGACACTGCAGAGCAGAGCACACATTTGTAAGCAAGAGACTATATAAGGTCACTGTAAAAAACATTCCACTCCAATTAAACATCATTTGCTTTTACTAATTTCACTGTAGTACAATCCTTGTAACTGTAACTACCCAAAGCTCTACGCAAAGATTTGTGCAGGTACATGCCAACGAGCCCCTCAGCAGTCCCAGCTCTTCAGAACTCTCCTGCATATACATAACTTTCCTCAAGCCTTTTATGCCTTCAAAGTCAGTAGGACAGTCCCTATGTGTAAAGCAGTTCTAACACACAGAATCAGACCTTAAGTAATGCTTTGTCAACCCGAAAGCATTTACTATTTAATAAAGACTAGCAAAAAGTGTTTCTTTTTCAATGAGACAAAAATACTTTACATGAAATCAGGTCTCTGACTTCAAATAGGGAATTGGATTACTTAAACTTGCTAGGATTTTCACCTGCACTTCCTTGCCTTCTAATACTGACAGATTTCAGCTGTATTCCTCTAGCAACAAATGGATTCTCCTGTGACTAAAATAATTGTACAAATAGGGTTGCTAATGTACTCCTTTCAGCTGATTAATATCAAGTTGTAGAGACAGTGAGTTCAGCTTGTACTTGTGTAATAATTTCTATTAACTTCTGCCCCCAATCTCTATGTGAAAGATACTCCAGCAAAGAAGTAACATGAAATAAGCACAAGGTGCAAAACAATCCTGGTGTTGAAAAATGAAAAGAAGAAAAATTTAAGGAAGAACTTAATCTGTGTCACTCATGCCAGATGGCTGCTTACTTAACTAATAAAGTTAAGCAAGATGTATTTAGGACTATCTTGTTTAATTTGATTATTTAAATGAATAAACTGCCTGTAAGGCAGTGGGGTTTTTGCACATATAATCAGGTCACATTCAACTCTGGTTCGTATTTGCTGATTTTGATATGGTTAGTTCATAATTTCTCTATGTAGCCAAACTGTTTTGCTTACATGCGGAATGTTTTAGATCAGACGAGAATTACTCTGATGCACCAACTGATATTATGTTAATGCTGAGTAGATTAATGCTCCAGCAAATTTGCATATAATGAACATGGATCATAACCCTTTGCTGAAGTGCACATCCCTGTGTGCCTGCCCTAGATAATGGGCCCTTTTCCTATCAACAGGGAACCGAGAAGGGAGGAGAAGCAGGTTCTTTAATTCCTCTTTTATGCATTCAACAAAACTACCACTATAACTGCAGAGGTATCGAGTAGTTACTGCTACCAGAGTGATTATGCAAATGACATTATGCAATTCCAGTGACTGAACTAACACCACCCTAGGACTCTACATCAGTCTACAGCAGATATTTCCAACCCATATAGTCTTCAACAAAGACAAGTGCTTATATGGTCAATAAACAACGATGTTCTGCCCTTTTTCCTGGCAAACTTTGTGAGCAGTTATTATCTAGGGCTTGTCCAAAAATTTTCCACTGAAACTGTTTTTATGGAAAACTTCAAGTTAAAACCGAACAGCTTTTCTTTTTTTTTTTAATTGAAAGGATGTCTCCTGTCTGTGGAATATTGTCCCCCTTCTGTCTCAATGAACTGTGTCCCAAACAAAGCACATTTCCATGGGGATGTGCTATTCTGAATATTCAGAGAAACTCAGAGTGGGGATCCTTTGAGCTGAGTGGGTTGACTCACCACAGGGTGGTCAAACACCAGAACAGGTTTCCTAGGGAGGTGGCTGATGCCCCAAGCCTGCCAGTTGATCAAGAGGCGTTTGGACAATGTCCCTAATAACATTCTTTAAATTTTGGTCAGCCCCAAAGAGGTCAGGCAGTTGGAATGGATGATTGCGTAGGTCCCTTCCAACTGAAACCTATTCTATTCTATTCTATTCTATTCTATTCTATTCTATTCTATTCTATTCTATTCTATTCTATTCTATTCTATTCTATTCTATTCTATTCTATTCTATTTCTATTTCTATTCTATTCTTTTCAGAGCTCAGCTTAACTACTGAGGCACAATTTACTAAAATTAGTAATTGGTGTACTTCATGAAATTTAGTTCAGCTAGAAAACCCAGCCTGCAGAGGGCAATGAAGGTATGAAGAACCTCAGGGCATTTCCATATCAAATAATCCAGCTCTACACTTTGACAAAATCTGTTTGAGAGGAAAAGATCAGTAGCTTTGTCCACTGTACAAAAATATACTGATTGCCAACCAAAAGCTAATTTCATTTCATAATTTAATTTCATTGAATACAACCAAATTTGGCAATTCTGTATGCTTTGTCTGTTTCTCCTGCAGTCAGTTTGTGAACAGCTGTGGAAGACTGCATGGGAACATGGAAAACTAGGTTCACATACCTAGCCTGGAGCAATGAGAGATCACAGATTTTGATAGGAAGCTGATAGACGGAAAACTTGAACCTGCCTTTTGCTCCTCTTGAGCAAAGACTTTGGCTTCAATTAAATGCTATATTATATACAATATTTAATTTTATCAGAAATACACCAAAGGATCTACGATTAATACAATTAAAACAAAATAAAAAAACAGTGGGACAGCCTCTATATACTTATTCAGACATTTGATACATTTACTCTACATAAATCACTTTGCTTGGCTCATGACTGGGTTTTTTTGACATAATTAGAAGAAACTCCTTACCTTTTAGGGCATCAGTTAATTATACTTCAAGCTCACAAATTACAGTTGTTTTTCATTATCTGCATATGGAACTGTAAAAGCAAAGCAAATGCTACTGTTATAACACAGCATTCGTCTCCAAAGTTTACAAAAGCAGGGTGAGCTAATGGAAAAAGAACCACTAAATAAAGCACCAACTGGCCTGGTTTCTAGGCTTGCTTTTAACTTTTTCCCTTTTTTGGCCATTTCAGAAAAGATACTGTGATTTCTCCCACTTTATTTTTAACCAGACATGAAATAGCTAACAAGAACTCTTATCTTTTTCAGAGACATGTTGAAACATGTTGGTTCAGATTAATGAGATTTGCATCTTAAAAAAATAATTCCAGCTCTGTTGCTTTATTTCCTTGTAAATAAGCAGACAAACAAGAAACTTCAGTTTCTCTAAGTATGCTCATGCCCTTACTTGTTAGGGCCAGACACTAAATTTATACTACACGGAACACAGGGGAACACTATATAGCTGCAGATTAAAAAATTCAATTTTTTTTTAAGGTAGTGTTGTGGTCAATAATACTTACAGAACTTCTTATTAGCATATTTTGCAGAACTATTTCCCTTCTACAAATTTAAACAGAACAAATGTATGTGAGCCTTTATAGCATGCATGAATTCTGCTCCGTCCTTCTAAAGCCATCTATGTTTAATGGTTACTTGATCTTAGCTGAATATGGGAATAATCTGTTTGATTTCTGAGTACAATTATATGTTCTGATGCAGAGCTGGTTTCTGGATTCCTTATAAAAACAATTACCTCCTGCTGTTTTTTTTAAAAAAAATTATGACTCATTTCTGTGGCTCCATCATCCATGTTAAATTTATGTAAATAACTTATGGTCCGATACCATGTAAGCATCGCTGGCATATGAATCCAAATAAATACATAAACTGCTTCGAATGCAAAGATGTCTCAACACAACTAAAGTGCCTTAAAATTATTAACAAGTTTTCAATGTTCTATCCAAATACAGATTATTTTCTTATATTCAAGTGGACTGAGCTTGTAGGACTGCAATTGCTTCTAAGAAAATTTATACATAAGGGTCTCCACCCTTCATTAGAATGTAAAAGGGTAGCATCGTAGAATCACTCAGGTCCTGCTGATTCCTGAACTGATTCACAGATAAGTAAGGGGGGTTTTTTTCACCCAAGCTGAGGTCATAGTCCAAAATTCTTAGTATACCATTGGAGCAGATGACCCCCCTGTGGTCCATTCCAACCTGAATTATTCTCCAATTCTGCACTTCTATCACAAAGTACTAAATTGTCTTTGACAGCCTTTTCTCCTGAAGCCAAAACATGTTCTTATAATCCTATATCATGTGGACGGAGGGCAGAAGGGAAGGGGGAGGGAGACTATCAAAGTTAAACATGAGGTAATGCACTGTAGGATCTGGAACCACAACTGTACAAACTCTGGGATCAGACAATTTACACAGGATGCTGAAAGCTGACAGAGCAGTGAGAGGTTTGTTGTAGATGCTGTCTGAGAGCAACATGACATAAAGAAAAAAGACACAACGTTGTAGGAAAACGTGAAACACAAAACTCTGGATGATGAGTTTCCTTACGGATCTCAAGGAAAAATCCAGTCTGAATTCTGGTTGGAACAGAAGGAGATTCAAGGGCAGATATGGATTATTGGTATGCATGCTTTGTTGCTGAAGGATGTAATTTTTTTTCCCCAGAGCATAGTTTATTTATATGATGTTGACATCATGGACCAAGTACAGGAGCATATACAAGGGAAGCTGAACTTAAAGAACATACTCTATTTTGCTGAGATCACATTGCAGAGCAAGTTATTCTGGCACTGGACCCCATCCTTATGGGGATAAAATAGAGCAGATTTCAGAGGTACTGTTATTAATTCTGAAGGAGGCTTTGTCCCCAGTCTCAGGCACATGAACTGCATGTCCACAAAAGAGCAAAATTAAGGAAAACCTATAAAAATGAGTAAGTTATATAGCAGCATGCTGGTTTATAATTCACTTTGAAGAAAATTAGGCACAGTGAAATACTGAAGTTACCGCTGAGATTTCAGGAACAAAAAATAATCAGGAAGTATGAAATACTATAAATCATTACTTTCTGACAAGTCAACGATCAGAATTGATGTTTTTTCTTGTTCAAGATGCTACAGAAAAAGCAGGCAGTTGGGCAGTAGGCAGGAACACTCAGTCTTTTGACGGACTCTTATTTTATTAAGGTTGTCAGTGAAGCCCTGAGATAACAGGAGAGCCCTAGTGAAGTGCTTAGTGCAGTATTTCTTTATGGTTCACTTGGACAACAGCAGTGCCTAACCTGAGAGCACAGCTGCATTCTGATAGCCATGGTCCAGATGTATAACTGGGGAAAGACACTGCAAGGAAAAAGGGAGAGAGATTCTAAGTAAGCAAAAAGATGAGAGGAGAAGCACAGGGATGAACAGACTTGTTCAAGGTCACAGAGCACGTCAGCACTGCTGTCAAAACTCACATCTCCTGACTCCCAATCCAAGAATCGCCCAGACAACAGAAGCAGGAGACAAAAGATGTAGCTGAACTTTAGGCTGTGTGAATCCAGGGCTCTTCGGGCTGCTCTAACTCTCCTTCTCTGCTGCTCCATCATTAAAAGCAAGCTATGATCACTGACTTGTAACAAACAAATAACCTTGCTTCCATGTCTGTAGCCATCACCCTCACAACTTGCTTCGCAATTCTCCTCCCCGAGCTTCCACTCAGCCTGGACTGTTTGATGCCTGCTGCTTTTGTGAAGCTTTTGAAATTAATGCTTTAAAGCCTGTAAGAGCAGCTCAGAAGAAGAAGAAGGAAAAAAAAAAAAAGACAGTTTTACATTTTTAAAAAGATGCTCTTCTTCTCCTCACAGCTGAGTTTTGGTGGCAGCTTGTGAGCAGAATAGTAAGTGGGAGTTTTTGTTGTGTTTTTCCAGGCCAGTCTGTCTGGGCTGTGGAGACCCACACTTTTTTTCATTTGTTTTTCACTGCAGTTAGGCCTTTTGAAGTCACCTCCTCAACAGAGGCTGCCCCTGCATGGACCAAAGAGAGGGGGGTACTCAGTGTTCAGCTGGTTGGGCCGGATTGTGGCATTTTCCCCATCTTTGGGGACAGAGAAGGCCCCATATTTCTCCAGCTCTCTGTTCCCCTTCTCTAGTCCTTAGCCTGTCAAGAGTCCATACACTTGGCTGTACACCATACCAGTGCAAATGCTTCCACGAATGATCTGCACATCATTTCTCTAGCTGTCCCTTAGGGAAGGATTAATTCTACACCAACAAAAGAGTTCATGCTACTGATTCCAAACAGAACGCTCCCAGAAAAATCGAAGTGATCACTCGTACCGAAAGGCCTAATGCAACCCTCTGGAGCGCAAAACCAGCTCTCAGTTATGCAGCTGGGAACCCACCACTAGCCTGAGTTAACAGCAAGTGAATTGGAAGTTTCAAGCCTTCGTCACACTGATAACAATGACACCACAAAGCGGATGAAATTTCTCCTGTGAGCAAATGAGCACTGAAATAACTGATACTTGAATTGTTGGGGCTTGTGTCGTCAGTTCACAGTGTTCTTATCTTCTACAACAGACCTGTAGAATCAAATACCAGGATTATAGATCCAAATCACTCCAGCATGTTCCCTACACTTCTCCATTGCCATCAAAATGCTCTGGCTCCTTCTCCCATCTCAGAATCTCCTTCAGCCTTACACATCACCTATGCAGCCCCTGAGCAGCTGGCAAGGCAAAAGACACTGTGGACTGTAGATGATCATGGCATCACGGAATTATAAACTGGTTGGGTTGGAAAGGACATTAAAGATTATTTAGTTCCAACGGCTCTGCCAAAGGTAGGGATGCCACCCACTACACTGTGTCACTCAGGGCCCCATCCAACCTGGTCTTGAACAGTTCCAGGGATGGGGCATCCACAACTTCTCTGAGAAACCTGTTCCAGTGCCCTACTACCCTCTTGAGCAAAAAAATTCTTTCTAATATCTACTCTAAATGTCTCCTCTTTTTGTTTAAAACCACTCCCTAAGTCCTATCTCTATCTGCCAGTGTAAAAAGTTAATTTCCTCTTTTTTACTTAAAGAGAGCTACCCCTTTAAGTACTGAAAGGCCACAATCAGGTCTGGTAATACCTGTGTGTTACCTGGGCAGGCCACACACATACACAGTCTGATCAGCTGGATGAACTCTTCTGCCAGAACAAGACACCAATTTGAAGGTCTCACCACCGTTGTCACAAAACTTGTCAGAAATGCATATACTTATTATAAATGTTCAATATCTTTGAGGCTCCTATTTCTTTGCCAAACCGGGCTGAAGTGTCCAAGCAATTAAAAATGCTGAGAGAGCTTGCAGAGAGACAGATGGATAGGGAGACAGGATGATCACATTAGCTTTTTTTTTTTTTCCCCTTGAGGAAAACATGCTAAAAAGCAAAAAGAAAAAATAAACCTACCAAAATGCATTGTTTGTACTTATGAATTGTTATCAGACTTAATTAAATTTTGATTTCAGTTCTTTACTTTGTATCAGGATAAAACACAAAAAAAATTTAGTGATTTTATTAATTAATTTTGATGAAAAAAATTATTGGCAGAAGATGATCTCTTGTGTACAAAAATGTGAAAAACGCTACTGAACCTTTAAAAAATTATTTTTCTTCAATAATTTTCAGAAAGATTTAAACTTTCCTCATTTTGCATTCCAAGAATTTGACTGAGAACCTAACACTGCAGCTACAGTGGGTGCATTTTCTAGTTTCTGCTTCTTCACTAAATTGGGAGAAAAAAACACAAAAAACCCAACATTGTACATTATAGACTGAAATTTCTTGAAGGGAGATGATGAAGACTGTTGTTATAGGCATTTGACTTCGATCATCTTTAGAGGGTGATAAAAAAGAAAGTAAGATTACCTTGGAAAAAAAGACATACAGAATCAGGCAGATTGTAAGGCTTCCGATAAAACACTACTCTTGGCAAGCTACACCGGGGGAAAAAAAAAAGGCAGTTCCTCTGTCCATAATGTGTATTTTTTTTTAACATTTACAAATTATTTTTGACTTAGCCACGCAGGGAGCCTACTTTCAACCCTCAATTTGAAAATCATGGAGGCTTTTTATAAAGTCTTCCACCTGCATCTCTTTTTTGCATCACAGTTCTTTATCCTCTAAAGGATGAAAACCCTGGCGTATAAAAACTTTGTTAAGCTGTCACTATCAATAGAGTAAAAAAAAATAATGGTTGACAAAGAAGAAACAAATTGCATCTTCGAATAAGTTTCCTTCATGCTCTTGTTAAAAGCTATAACCTCTGATGTTAACTAAATTTAACCCATTCTGACCCTTGCGGTGGCCCTTAACCTTTTCTTTATTCTGCTTCCTGTGGTTGCTGAAGAAAACTGGCCCAGTCATTGGAAAAGCACTCTCTGTTGCACACAAAGCCCCAGCCTGGCTGCTAGTCTGTCAGGAGGGATAGAATAGACGGGGAGGTCAGCACCTGTGCTGAGAAGCAGGTGACAGGGAACTGCTTGGACCATTCTAGGGCAAGTTGTAATAGTTTCTACCCTTTAAATATCGCACTGTAGTTTCGGGTATTCAAGGCAGCGAAGTTCACATTTTCTTTGTGAATGCAGACTTTAAACAAATTAATCTATTGCTGTTCAACTGACTGTAAAATTAGTAGATTTACTGTTGCAAAAAAAAAAAAAGGAAAAAAAAAAAGAAGAGAGCTTTCACTTCCACTTTAATAAGGTCACGGATGTGTCCTAGGCTGCCAACAAAAGCAGCTTTTAAAATCTTCGCAGCTGAACCCAACAACTTGCAAAGGCTGTAGAACAATGTCTTCAATATACAGTGGAAACTCCTCTCCCTACAGTCAAGATGTAAAACTAGACAGTTAAAAAACTTTTTATACTCTGAAGTTTTAACTCTAATTGCATCTCGCCCCAGGGACCCTCAGAGTTGCTCTATGATTAACATTTTAATAAATTCAGTCAGCCTTGCTTTTCAGGGAACAAAATTGGTTCTTTGCCTGGATTCAGTAATTCAGCCCAAGCAATGTAATGGCAGAGCATGCATCTTCAAAAGATTTGTTTTAATTCCCACAACAGGGCCAGATCTCAGAAATCAAACAAAACTTTATCTGTTTTAACTATATTTGTATATTCTGTGCAGGGCATCAATTAGCAGTGACCATTTACCACTCACTACAACAAAATTTTTGGGTTTGCTTTAAATTTTTGCTGTTTCTTGCTAGAATAAAAATAGAGAAGTTTGTGTAGGAAGCAACTTTCAAAAGCTGTGGATGGAAAAGGAGTAAATGAGCTACTGCAGATCCAGAAATCTGGACCTACTACACACCCAGAATTTCTGTGTCCTTTAAATACATGTTTATTCTGACGTGTTCTCTGCCATATGGCAATGCTCAGCTCAGCACAAGGGAGTTTTTCATGTGAGTTATGTGCCAAAGTCTTTTATAAACACTAACGGGAAAAGGAATACTAAGGAGTGTAAAGGGGAGGCTACGGCCCTGCTCTGAACAAGGGGTCTGCAGAAACACACAGCCACGATTATAACCAGCAGGAAGGTGGAGGGGGGGCCATGCCAGCTGCCAGCAGGAGTGGGGAGAGGGGAGTGGGGAGGAGTAAGAGACTCTCTCCACGTCTTCCCCAAAACTTCCCTGCTGAAATGCCCTGTGAAGGAGGGAATTACACAGAAAAAAACAGGAAAACAGAGGTGCACAGGGTAAGCAGCCCTCCAGATGCTCAGTACTTTTTTAAGCACAAGTGTGCAGGAGACTAATCACAGATTTAGTAATAAGACTGAAAAAACCTGCTGTCCCACCCACTGCTACTGCTCCATGTCCAAGGGTCCCAGGCATCGCATAAACTCCACAATATCAGTAATAAATTCCTGATGATCTTGTTTGGCACTTGAAATTTTTTTGACCAGATATTCGTAAGTACAGCTCCAGCTTAGGAAGCAGCAAGATATTCAGTGTGGACCAAGGAAAGACCAGTCCTCCACCCAGAGCCAGCAGGTTAAGAGCTCCTTGCAGGTGTAAGGCACTTCAGCAGCTTCCTTCCTGTTCCCACAAAATGAGTGATGAAGTTTGAATGACAGTAAACTATAGCCTTAGATCTCCAGGTGAACACATTGTCATCCAGCTGAGGGCATCCTCACTCTCTGCTGGGCATCACAAACTGCTCACTGTACCCATAATGAATAGCTTTGGGGGGAGATTTTAGGGTGCTAGTGCTGAGTCGATGGCTGAACTAGATGATCTTGAAGGTCTCTTCCAACTGTGATGATGCTGTGATTCTTTGATTTTGAAATTAACCCTAAAACACAGAAGGCCTGGAACTAGTTTCCAACATCCTCAGGGGACATTGAAACCATCCCCCAGAGATCAGTTGTTAATGTGGATGAAGCTTCTCAGTAGCATCTTGATCCTCACAATAATTACTAATATTAATAACATCCACACTGGCAGATCACCGCACTGCTCATGTACGAGGACAAGAAATCTCTATATCCACCCATCCTTTCCCTTTCTCATATATCAGCATTTAAAATTATCTGGGTAATGACATGTCTGTGGTTTGGCACAAGGTCTAGCAGAACAGGCCTTAATATGGCACAAAAAATAAAGTGAAAACAACAACTTTGTAAGTAAATGTCAAATTAAAAAAAAAAAAAAGAAAAAAAAGGCAGATGAAGATTTAGGAATTAAAAAGCAAACAAATGACTGAGTGTATTGACAGGGGTGGGCAGAGGATGATGTGCATCAGGCAAAGTAGAAGGAAGAAAGTTATTATTAACTGCACTTATTATGATAGTGTCTTTCAAATAATTAAGACTGCAGTCTCACTGTGGCAGGCACATATAAAAACATGGCCCCAGGACAATTACAGTGCAAACAGACATGAGACAAAGAACAAGGAGAAAGAGTGCACTGAACCCCCAGAAAGATCAAGTTAATTGAGGACAAACAGCATGAGAAAGGTGCACTATTTCTTGGCACACTAAATTTAATTAGAAAGGCATGAAGTAAAACAAGCATCAGGTTTAAACTTAACAGAATTAAATAACAGGGAGAGAGAAGGAATGCGAGTTGTATGCTCTGAAGTACCTTGCTTTCAGGCAGGTAGTTTTTATCACAGTGAAGAGGATTATTAGCTTTATTGCTGCTACTAACACTGCTGAAAATTATCTGTCTTATGGGGATGGTTCTCCGAGTGGCAATAGTAGCTAACTGCAAGCGGGGCTGCTGATAAGCTCTCTTCTAATGCATATTGCAGAGCTGATGATGAAAAAAATATCTCTCCAGGCTTCAGCTCTGCCAAAATTTTCCTTCATGCTTATTCAAATTCCACACTTGATTTCCAGACCATGAAAAGAGCAGTAAAAACCTTTTTTGTCTCGGCTTTTCTTATTGTAGAATATTTCACTCTCCACAACTGGATACTGTAGAATTTCAATAATTTATGTTTCAATAGCATCAAACTGAGATCTGGTTTTCTTAGGCATTCTACTGATGTAAGTGATGGTAATCCCTGCTCCCAAAGAGTTTACAACTCTAAAGGCATAAAGCCTGAGTGAAATAAAAAAAAAAAGCACAAAAGATCAGGATGGAAGAACCTGGCCCTATTTGCATATAATAGGAGAAGCTACAGTTGTCATTCAGGCTCTTAACACAGCTCACCATCTACTTGGCTAATTCTGTTACTGGCATTTTTGCAAATTTATTACTGCAGGTGAGGAGTTTTAATGAGGATAAGGTGACATGGATGAACTGATTTAGTAAAGTTTTCTGGGTTTGCACACAATTACCACATGATGTCTTCTGTGAAGATGGAGAGCATGAAGCAAGGACAGACCTTTTTTTACATGTGTGTACCACAATGACAAAACAAAACCAGCAAGCACATGAAACGAAACCATTCTAAGACCACAGTTAAGAACAGAAAGCTAAAGATCAGATAGACCAAAAGATAAAGAGAACCCAAAAGATAAAGAAAACCCAAAAGATAAAGAGAACCCAAAAAGATAAAGAGAACCCAAAAAGATAAAGATCAGATTTTCATTCCATTTCTTCTTCCTGGACAGAAAAGGGGTCAGGAAAGAGGTGTCACTTAGCTGTGGCCTAAAGCATGTAAGCTAAAAAGTTCTGATTGTTTTTAAGCAGGAAGGACAGCAGACAAGGCCTTCCTCCCAGCTGCTTCCCATTGCTCCATTTTGTACTAAATTCTGAACACAAGCACACTTTCAGTCTGAGTGTTGCTCCAGCTCCTGCCCGGCTAGCTAAACAGCATGCCTCGATGGACAGGAACCCCAGGGCTCCGGAAAGAGGTCCTCAGCACACCCCAGTGTCTCCAGAGCAACAGAGGAACAGCAAACTCCCGAGCTGTTCGGTGGCTGACTGCCTTCGTGTGTTCCTTACAGCTGGGGACATGACGCTTGCACATGAATTTCAGCTTCTCTTTCAAAGGTTTCTGTCTCCAAATTGGATGGAGGAGCTCACAAACCCAAGGCAGAGCCTCCTACCAAAGAAGGTAACAAATCCAAGCATCCGAGACGCTTTCGGACTGAGTCACGCAGCTGCAGAGCCGCACACGCTGCTGACCCCTGCAGACTCAGCTCCGCCGTGCACTGCCCGCACCCCGCACGCACCCCGGCCCGCAGCCCCGCGGGTGGGGACAGGGACAGGGACAGGGACAGAGGTACTGTGTTACACAGCCCGCTGCAGTGCTGCATCCAGCTCTGGGGTCACCAGCACAGTAAGGACATGGACCTGCTGGAACGAGTCCAGAGGGACACAAAGATGCTCTGAGGGCTGGAGCACCTCTCCTGTGGAGACAGGCTGAGAGAACTGGGGCTGCTCCGCCTGGAGAAGAGAAGGCTGCGGGGAGACCTCACAGCATCCTTCCAGTGCCTAAAGGGGGCCTATCAGAAAGATGGAAACAGACTTTCTGGTAGGGCCTGTAGTGATAGGACAAGGGATTATGGTTTTAAACTAAAAGTGGGTAGATCTAGACTAGAGGTAAGAAGTTTTTTACAGGGAAGGTGGCAAAACACTGTCACAGGTTGTCCAGAGGGGTGGTGGATGTCCCATTCCAGGAAACATTCAAGGTCAGGACAGACAGGGCTCTGAGCAACCTGATCGAGTTGAAGATGTTCCTGCTCTCCTGCTTATTGCAGGGGATTAGAGTAGATGAGTTTTAAAAATCCTTTCCAACCCAAACCCAAATTCTACGATTCTATGCCTCAACACACACACAAAGCACTCAGCCCCCACATAATCCCCGCTCACAGCAACACACTGCCCTGCTGGGATGGCCCCTGGGCATAGTGCGGACCCTGTCCCAGCTGTGGTCCTCACACCCACCGCAGCGCAGCAAAGACACACCGGGAACCCACAGAGCGATGCAGGGAAACAACAGCTCCCAACAACCGCACGCACAGAACCGGGCACGCCACGTGTGTCGGCCTGGAAATGCGGGAGCACACAGGCACACAGGGAGCGGGGCACGGGCACACACGGACCCCGCTCGCACCCCGCACCCACCACGCGCACTCACACGGGCGCGCACCGGCAGAGGCGCGCTCACGCCCGCGGGCACGCGCGGACGCGCGGGGCGGGGGCAGGAGGCGGAGGCGCGCGAGGAGGAAGAGGAAGAGGAGGAGGAGGAAGAGGAAGGGGGAGAGGCGGGGCGTTCCGCAACTTCCCGGCGGCTCGGGCCGGTCCCTCGGCTGCTGCGGCGAGCCGGCGTCTCGGCTCGGCTCGGCCCGGCTCGGCCAGGCCCGGCCAGGCCGGCAGGTAAGAGAGAATCACAGGGAGACGCGGGTCACGCACACGGGCACGCCGCAGGCACGCGCAGTGACCTCCGCGACACGCACAGCCGGGAACGCGGGCACGACAGGGCACGGTCACACCCCCACGCACAGCCCTTCTTCCCTGTTTGCAGGACGGACACCCGCGGGAAGCAGGCCGTCTCCCACGGGATGCAGCCCACCTCCCCTGCCAGCCGCCCAGCACAGGAACCACGGCTGCTCCCGCAGGAAGCACGGCTGTTCCTGCCGTTCCTGCCGTTCCCAGTATGCCCAGTAGCTGCCCGCTAGTGTTTCTACGGTTCCCAGTATTCCCAGTAGCTGCCTGCTCCTTAGAGCTCCCACCCAGCGATGTCAGCCGTCCTTGCCAACATAAGGATGACTGAAATGCACGGCGCGAAACACACGTGCCTGCCGTGTTACGCGAAGAAACACCCGTCCGTAAAAAAGGGTTATTTTCTTTCAGACAGCTAAGGCGGGATTTACTAGATTTAAATAGCAACAGAGAATGAAGGAGAATAAAGGTAACACCGTGTGTTTAGCAGAGCAAGATCAACATTTCCTTACAATAAGCTGGTATTCCATTGCTGAATACTGCTACTTAGTTTTATAAATCAGTAACTCTCAAAGGCAAGCCAGGCTCCTCTGAACGGAAGACAAATTTAATTATATCATTTAATAATGCAGCAATGATGCCCAGAGTGCAGACCAAGTCTGCAGTGCATGATCAGAGCTGGTTTATGAAACAGTTTAAAAAATAAGGACATTGTGACTTTTGTGTAGCTGCACTGATGATGCACAAAGATACTTGGGTGTTGGCAGTGGGTGTTCAGTCGTAGGGCTGTTGTCACAGCCAGACAAAAAGCTGTTTTCACAGGTGTCTGGAGTGGGCAGAGGCAGAGCCCAGGGCAGGAGGGGACAGTAGCTCTGCCAGCTGGTTTTAGACTACTGTGGACATCCTGTTACTTCTGTGCCCTGTGGTTAGCTTGAGTTCTGGATCCAGCTGAAGCCCATAGCTGTTGTCAGACTGCCCTGTTCATGAACTCATCTAACTCCTCCTTCAAGCAGTTTGCATGGACTTTGTCCCTACTGCTGAGGTATGAAGTCCATCCCAGGCTCCAGACAGTCCCTTTTTCAGACTAAGTTTATTCACAGGCAGGTAATTTTACTTGTTCTGTGCCAACACTGCCTAGAATTATAAACAGCTCTTTATCCTTGGTGATGCTTTACACCTTTTCCATGTGTATGTATGCACATGGATACATGTTTACGCAATGTAGTGTGTGTATGTATATATATGTGTATGCATGCGTGTATTTATAGAGTGGAGTCACATTCCTTCCTGGGCAAAAGAGGTCACACTCTTGCCAACTCCTCTGGTATGACACGTGTTTGGTTTCCTGCATCATCCTTGGCTTTTCTTGCAGTTGCTCCCTTTTAAACATAGAATACAAAACCTGCAGAGAATACTCATAGTTTGCTCTTTATTTCTAAAGTTTTTTGCAGCTGTTAGAAAACGGATGACTTCTGAAGGTCTGAACAAAATGCAAGTAACGGTCAGCTGCACCAAAATTGCCAGGGGGATTTCATGAACCAGGGAAGAATGGGGAAAACATCCAATGGATGAAATGTCTCAAAGATGAGTTTCATTAATCTTCAAGCACGGGTATATTTTGAAGCTTGTTTGAAAGTTTATAGCTTCGTGAGTACCCTGTCAGGATAGATGCCTGTAACAATTTATTTAAATTTAAATTTGAAAGTGAGGTGAAAGGAACTAGAAGTATTGGATCCTTTAAAGGAGTTCAGGCTCAGATACCAAGATACTGAAGGTAACATCGACTCATAAATTTTGCTCATTTGTCAGATTTTCTCTTTGGGTTAAATCCCTTTGTTACTGTAAAATGACTGTTGAATGCTCATTCTGTATAGTAACACCATGAATCATTTTAAATGAGTAGTTACAAACACTAGGGTTTACTGACCTGGAGCCAATTCTTTCTAATATAACTAGAAGAATCTGACTGATGGGGTAACTTGTTTTTTCTTCTTCCTCAGAATGACTGCTGTGTGCACAGTGAAACATTTATGTCAAGCAACTAGAAATGAGAACAGATATGCAAAAAGGTTCTTTGGCACTCTTCTGACACAGACAGCACAAAAGTGGCTCTTTTCTCCATTCTGGATAGTGGTACCTGACCCTAGGAAGTCAGCTGTGTTTGGGCTTACTCAAACATTTTGTACAGATGAAAAATCTCATGCACAACCAAAAAGGAAAGCAGCATTTGGAAGTGTCGGGCGAAGAATTCCCTATCGTATTTTGCACATCATCAACCAGGATGGAGAGAGCTTAGGAAACATGCACCGAGCAGAGGCACTCAGACTTATGGATCAACATGGCCTGAAACTAGTTCTGCTTCGTGAGAATGTAGAACCTCCAGTTTACAAACTAATGACTGGGCAGCAGATTCATGAAGAACAGCTTAAACGTGCAGAGAAGAAAAAAGCAAGTCCAAAGTCAGGTATGTACATTGTAAACACTACAACACTGAGGACTTTGAAAAATGCTGCATTAAAAGTGGTTTCAGCTGATGAAATCCTCTTACTTGTATTTGTGTAAATCCAAAGCAATGTCACTGCAGTCCATGCTATTAAGGATTTGCAGTGGTGAAAATAAAATTTTGGATTAGTCCAGTCTTCCAGAGAAGCCTTCTATTGCCCTCTCAGGATTTGCTATTTTGGCATCTGCTGACTTTAAAAAAAATACCTTTATTTGAGTGAATATAACTAGGCTCTGGTTCCATGAGACTCACTAAATTTCTGTTCTTTTACTAAGGCATAGAGTGACAGGCAGTTTTTGCAAACTAAGGACTAGATACACCAATATAATTACATAGTTTGTCACCAGTAGTCATGAAACTCTCTCTTCCTCATTGTCTTCCTAGCAGCAAAAGTCTGGAGCCCTTTCTTGTACAGAGTAAGTGCAAACTTTTTCAATATTGAACACTTTTCAGTTTGCTTTTTTTCTTAAGACAGCCTGCTCTAGCAGTTTAACAAACTGAGTTTGGCAAAGAGGTTTTGGAAAAGGCATGTGACCTTGTATCCTCTCTTATCCTCAGGCTAACAAACATAGCCATACTTTGGATAGAGTTCTGATTTTAGAGGAGAGCATTATTGTGGTAATGAGTTGCTCCGTTAAAGAAATCACAAAAATACTATTCAGATGGTAACTACTTTAGAGAAACTTCAAGGAGGAAGAGACCATAGATAGTTCAAATATATTACAAGGCATCGTCATACTTCCAGTTGAATATTGCACTTCACCATTCAATAAAATGGGCTTGAGACGAAGAGCTATCTAACATCAAAGCTTTTACCTTCAGCTGTCCTACGTGCAGAACACAGGAATTTGCACACTAAGTCTTTAATTCCCAATCCAATGCTTACCTGTTTGTTAGACCTACATTGTGGATCATACGAACAAGACTGTAATTAAAAATACCTTAAGCCTTCTGACCCTGCAGAGATTTCCCTGTGTGCTTCACTTAGTCTCCCAATTACGGCAGTGAGTGTGAGAGTATCAAGTAGGCACCCTCTAAGGTGAGAGTGGTGCTGCATGCTGAGACAATGAGATCGAGGTGCTCTGAGAAAGCAGCATGCGAGGAGGGAGTCAAGCAAAGCACCATAAGCTGATAAGAGAGAGCAACTAGTACAGGTTTGTCAAATGTTAAGCCAACACAGTTTCAGTTCTGTTTTAAACAGGGGTGGTTCAGAAGGAGTTATCCTTTTCTTCAGCTATTGCCACAAACGACTTTGAGACCAAGACTAAACAGATAGCACAGTGGATTGAAAAGAAACACCATGTTAAAGTTACCATCCGGCAAGCAAAAGGTAGCAGTACAGACATGGTAAGTGCACTCCTGAAGGTTGGACCAGTCAATGTCATTAAACAGCTGCAGTTGTATTGACCTTCCCTATTCAGTATTGCCATGATTTTTAGTATCTCAGTGAAGATCTAGGTCCTGTGCAAGTAATGGTTGCCTGCCTTAAGCTGCTCCTGTTCAAACACTGGTGTAGAGAAGTAGGCCCAGAGAGACAATTCAAACACCATGCTTCCTTAAGAATCCAGCTGCAATACTGGCTTGAGTCTAAGCAGTTCCTACTCCTATGCAGCACCACCTTATTAATGGGGCTGGTGAAATTTTGTTGTCTATGGCTTTAGCCAGCTCACCCACTGAGAACTTCAAAAGTGTGGTTTAAAAAATTTTGTCTGTATTTTAGCTGGATTATTTCACCAACTGTTCTTCTGGAGCTGCATTTGTGCAACTTTGGCTAAGGTTAGTTGTGCATTGCTACATGAAAAACTACTGGAATGGTGTTCCAAGACTGGCAAAGTGAACATCTCTTAAAAGTGTTAGGGAGCTGATGGCAACTTACCAGTGTAATTGCAGGGCCTTGAGACGTCACTGTCATTTGCACGAAAGGATTTTTTATAAATATTCCATGCAAGATTTTTTTTCCTTGTAATGTCTCTAGTGAATTAGTGTTAGGAAATGGCTGAATCCCCCTCTAGTGACTTGCCTAAACCTGCTTATGAGTAAAGAACAAACAGTTAAGAAAGGAAAAGGTGAAGTGCTCAAACCAGGACTAGCTTGTTTCAGCTAACAGCTAAACTAAGCAGGAGATCATGTTCTTACAGAGAAGCTTGAAATCTTTTTCTGCCTGTATTTGTGCATTCATTTAGTTCCATTTTTCTCCTCCTTTTTAGCTCACGCTTTTTGATCAAATTTTGGAGACTGTGTCTGAGAAAGCCACTTATCTTTCCAAGCCAAAAGTTGCTAGAGAAGGAGTGAGTACCTGTATTTTGAGGCACATGTCTGACAAAGAGTTGAAAGAACACCAGAAGATGGAAATCAAGAGAAACAATACAGTAAAGAAAGATGAAAATGAAGATCTGAAGTCAAATGAGTTGCATCAGTGACTTTCTAAAGCGGTGTAAATGATATTAATTTATTAAAAAATAAAATAAAAATATTATCTTTAGATATTGTTGAGTTTTGCATTGGTCATTCCATGAAGAACGTTGTCTTGGTTAACCTTTGCTACAGAGTCCGAATTTCAACAGTTGGTCTTCCCTTTTCCACGAGCTTATCCACTGTCTTGCTTTCCGTCACAACTTCGTCCTTTCCTGGCTGCGTTTTAGGAGGAATGTAGCCACTGAGACGAGAGGCTAAGCTCCTCTTGGGCCGAGAATGCTTTGCCTGGCAGAAATAGATCCAGAATTAGTAAACTTAACGTATCTGTGGAGCAAAGACTATTGTTGTGGTGGGGAAAGAAGAAATCAATGTACAGACCAGGACTGCATTAGCTAAAGGAGCTTCATAAATTAAAGATCTCACAAATGAACTAGATACTGTTTTCCTGCTTGAAGTCGCATTCTAAAACAGGTAATGTTTACCTTCCTGAGCAGTGACAGGGTAGGTTGAGAAGCCTTTTCCAAGAGTGTAACTTACTTTCAAGTTCAGCTTTCTCTTTTCAGGATCGTGTACAACTGCGTGCCTTGCTAGGCTCTGCTACAATTAAAAAGAGCAGGGGGGAAAGAAAAAAAGGAGTTAAGTTTATAATTTCAGATTATGTGATTCAGATAAGAATAGTTTAAAAAAATACATACCTTCATTGCAAACACTTTTCCACAGCCTGGATAATCACAAGAGAATGGTTTTTTCTCTTCATGAAAAGAGAGGATATGGCTTTGAAGGTTAAATAAAGTTGTGTAAGTTCTTCCACATCCTTCTCTGGGGCAGCGGCAGACTTCCCTCTCCACAGCGTGTGTCTTTTGATGCTGCTTGAGGTAATCTTTCCGTTTAAAAGTTTTGTTACACTCACTGCAAACTATTGGCTCTGAGTGGGAGAAAGAAAGGCGGAGTATAAATTAACAATTTCTTACAGAAGCTCAGAATCAAACCCTAGTGGTCCACTAGAACAGTGCTAAAATCAACATGAAATGCAAGGAACTTAGAGACTTCAGGAAGATAATGCAGTATGAATTATCCAGATGTGAAATCCTATGTTAAACAATTTTTTGTTAACTGAATCACAAAGCTAAGTTAGTGTATTGAGCAGCATTTTCATCAAAGGTCTGGAGTGACAGCCATTTTACCAATGAAGTTAGTAGACAAGTTGGGACACAATGACAAGTTGATGAAATGAGTTCAGCAAGGATTAGCAGTTGGTTTCCTATTTGTATCATAAGTTTACTAAAGCATTTGGAATTTACCTGTATGACTGACTTTATTATGTTTCAGAAGCTCTGTCCAAGTTTTTCCGATATATGAGCAGTTTTCCTTCTTGCATGCATAGCCTGTTGGACAGGACAGATGTTTACAATCACAAAGGGTTTGGCAAACACAGTCCAGTTTTACAAGGGGGAACTCCACTTTCAGTGTTTGAAAATTAAAAGCCAGTTACTCCTTGTCTCCTCCCACACTGCACAGGAATGGGATAAGAGACAACAATCAACACAACTTAGAACAAGAGAAAATCCTAACAGTTTTAATTACGAAACTTTATACCACTGGCACCAGTTGTCCAGAGAGGCTGTGGAAGCCCTAGCCCTGGAAACATTCAACACCACTGGATACAGTCCTCAACAACCTGGTCTAACTTGCCCTGCCTTCAGCAGGGAGCTGGACCAGATGACCTCCAGAGATCCCTTCTGATCCCTTCTGACCTAAATGATTTTGTGAAACTCTCTCTCCTTGCTTCAGTAAAGCTACCTCCTCCCAGCCATACACTTTCTCTCAAATATATGAAAATAATCAATAGCATATATTACTTCTATAGAACTATTTGTCCTCCATATTAAAAAAAAAAAAATACTGACCATACAGTAATATTCCACAGTCTAAAGAGATGCTACCATTCTATCAATCAGGCAGGAACCACAGAAAGTCAACACTATTTAAATCCCAGGACTGGAGTGCTCAAATAACTATGAACAAGTCCTTGTCTTAAAAAAAGGAAATCACAATCAAATCACAGCTTTCTGGATACTCCTCCTAGTCTGTTGGGTTGTTTTGGTTTGGTTTTGTTTTTTGCCTATCACTGGAAAGCTGATTATCTGTCAATGAAAGAATGGATAGGAGTGTGGCAGGATTAGCTCAAAGATACATGGCCATATCATGATTTCACTTAAAAACCTCTCACATAGGTTCATTAATAACTAAAAATACACATGGTTCTGCCAAGGCTCTATAGGAAATTTGTGGCAGAACTAGCAACTGAGCTCTGGAGGTCCAGGCTAATGTCCTAACCATCAGCCCATCTCCAAAAGATGCATTATTGACAAAGAAGCACCTCAGGGGAAGAAATAAGGAATCCTGAGCTCTGTTCAGCCTGCCACAAACACACCAAGACTGAACACTGCAATGCCCTGCACTTGTATCCCACTTCACTACTCAAAAAGGGTGTTCTTGTCTTGTCTGTCCGGATCGCTAGGCCCAGAACGCTTTCACGTCTGTTATGCATCTGTGCATACTCTGCACTGGAAGCAGTCCTTTTTCCTTTGCTGAAACGTAACCTAAGCAGGAAGGAAAAACAGTTTTACCTTCATGTATCTTCTCATGCCGCTTTAGCCGGCTTGGAGTAGAGAAGCACTTTCCACATCCTTCTTTATTACATCTAGGTACAAAATACAGTGGTTTCATTTCTTTCACTGGATCCATGTATTTTTTGTTCTTTATGTCAAGAACAATTAAAATGAACGAAATAATCCAAGGTTCCCTTTGCCTAGAGATCAGTGTGTACCCCCACCTTTTAAAAGTAAATTCCGTAATAGTTTTTAATAGATGCCTTCTTGGATGCCTTTGACACGTAGAACTATACTATGAGTTCCACGTATACAGCAAGTTGAGCTTTAGCTAAAGAGTCAAGTCTTGTATCATCCCTACTCAGCAGGCTCTTCAAACATAAAAGAAGGACAGAAAGTGGAAGGTTTAAGTGGCTTGTACAGAACCAGCAGCCAGAGCAACAGCAGAGCACCGACTATTTTTGTCTGTCATCCAACCATAGTAGTGCATTTCACTTAAGTGGAATGAACACTCATGTTAAGTGTGACCCATGTGCAAGAAATACAAGACTGAACTTTGCTTTCAGCAGATCTATAGTGATGTGTTACCTAAATGGAGTTGCAAAGCACGGCTTCCAAGATTAATGTCCAAGTCTCTCCTCTTTTTCTAGGTAGTACTCACTTCAATGTCACCCAAGTCACTGCTTTTTACTGGGAAAGAAAGGTGGCTGCATTTTTCATTACTGTGCGAGCTCTTATGCTTGTATTTCAAACTATGAACTAAAAACTGGAGGGGGGGAGGATGTTGTGAGTTTTTTTATTAAAATGCTGGAATTGCTGTAATGCTGGAGTTACAGAGCACCAACACTGTTGCTCAAAACAGATCACTGAGAAACAGACTAATACAAGAAATATACTTCCAGTCCTGACTACAAATTGATTTATCTTTTTTTTTCTTACTGCCACATCAATGAAAAGGCTGAGACAGGGCACCTATCTTCATCTACAGTGTTTAAATGGAATCGTTAAAGTTCAGTATTAAAATTATCCACCTACTTGAAGGGAGGTTCATTGGTGTGGTGACACTGATGAACTTTAAGTTGTTGATGCTTCTTGAAAGACTTGTTACAGCCTTCAAAGTCACACTATTGAGGAAATTAAGTTATCATTAGAGGCCACATAATGACAGCTCAGTTCACATGTTTGCTGAAATTCCAGTCATGGTATTTGAACTTATACAAGTACCACATAATAACAAGCTCAAGTATTTCACCAGATACACAAAAAGGAGTTTGTTTAGCCTCCACTGTACAGTACAAAGGTAATTACTCACCACATATTGCTTTTGCTGATTTTGATGCTTGCGCTCAATGTGCTTCTTCATGTTTGATTTTGTTCCAAATTTCTCATTGCACCCATCAGTTGTGCACCTGTAAATGAACTGTGTTTTTTGTTACTGCTGTCAAACAGTGATTTGTTCCCTAGGCAGATACAGAAATCACTGTGCTAGAGGAAGACGCAGAAGAATTACTGAAACTCACAACTCAAATACAGAAGTTTGCTTTGAAGACACTAAAAGCCAGAGACTAAGTTAGCCATTTAATAATGTATTTTTGGAGGAGATCTGCCCATTCCTTTAAGCATCTGTTATAGATCACTGCCAGACAAGGGGTTTGCTCCCACCCTGTGTGCACACTGCTATTATGGCAGTGCCTATGACACCAAAGCTAGGCATGCATACCCTGTACCACCCCCCTGTTTTAACTCCCTTTCCTTACGGACAACCACACTCCAGCTTAAGAAGTAAAAATGTGGGCCTTACTCGAACGGCTTTTCCCCGGTGTGCGTGAGGAGGTGTCGGGCGCGGTGGAAGTCCCTCGTGAAGCCTTTGCCGCAGCCTTCATAATCGCAAACATACGGCCTCTGAAAGAAAGCAGCTGTTCCAGGGGGCAAACCCACCCCCTCGGGGGCTCGGCCGCTCCTGGGAGGCCGCTGTCAGCGGGATGCACCGGCCGCACCTGGCCCCGGACACAACCCGTGTTCTGGCACTCCCGAGGAGGCGAAGCGGCCTGCCCGGTCCCACGCGGGGTCCTACGCGGGGTCCCACGCGGGGTCCCACGCGGGGTCCCAGCGCGGCGGCCACACCTCGGTCACACAGACCACCCCCCCCACAGCGGGCGCGCCTCACCTCGCCCGTGTGCCGGCAGAGGTGGGCGGACAGCCGCCAGGCCTTGTTGAAGGTGGCGTCGCAGCCGGGGAAGGAGCAGATGTACGGGCGGACGAGGAGAACGCTCCCGTTCCCGTCGCTGCTCGTGCCACTGTCGCCCTGAGCGCCGGCCATGCCGGCGGGCACGTGACCGAGCGGGCGGGCGGGGCGGCAGTGGCGCGTGCGCAGTGGGGCGGGCCCGCGCGGGCCTCCGGGCCGGGGGTCGGGCCGTGAGGGGATGTGTGGGAGGTGTGCGCCGCGGGGCCCCGTCCACAGCGGCACACACAGAGGCCCCGTACAGACACACAGAGTGTCCTGACTTGGAAGAGACCCACAAGGATCATCGAGTCCAACTCCTGGCCCTGCACAGGACCATCCCCAAGAGTCACACCATGCGCCTGAGAGCATTGTCCAAACGCTTCTTGAGCTCTGTCAGGCTGGTGCACTGACCACTTCCCTGGGGAGCCTGTTCCAGTGCCCAACCACCCTCTGGGTGAAGAACCTTGTCCTAATATCCAGCCTAAACCTCCCCTGACACAACTTCACGCCATTCCCTCGGGTCCTGTCACTGGTCACCAGAGAGGAGAGATCAGTGTCTGCCCCTCCTCTTCCCCTCACGAGGAAGTTGTAGACGGCAATGAGCTCTCTCCTCCAGGCTGAACAGAGCAGTGGCTGAACAGCAGCTCCTCATATGGCTTCCCCTCCAGACCCTTCACCATCCTTGTTGCCCTCCTTTGGATGCTCTCTTAATGTCTTATATTGTGTCATCCAAAACTGCCCCCAGCACTCGAGGTGAGGCTGCCCCAGTGCAGAGCAGAGCAGGAGAATCCCCTCCCTTGCCCGGCTGGCGATGCTGTGCTTGATGCCCCCCAGGACATGCTTGGCCCTCCTGGCTGCCAGAGCACTGCTGACTCATGTTCACCTTGCCATAGACCAGGACCCCCTGGTCCTGTTCCATGGCACTGCTTTCCAGCATCTCATTCCCTAGACTGTACGAACATCCAGGGTTGCCCTGTCCCAGGTGTAGAATCCAGCACATGGCAGAGGAAGTCCGGTCATGCAGAGATCCACACGTCTAGTTCTGTGTCCCTGCCTACACATAACAACCCTCCTGTGGTTTTAAGGACATAGGAGCTCTGCTGCCTCCCTGAGAAGCGTTTCATGGCTTTTGCAGGTGCCAGGTCATGTCCTGGGGCAAAGGCTCTCGTAGCAGGTTCAGTTTGGCTCCTTGCCTTTCCCAAGGATGAGTCTGTGTAATGCTGGTCAGCCTCTGGTCCAGAGCAGGGAAGCCTCATGGATTCCTGACATCAGCTTCTGCTGGATGCTGCTTACCACCTGCCCCAAAATTCAGTTGTTTTCAGCCTGGGTTGTTTGGGATCCTATGGCAGATGGGCTGTCACCCTGTCCTGTGGTCCTGCTGTGTCCCCAGGCCACCTGAGGGCACAACTAGAGGAAGAGGACATGAGGCTAAGCTGAGCTGAGGGTCTGTGGTACCTTGCCCAGCACCTTCCTGATACTGACTTGGAGCTGAGGGAGCTGGGGGTGTTTAGTCTGGGGAAAAGGAGGCTCAGGGGGACCTTGTTGCTCTCTACAACTGCCTGAAAGGAGGGTGTAGCCAGGTGGGGGTAGGTCTCTTCTCCCAGGTAACAAGTGACAGGACCAGAAAAAATGGCCTCAGGTTGTGCCATAAGAGGTTAGATTGTATGGTAGGAAAAAATTCTTCAGGAATGGATTGTCAGGCATTGGAACAGGATGCCCAGGGAAGTGGTTGAGTCACCATCCCTGAAGGTATTTAAAAGATGTGCAGATGTGGGACCTGGGGACATGGTTTAGCGGTGGACTTGGCAGTGCTGTATTAATGGTTGGACTCAATGATCTTAAAGGTCTTTTCCAACCTAAATGATTCTATGATGACATCATCTGCTCTGTTTTGCTCTATTTGAGTTGTCACAGGAGCTTTATTTTAGGTGACATCCTCCATCTGCTGCAATTCTTCCCACAGAGTGGGTGTGAGGAACAGGGTAAGAAAGCTGGAATATAATGTGACAAGGGAACCATCCTGTGGAGAAAAAATTCCCAAGCCTTCTTCCTTGTTTGTGTCCTCAGAGCTGTAAAGCCTGAGCAGATGGCGGTGCTTGGAGCAGGCTGGGGAACTGAGGAAGAAAGACAGGGGGAATAAGGCTCAGGAATCCAGTCTATGAGGACTGGACAAGGGAGGGATGCATGAAGTGAGGTGGCAGGAATGCCAAAGGATGGGGAACCTAATGGCTGTGCACAGCGCACTGCGGAGAGGGAAGCTGCTGGGCAGAGCGAGGAGTTCATGCCGGCCAGGAACAGATCCCCATGGCCCCGGGGGATGTCTCTTAACTCACTCATCTGTAGCAGGATTAAGGGGAGGGCTGAATCTGTCAAACCCTCACAAAGCAAGGGCAGGAAATCAGCTTCTTTTCGGCAGGGTAGTCAGCCTGAAAAAATCTCAGCTTCTAACAAATACTAACCAAAATATATAAATAAAACATTGCTGTGGTTTGGTTGTTTGTGGGATTTTTTTTGGTCTGGGAACTGCGATAAAAACAAACCTGAAAGTTAAAAAAGAAGTTATAAATATTCCTTTTTGACAACAATTTTTTTCCTTTCCTGTGAAAATATGATATTGCCTCAGGCCTCTCTAAAACAGGTGAGGAAATAGCATGCAAGGCAGAAAACTTTGGAAATGTTGCTACTGGCTAGACAGAGAACAAATATTCATCTCACTGGGTTTTGTGCTATGCAATGCCATTCTGAGATTTCAGCAGAGTCCTCTGGGAATTTTAATCCAGTTTTGGAAATATATAAATAGTGGGTGACTCAAGGCCAGAAGGATTCTCGTTGTGTTGTATTTTTGATGTCTTCTGACATGACTAGTGAGAGGGAGGATTTTGAAGAGTCCTCTAGAGAGCTAGAAAGAGAATGGGTTGCCTTTCAGATTTGATGTTATAATTTTCCACTGTGGGAGGTGAAAGGTAAACCTTCTAAGAGGTAGACATATGCAATGGGGAAAAATTAAATCTGAAGATAAACATTTTCAGAGCAAGGTCCACACTGCAGCTGATAAATTTTAATAATCTGTAAGCTGAAAGGGAGCAAAAACTCAGAAGAAGGAGGCAGTTCATTCCCTCAAGAAAAAAACAACACACAACTCCCTCATACACACGTAAAACCCCCACAGGGTAGTAAATCCCTCAGACTCTGATTGAAACTACTTCTTTATTCTACCAGGATCTACTCGGAATTAAGTATCAATCAGGGAAAGGCTTCACATAGTGCTGTGAATACTCATATTCCTCTGAAGAACTGCTGACTGAATGGGCCACATATCATTTTCTGCCAAAGGCTGTTTCATTTTCCCACCCCACCCTTCTGATGTAAGTAGTGGTATTTACTTCATCTCCGAGGTAAGTTGCTTCTCTTTATGCAGCACAATAGAAGTCCAAAGTTCTTATGTTTATGAACATTACACAGAAGTTATTTCAATGTGTATTAAAATGAAGATAAATGTGTTTAAGTGTGCTTCCAGAGTAGCTCTGTGAATGCAGAAGTTATTCCCCTGCATGAGAAACTTTGGAAACTGAAGGATTACTTTTTCTTATAGATTTGTTGCGAGCTGAATATTGTTTGCTTGAGGTACCATATCTGGAAGTCTCTTGGCCTGTCCACTGGAGGTGGGATGCAGAGAGACTGACTTAAGAATGACACTAACTACTATTTAGGTGTTCTGAGCTGGTCCCAATAAGTTTTGTGACCCTGACTGCATTAGTGGTTCAGCAATCCTACAACAAGACCAGATACATGTCTAAAAAAATATAAGAGCTTTCTGCTTTCCAGAGTAAGGGGAGAAATTGTGATGAAGTTGGCAAGAATTGTCAGGAAACTTCCTGCAGTTTTTGGAGAAGTCCCTGAGTTATGCATGGTGAACCGTCGGATGTAAGGTAGGACAGAAGTAAAACGTAGCAAAGACGTAATTTTAGCTTTTTTTATAGAGGTGAATCTACAGATGTGGATGAAAAGAGCAGGGGTTGGGAGAAGGGCCCTGGTGGGTGGTTGCACTAAGAAGGATCAGCCCAGGCACACTGGAGGTACTTTCTGTGTCTACTGTATTGCTGCTCTAATCTTCTCTGCTAGTTTTCCCTGCTCCAGTCTACTTGCAAGGTTGAATGGACCCCAGCTCTCTTTTCCTCCTCACAACAATGACTTTATACTTTCCTTCATCAAGTATGGCCTCGCTCTTCCTTTTTTCCTGAATCACCAGCCTGCCGCATAGCTAAGGGAGAGTAGGATAAAGTACATGTGAATTATGCAACCTGGATGCCAGAGGTGAACTGCAGTCAGGATAATGTTTTCTTCATCTCTGTGTTTACTGAATTATAGCTGGCTTGTAATGGTGCCAGTGTCCTCAGGAGCCCTTTCTAGGGATTTCTGGGAAGCACAAAAACATGTTAGGAAGAGGATGGAGTTAATCAGTTGGGCTTTCCTGCTGCTATATTCAGCCCAGCAAGCCGCCTCTGACAGATGTTTCTGCTTTTAGGCCACAAGGAATGTTATTGACTGGCTTTCCCTGTGTTCAAGAAGCATGTAGAGCTATCAAAGACTTGTTTTCCATAAGAGCATTTTCTTGTCAGGTGATGTTTTTCTAGCTTGGGCACAGCGGATTTTAATGAATTTCTCAATAGACTGATTCCCTGAAGAGAAGAAACAGAGGAAATCTGCCTTACTTGATTTTTCCTCCTATCTGTGGGAAGCGTGAGATGTAAGTGATGGTGAAGTTGCACAGCAGAGCTGTGGGGAGCAACACACAGAGCCCTCTGCTGCCCATCAACCCCCCCCCCCGTAGACTACCCTGACCCACTTAGTTTGAATAAAATTTCTGTATGTCATACAAAGCAAATTAGAGCCAAGTCCCAGGTGTTCCTTACACAGTTTGAGGCCAGTCAGGTCATATTGCTGCCTGGGTCCTGGATCTCTACCAATCTCCCATGACTTGCATGAAAAGAAGGGAAAAACCTGACTCCAGAAGCTGGTTCCCCATGAGCTCTTTCTGTGAGGAATGGAAGAGAGGAGGACTTTGGCACAACCCCTCCATGGGCTGTGAGGTAATGGAGGGGCCCTCTTCTGGAAAACACCTCTCTTCATCCCGTTCCTGCATTCACCCTGGAGGATTTGCTTACCCGTACATTCAGCTCACCCAACCATTACACAAGGTCAGACAAGACCAGGTTAAAACAAAAGGGCCCCAGTTCTCTTTTTCACCATTGTAGTCCTCTGAAATGAGCAGAGTTACTCCTCAGTTCCCCAGCTCAGTTCTCGAAAGGAGCTGGAAGGACATTGTGCCAAGCAATAGGACAGAAGGCAATGGTTAGAAACTGATGCCCAGTAAGTTCAGCTGAACATGAGGAAGAACTTCTTTACTGTGCAGTGACCACACACTGGAATAGGCTGTCCAGAGAGGTTGTGAGGTCTCCTTCATTGGAGATATTCAAGAACCGTCAGGACACAATCCTGTGCCATGTACTCTGGGATGGCCCTGCTTGAGCGGGGAGTTTGGTCCAGGTGAACCCCTGTGGTCCCTTCCAACCTGACCCATTCTGTGACTCTGTGATTGATGGGGTTATACTGACTCACGGCACAGCCAGTTTTCAGAAGGGACATAACAGCCAGCATCATGTGCGCTCTGCAAACAGTGCCTTTCCTAATAAGCCACAACTATTTGTGCTCGCAGTACTGGCCTCTTGAGGTATCACATGACGTGGGTCAATAAGGGCCATGGTTATCTGTCTGACCAAAATTGCAGGTCCAAAATTATGTGTGCAGCTATCTGAGGCCATAAAAGCAAGGCATCCTCTCAAGCTGCCACTCAGTAGCTCAGTGAGCCCTTCCTCTCCCAGCCAGTCTCCATGGGATGCTTCTCTGGCACGTGGTCTGTTGACTCGGACGAAGGAGAAACACAATCTTACTCCTCCTCTCCTGGCAGCAGTGGCTAGGAGAGGTGGTTGTTTTAGTGGACCATAGCTATTGTTACAATTGCTGCATCATCAGGCAGAATTATTAGTCTGTCAGTAAGGTGTTAGACAGCAACACTTGTCTCAAATGCCTGTTAATTATCTAAATAAGCAAATTTGCTTTCTTTCCCACTGTGGTCACTCGTGTCTTGTGTCATTTGTGCAGCTGAAGCTGTGATCCTTCAAATACCCCTGCAAATAGTTGTTATTACAAGTCTTATGTCCTCAAAGTAGAGAGGCTGCTGATACGAGGGAGAGATGCCAGACTAGTTCCTCAGGGCCTGATCCAAATCCTTTCGAAATCAGTAGAAAAATGCTCCCAGTCTTTCATGGCTTTGGATTGTATCCTCAGATAGTAACTTTTTCCAGGCAGGAATTTTGCTTCAAACATCACTTGAATACACTTGAGAGATCTGGTACTTCATAAAATACTCAGCGTTACACCAATACAGCCAGTGAAAACCCTGAATATATTGGGGTTTTTTTCAACATAATAGTATTTTTCCTGGGGAAAGCAACAATCTGATCTGCTTCCTTGTCCAGAGTCAGACCTGCAGTAGCTTTTCAGTTACTTAGAGACATCCAAAACATGAAAATGCTACTGTCAGTGTAGGGTTTGGGGTAGCAGATGTCCACAGCGCTTTAGTATATGTTCTCTGCCTACTGCACAGTCAGGGTTCAGTGTCCCCTCATTTAAATGCCAACGCTGTGCTCCAACAGGCAGACCTGCCTGCCTGCTCCACCTCACGGAAGCCAAAATCCCAGAAGAATGTCCTGCCACTGTCATGGGCCAAAAAATGGGATGGCTTCCCTGCAACACTCTGTCCCCCACTGCCTCCACCGACCCAGACCTTCCTCCAGGCTGCTGTGCATGGGCTGTGGCAGTGAATTCCCTGTCCCTGAACAAGAGCATCTTCAGAAGGTAAGTTTGTGCCTTGAAACCACAGCCCCCAAGAAGATGCAGCACAGAAGCAGGTCCCAGGGGCTGAGTGTGGGGCAAGATGGCAGTTGCTGACATGGGGGCAGCATCCCTTGGGTAGGGGCCAGGTGACCCCGGGATGGCTCGTGGTGCACAAGGAACCTGGAAAGCTTCATCCCACCAGTTTGCATCATCTCAGGAGTGTGCTGGGAAACAGCCCCTCTTTGTCTCCCACCTAATAAAGGATTGACGAAGAGAAGTTCCTGTCCCTCCACCAGCCTGCACCTGAGTTAAATGCCCAGCAGCTGCTCAAATTCCTCCCTTTTTGGTTTAAATCTGCACCGCATAGCTGCTGGAGGAGTCTGAAATGAGGAAATCACAGAACTTCTCCTCAAGGATACCATTTCATACAAATCTCAAAGCATGAGTTTTCTTGCAACAGAATTCATTTTACTCTGGGAAGTTACCGAGGATGTAATGAAAACCATCATCAAAAGCCCAGGTGAATTTTTCCACCTCCTGGAGATTTTCCTTCCCAGATGTGGCTGATGACCCTTCAAGCACACAGCTGTAGGGCTGCAGATTTGGGGCTATAAAAAGAAAACCGTGTGCGTTTAGTGAAAGGAGATAGGGCCATCTAGTGACAAGAGAAACGCTTTCTTCATGCCGTTCTTCGTTCCGTCCTTCCTTTCACAAGCCCACGTAAGCCTATGCTGGCCACCAGGACTGGCACGGGCAGCCCCTCGCCCAGGGATGGGCATGGCTGAGCCTCATGAGGTTCACACCGCTGGAGCTTTGCATGGTGCTCAGCAAAGCTTTTGCAAACAGAGATGGCAGCGCCAAGCAGAAAGGATGCTTGGATCTCTGACAAGGTTTGGGTTTGGGAAGAGCCCGTGATGTCTCACACGCAGTGCAGGGAGCCAGGCACAGGCAGAGCTTTATCCGGGATTGACAGTGGGAAGTGGTGCTCTTGTGTTTGTTGGGAGGTGGTTTCCCCAAGAATTTTTTTAAACTGTTGTAGGCAAGCAAGGAAAAATTCAGGACAGGGAAGATGTTCCTTAGAAAAATAAAAAAAGTAAAAGAAAAAGGTACTTTGTTTCAAAATATGCATGAATTTTATTTCTTAAAAATAATTTAGAGATTCTAGAAATTGTAGAAATTGTGTCCTTTTTAAGTAAGAAAGTACTTGTACATGGCGTTCCCTCTGACCAAAAGTCTTCCATAATATCATCAACATATTGAAAAAAAATCATTTATTTGCAAAGGAAGCATTTTTTTTTTCTTTTTCCTTTTACTTCTCTCTTTATCTAGCACATTCCTCCTTTTCTCTGAAGAATTCACACAACTCGTCTTGTTATCAGTTTAGCTAATTACATTACTGCACTTCCCAGCAAATTAAGATCCAAAGCCTGCCGGTTTACAGTAAATTCCACAAAGAAAGGGATAATGAGGTTACTTTGCAGGTTTTGTTCCTAGGGTAATTTCATACCCTTAGTTTATAAAGTGGGAGATAAGGTGGCTGCCATAGCTTTTGTGTTACCCTTCCCAAGCATAGTCTAGGTCTCCTAGCACTTCTGGGAAGGAAGGGATTCTCCTGCTGGAGACCCAGAGGTGAGGCCATTTTCCCCAGGGTAGAGAGAGAGACCATATGTGTGCTGAAAGCAGAGCCAAAACACGGATAATTTGTATGCCTTAGGCTGTATCCATGCTGCTCAGGGATGGACCCCTGAGCAAAGTGGTTGTGTTCCAACCACAAAGCCCTCAAGCCCAGGTCTTCTACTTATGCCATGAGATTTCCCCATGAGCAAAATACAGGGTTGTCACCTTGTGCCGGGAGCAGAAACCTCTTCCAAGCACCTGAAATGGATGAGGGGTGCACAGAGGCCCATCGGAGAGGTGTTGTCATAGCATGAAGATGGAGATACCTATGGGAGTGTGGCATGATGCTATCTGAAGATGTTGAGCTGGGACCCCCACACCTGGTCTGCACTGAACCAGCAGCAGACTAGCTCAGGGCATGTAAGGACAGACTAAACTGTACCAAGCTGTACTGGGAGGGGAAAGGACTTGAACTCCATTTTTATGGGGAAGTTCCAACTACAAAGTTTGGTTTGACTCAGAATGGAAAAAACCCCAATACTGTTTGAACCACAAAACACGCCAAAGCAAAGTAATGTGTTTGGAATCAATCTATTTGTTTGGATTAGCCTCTGATTGCTGCTTTTCTTTTGAAAATAAAGGCCAAAATTTTGCTTTTGTTGTTCCCACAGAAAGGTTTCTTTCTATCAGAAAACAGGTTTTGGACATTTTCTACTTAGTGGTTTGTTCATACCTCCAGTCCCAACCAGAAATTCAGCATTAACATTCTGGTTGTTTCACACATTCCTAATTAAGCTAAGGTGACATGAGTGGATGTTATAAGCTACCAGAGCATGGAAGGGTGTGGAAGGAGAACAAGGACAATGCAGTCATCAAAGAAAGAAAAATGCTTTTGTGTAGGCTTATAATTTAAACAAGAATTCCCTACAATTGATACCTGATTATGGTTGATCTCTATCACACTTTCCTTTGTTTGTTTTGTTCCTCTTCCCAGATCCTCTCAGCTCCATTTGGCCATTTGGGGATGAAAAATTCACCCACATTTTGTACTTACTCATAAATCTGCATACTAAAGTCTGGGGCAAGAGACTGTGCTACATGTTCATCCAGCCCCTGGCATCCCCCAGTAGGGATTCCAGCCATTCACTGGGCTGTTACAAACACGGAACAAGGACCTCAGCAGTGCATGTTTCTCCCTTACCCTCTCATCTGAAGGTGTTATTCTGGTCATGGTTAATTGATTGTGAGCCTGGGAGTGACAAGTCCGTTCAGTCAAGTCACTTTAATCACTTTAGAGCCAAGCCCAAGGACTGTAGCTGTCTCACAGTGCTGGCTGTGACACTTAGTCAGGGTCAACATTTGATTTAAAGGCCTAATTCTGAATGAATTTAAACAGAAATCTCTCTGTGAAGATGTAGTCCACCAGACCCCCCAGCTGCTGGAAGCTGGGCAAATATGCACTGTGCTTTCTGGAAAGGACTCCAAATGAGACTGTTTTCTGTTTAATTTGAAAAGTCTCCATATCTCCATCACAGTAAAGAGAAAAATACAAAACCCTTCTTCACTCTGCATCAAACTGGCAAAACCAAATGCTTTTCACTATTCTACCTCATATCTATTAAAGAGTCCAGCTACAACCAACTTGGATGATGTCACCTACCAGATTTACTCATCAGTGTCTCTGGCTCTCTACTTTGGCTTCCATTTTCCCTGCTCACCTAAAAGATGTTGCTCTGCTCCATAGCAAGCAGCTGCCACACCTCTGATGGAAGTCTTAAATACATCATCTGCCTTGGAGGAAACAGCCTTTCCCTGCTGTAGCAGGTTTTGGGGAGTAGAGGGTTGAGTCATTCAGCTCATGCTCTTTGGAGAAGTCTTCTTTCCTCATTAAGAGAACTAGCTTTCTTTACAGATTTTAATTGTAATAAGCACATCTGGACCACATCCTTTTTCTTTTGCATGTCTCCTATTGTCCATGCTGCCCCTCAGTCCTGCCTACTGTCTTTGCTTGTGCCACCCCTGGAAGTGTTCAAGGCCAAGTTGGATGGCACTTCAAGTGACCTGATCTCTTGGATGGCATGGGGGTTGGAACTGATGATTTAAGGTCCCTTCCAAGCCAGGCCATTCTAAGGTTCTATGTTTCAATGATCCAAAAACACACACATCTGTGCCACTTGGGTGCCCATCAGACCAATGCTCCCTGCAGCTCCAGTGTCAAGTGACAAACACCTGCTGAGCCATGTGCTGCCCAGAAGGGGCAGGGAGGGATGCTGTCAGGACGGGGAGAGCTACCATCAGCTTGGGGATGGTTGGCAGGCAGAAGGACAGATTGCATCAGCTAGCTAATGATAAGCTGGGGGGTCAGTTGAATCATTAAGCATTCACTCAGAGGCACATTTACGTATTTGCCATACTCAGAAGGTGCCGGGACGTGTACGTGTGCACAGTGATGTGTTGTGGTGTTTGCAGTTGCCCTTGTGAAAGTGCCTATTGGTCAGTTTGTTTGTTTGTTTTCTGTGCTTTGGTCCGTTGGTTTGCCACCAGCTTGCAGCTCTGCCTCCCACATGAAACAGTCCTGCTAAATAGATGCCTTGTCCCTACTGAGAGGGATGAAACAGCAAGGTTTTGGAGCCCAGCACAGACTCCCTTTTTCAAAAAGTTTTTCAGCAGAGTCGTCTGTTTACAAGGAAGAAAGTGATGATTAATTAATTCCTGGGGTCTGAGTCGATGACTGTCTCACTGAGCCCAGCAAAGCCGTACCAGTACAAGCCAGTTTAAGCAGAGGAGTCTCTATAGGCTCTAACAATGAGCTCTACACTTATACCCCCTCCTGCATGCAACTTCTGAAGCTTGTAGGTGATTTCACTGAAGTTTTATGACAACAGTGGAAAAAAACCTTGGGAACTAACATTGCCCAGCAAGACACAGCCTGCAGCATGTTTTTTATGGCCAAGAACTCTCAGCCTTCCTGGCTTCATTTCCTCACTGCTCACAGCATTCCCACTTTATGGCAGGGCTGTGCCCCACCCCAACATGCAAGGCCACATCCTGGGCTCAGTCAAATCACTGGGGCAGCAGAGAGCTAGGATTCAAAAACCTACATGAGTTAAAACAAGGCTAATCTGAGCAAGGTGACAACTGAAAGCTTGTTCTTACAGCCAGCATCATCAAGGCACATACCCACTGCCTAGGCAGAGCACCAGTGACTTTGAGTGGCTGGTGGGAAGGGCTCCATCAGGGTGGGGCTGGGACCATGATCAAACACAGACAGACACCATGGTCTCAATGGCTGTCAGTGCTTGAGCTGATGTGCTCCAGACCAGCTTGGCTATATCTACCCAGTGCTGCCCTGCATGGTACCCTCTTTGGAGCCATTGCAAAGGCACAACCAGCAGATGCATGCAAAGCTGCTGTCACTGGTATCCCTAGTGTCAGGTTTCCTGGGCTGGTGGCCAGGGGTTTTCCTTATCAGTAGGTACTTTATAATGTAGCACTTCTGCTCACATCAAAAGGAAGGAAATAGAGAAATATGTTCTCAACTAAAGGGGTTTGTTCCTAAAAAGTCAATAAAGCTGGTAGAGGACCTAATGGCAGGATCTGGCCTGCGAAGCATGTGATGAGAAGAGTTGGTAATGAAAATACAGCATTTTGGAGGATGAGATAAGACCCTACAGTTCTGGAAATCATGCAAGATCTTTGGAAACCAGAAACATATGCCAGACCTTATTTTCTCCCAAGGCAGTTAAACATTAACAAAGGTCACATTAAGCAGCACTGTGTTGCTGGCAGGAGGAGTCTGATGCTCTCTGCAGTGTGCCTTCCCATTCTATCCAGGCTCCACTGATGTCTCACTTCAGCTTCATGGGGTAGGGGGACTGCAAACCTCTGCTCTTGCCTTCGCTACTCACATGGTTAGGTAAATCCCAGTGGATGCCCACTATCCATGTCAGAGGAAATCTGGATGGAGCATACCTGAGTTCTCCTGAGAGATGAGAGTTCTGTGGCTGAGCTTGCCTTCCCCTGAGCAGGGATTTCTGTGAGTCATAACATTTTTTTTACTCCAGCCTTTACTGAACTTGGCTGTTCCCCAGTCATTTTAGCAGATTTTTCTAGCAAGTGAGGTTTGGCTTTTGCAGACGTGCTGTCTATCCCATGAGGTTTTTACCTTGCTCATTCACAAGCAAAGAAAATATCATTTGTTGTGTGAGCATATGAGACAAGCAGCAGCTTGTAGTTTCATTATTAATTATTTACCAGACAAAGAAAACTTCCCCATCTGGGAATGTTATATTTTCCCAGGGTAATGAATGGACGGTCATGACATGAGAATGCAGGAGTGACGTTGGTATTCCCAGCTGTTAGACAAAGATGCATCCATTGATACAAAATCATTAGAAATTACTGGTCTATGCAGGGAACCTGGTCATAACCCTTTTCGAGATGTTGCCATGCAGAACTGCACACTGCAGGAAATCAGTCTGGCAGGTACAGGTATCCTGATAACACTGCCCACATAGTGGCAGCTCAGCTCTTACTTATAACAAGCTGGACTCTGTCTGGACATTTGAAAATTAACCATCCACTCCCAAGTCGAGCCTGTCCTGCTTGGGATTTAAGTTCATGGTTAACTTGGTAAGAGTGTGAGTCAATCCCAGTGAAACCCTCCTTAGCCCTTTTATGCTGCAAACCCCCAGGCCAGCTGGAAATATTTGTGTTTGAGCACAAAAGGAGGTGCACATGCTCCTTGATGATCTCATGCTGCCAGTCTTTCCCATTTCTTCTGTTTGCATCAAGACCGGAGGACTCTGTCCTCAGTCAGTGACAGTCTTGATCCCTTGGATGACAGTGGGAGGATGGGGAGAACAGCTGGGATGAGCTGCATTTCTCTGCAGGCATCTCAATGCACAGCCACTTTATGCACAACATTTTTGGCATAAGACTTCTTGGGAAATGTCTTGTTTCTGTCACAGGAGCACAGAGGAACCAGAGTTAGTGGCTTCAGCCAGATCTTCCACTGCTGTAAATATTCACAAGCTCATCTCACCACCTGAGATACAAATTTCCTCCTGTACATTCACCTTAACCCTCTTGTCACCCTGCGGGAGCTCACATCACAAAGTAAAACTAGCCAGCCTGAGGCAGAAGCATCATGTAACCAAGAATCCTCTGGCTGCTGTTAGGATAACATAGCAATTTGCCATCTTCCTTTTCCTCTCTTGCCTGTAATTATGCTTTAGTCACTGGTCATCTGTTCTCTTCAGACCTATAATCTGGCAACCTTTCCGGTCCTGTCACCTCCAAGTACTTATTTGTTTGCACAGTTAGGAAGACTTAGGCTTCTTTTTCTGCTCTTCTGGGAAGACACAAACGACAGCTGTCAACGTAACACTGATAATGTGCCTCGCTTAGAAAAAAATCAATAGGTGCTGTAAGTGTTAACCATATGGGCATGACAGTAAACATGCTCTGAAAGCCTCAGGAAATGTTAAATGAAAGCAGAGCTGCAGTGGGGAAGGTAGCAGGGCAGCCATGACTCAGTAAAGGCAGAGATTCCCCTTCGTGTTGCACGTGTAGCGATGCCCATCTCTGACATATTTAACAAGATATAAAGCTGTAGTGTCCTGTATGGTCACTAAATTGTCTTCTGTAAGCAGCTATGCGTATTTGACTTAGGCACCTTTCTAGCAGTGTGGAAAACGTTTGTAAGGAACCATAAAAAGTCATTACATATGCAGAACAATTGAACCTCCTCAGCATCTGTGGTAGGAAACACATCTGTCTTCTGTCCCTTTCTTTCCTAAATGTCTCCCTGAATCAAGTTTTATGGGAGGGTCGTAAATATCCCTTTCTATTTGAATCCAGGAGTTAACAATACCCCCTGTGACCATAAACACAAGATGTTTCATTGAGGAAAGAGGTGCACTCAAGTAAGCAGAGATCTTTGTGACAGTTGCTGCCAGTATGGTCCCCATGCACCGCTAATCACATTAGTGGGAGAGCATGGAGGTGGCCAGCAAACAGCAAAAGAAAGAGGGAGAGAAAAGCAAGACTAATCTTGTTAAAAGGGAAGCAAAGATAGACGCTACTTTTACACAGAAGCTTATAACGTCCCCATTTTCCCAGGGCTGGAATCACCTGGATGCTCTCTGAGCAGCGTGGCTGCTGCTGCTGTTGTGAAAGCAAACAGCCCCACATCTCTTGTGTTACCGAGGGCTGGTTTTTCTTCAAGCTCTTTGCTGTCCATGGCTTCTTGGTTTCTGCACAGGCAACCTTGAATCTTTCCTGAAGTAGAGGTTTACTTGCCTTCAGATGACTTTAAAAGCAGTACAACTGATTTTAATCCCCTGGATGAGATCCTTTTTCCAGAGAGGAAGACCCACAATTTTCAAGAGATAAAACAAATGCCTGATCTAAAATATTTGTGTGTTTTCTCATTCTCCTCTGGAGAGGCATTGTCAGATGTTTGAAGATGCCTTCTTTCTGAATGAAGTCTTTTGCTCTCTGGTTCCATGAGGGTGATGGACAGATCCCAAATGCGTGCTTTTCTTACTTGATGAGGCACAAAACACCCCCCAAACTGGGAGCTAAGGATTAGGCAAGCAGTCACTAAATGGCCTCTGACAGTCCCCCCAGTAGGGTTTCATCCTTTAGTCCTGGCACACAACCTTTCCATGCTGTGCACCGTGATGAAGATATGTTGTCTAAGGGCTATAGGGGGAGAGGTGCTCCTGACCAGACACACTCGCAGAAGCGTAGGCACCAGCACATGCATTAACCTGCACACACAGCTCAGTGAGCAGGATGCTGTGACAATGTGTTCAGGCTCTTCAGCCAGCTGCGTGCCCAGAGCCCACAGCACCCAAGCCAGTGAGCTTCCAATTCAACTAAGCAAGACTAAGCTTTGGGGAAAGATTTTCCTCTTTTTGGGAACCAGAGCCTGGAGAGGCAGAACCTGTCAGAGGCATGTCAGGGTGACTCTCCAAACCAGTGCTGGAGAGCTGATGGATATAGCCTTTCTGAGTACTTCTCCAGCAAGACAGTCCCTTCTTCCACCACCCATGACTCTGTACCTGGCAGAAATATGTTGGTGGACCCCCTCCCACAGAGTTTAATGTTGTAAGGGAAAGCAGCATCTTGATATCTGAAAGGAGCCTTAACCCAGTTTTGTGCCCAGACTGTTTATTCAGTATCATACTACAGAGCTGAGGGTGGATAAACAAAGTTCTTGCGTCAGTGGTTGTGATGCTTGCTGCTACAAGTGCTGGTGCCTTGCCAATTAATTAAATGGAGCAGGGCAAGAAGGACCTGACAGATGCGCAGGAGAAATCCTTGATGGAAAATCTGACTTGTTGTTGCAGGGGGTGGCAGCAGCAGGAGGGAGCAAAAAATGAAGAAACAGATGGAAATCTGGAAGCAAGGACAGTGATGATGACTTCACAGCTGAGAGTCCATGCCCAGTCGGGGGGGATCAGCCACTTGTTACCTCGACATTTCATCGAGTTCTTAAATACAAAAGGCAAAACACAGACCCTTTTGGCACTAAAGCACTGATTTCACTATGGGTTAGTGATGGCTAAATGAGCTGGGAAGTGGCTGTTGTCACTGTCCCGGGGCACTTGTGCTTCCCTTGCCATCAGAGCTGGGGCTTTCAGGAGGAACAGAAGCACTGGTCAAGAGTGGAGCCCCTGGGGAGAGGCAAGATGGGCTGCAGGAAGAGGAGAGGCTATGAAAGAAAACTTTAGGAATGCTTTCAACAAGGTCTGGGAAAGGTGGTTGGACTGGGGACAGAGTTCTGGAGGGCAGACTCTGTGCAATGCAGAGACCCCTGCAATGAACAGGAGCCCCGGCAGACACAGCATTTCTGAGCATCAGACAGCAGGACCTCTTGGTACCCAGTTAACTGAGAGGGGAACCTGAAATCCTTGCTCTGCCAAGAAATGGATGTTTTGTTTGTTTCCCAGTCCCAGGAGTTGATCAGTGAGACCAGGACCCTCCAACCCTGCTTCTCCACTCTTCTTCCTGCTCACTTCTCTCCCTGCAGGGACAATGCTGCACCCCAAACTGGGTGGCATCAGGGATGCCTTCCCTGGCACCTGCAGCCTCTCCTACCTTACATGATATTGACATTGACCATTTAATCATGGCTGGGTGAGAGCCTGGGACCCACACAGAACAGGGAATCAGAAGCTGCAAGGGGAAGGAAAGGCAGCAAAGGGGATAAAGGAGATGGGGCTACAGACACCAGGAAACAGAACAAAGAGGTGCCTGAAAGGAGGAGGAAGAACAGCCAGAAAGAGCTGCTGGGAAGCTTGTTTGGGTACTGAAGAAAGTCAGCATTTATTCCTGTGCAAGCCTTTTGCAGGATACAGGGGACATCCCTGGTGTGCAGGTCCCCCGAGACATACTGCCTTCCAACTCCAAAGGGAACAAGCAGCTGAACCCAGACCCTACTCACCTCTTCTGTAGGGGCATGTCTGGATTACTGATATTATTATAGTAATTATAACTGGTTGTAATAGTAGTACTGCTATTAGTAATATTACTATTATTATTATTTCCTGATTTCCCCAGGAATCCGGACTTTTGTCTCATGCAGGCAAGAAAATCATCTGTGGTTTGTCTTCAAGAAAGAAAACAGCTTTTTTCTTTTAATGATGTCTGTCCCTTGGTTACAACTCACTCATCCCCTTGGCTAAGACAACATATTGATCCTTCCCCTGGGCTCTGACCCCTCCATGCCTTCTCTGTTTACAGAGTTATCTTTAGCATTCCTGCATCCTCCTCACTGCTCAGGGGCAGCAAACATTTCAGGTAAAATTGATCCAGTGGATACAAGGAAATACGTCACGAAGGAACCTGGGGCACGAGGCCATTCGCGGCTTCTCTGCCATCACGTAAGCCTGCTGTGGGTCAGTTCAGCATTAACTGGCTCCCGAGGTGGGTTCTCATAACAAGAAATACTGGGTAGCTCTCCCAGTGCAAACTGGGGTGTCAGTGCAATTATCATCATTGCTTTTGTGCAATGAACTGGACAAACCCTAATTCCACCTTTCTCCCAAGACATGCTCACAGGTTTTGAAGGCTAGACAAATGATGCCGACCACCCAGCCTGACCTGCACCACACAGCTCAGAGCTTCTTACCCTTAGTTTCAGCTTCAGCCCCGTGGTTTTGTGCAAGTGCACAAGTTCCACTTTCAGAAGTGGAACAGGACTCTTCTTGGTGTTTGTTGACCTTCATCAGACCTGCCTCCAGCTATGCAAGGGCTATTCAAAACAAATGACCTCTTCTTGGGGACATGCTGTATCCTCTCCATTTTGCAACCATAGACAGGGTACAAAAAGGGTATATTAAAGTAACTGCTTTCAGGTCCAGTCCCTCTTCATTGTTCCCTAGTCCTGTAGACCATCTTCAGAGGGTTGCAGATCGATGCAAGTCATACTGGAAACCCATCACTTCCCTCAAGGAAATTACTTCACCCTGGGCTACAGTGTCAGGCTTCTATGTAGGTGCTCTGCTTGTCCTGAAATGTCACTTTTTCCTGCAGAGTGGCCAAAACTCAGCCACAGGGGTGAGGTGGTGGTGCCTGACTTCCCTCTCAAAGGAAGGGGAACATTTGACCCTCAGGCATAGCCCTGCATAGAGTGGCAGTACCCAGTTCCTGGCATGACTCCTTTGCCTGCCCTTCCCCAAGGTGTGTGGGATCATAACTCCAGCTTGCTGTGCTCAGAGAAGGTGGTGGGGAGTGTGGGAGGGGGAAGGACCCACAGTGCACCCCACAAATCACAGGCAATGTCCTCAATCCCTGTGCAAATAAATGAACCTGCCAGAATAACATAAACTTGTAAAATGACAAACACTAAGTAAAAAAAAAAAAAGCCTAAACAACTCCACATGTCCAAAAATCACGTTTTGGCCACTCTAGGTGATGGTAGCTTCAAGCACCATTAAGTGAGGACTCCATTCTTAGCAGCTGTGGACAGCTATTTACTCTGCAGGTCTCAGTTCTCAGAGGTACTTGAGCGGCACGCAGCTGCCGCAGGTAGGCTGGCAGGAAAGCTGCTGACTGGGATGAGGTCTGCTGGAGCAGCTCAAGGGCTATTTGCTTGCTGGTTGTTCTAGTCAAGCTCATCTGATCAACTTTCAATTGTGAAAAGAATAAAATTCATCTAATGAAGTTGGATGTATAGGAGTTTTCCCTTCATCCAAGTTCTATGTGGATTTTTATATGTCTGCTTTTATGTACAGTAGTGACTGTTTTTTCTACTGTTGTTTGTATCACAGGAAACACGTTTTCTAAGGTGTTGCCCTGGGTGGGAAAGTCTGTGAAAGGTGGTTGTGATTTCTCCCAGGGAAAGGCCAAAGCAGCTTAAAAAGTGGCTTGGTGGGGCCAAGTTGACTTGATGCACCACGCAGCCATCTCCAGCTTTTGAGTACTTTTGGAGCCCTGATAATGAAAATTGTAGGAGGACCATTGCTGGGGGTAGCAAGGATTCATAAGGATGATGTCCTGATTGACATGGGGACCCAAATATATAAGGGCAATATAAGTGATTGAGTATTATTTGATAAACATACCAAAGTACCCCAACTCCAAAACTTTATGGTCCCTAATAAAGTGATGTCCCTGATTATACATCACTTAGCAGAATTTTCTTGTCCACAACTTCTCAGGTGAATATATAAAATGCATCCTGAAAGAGGCTGCCACTTCCGGCCCAAGCAGGGCATGTTCATGCAGTCACTAGGACAAGGAATAGTCAGGTAATTCTGCAATACAATATTCTTGACTAATTTAAATTAAAAAAAAAAAAAAAATCTAAAACAATACCCAATGATCAACACAGGGACTGGAGTGCCTGAGGGAACGGGACCTCTGTTGGTGTTTCTTATGCCATTCTCCAGCCTGCGGTCTATACTTTTCTTCCTAATTCATGCTTTTCTGACACTTCTGAGATTTCTCTCTGTTTATTTGGTCTTTCTGGTTGTATCTGCACACACACGTCCATTAAAATAAAAATTTCTACCTTGTATTTGCAATCAGAGGTAATAAAAATCCTCTGTTTGCATAGCTTCATTCCTGAACAGCTTCTCAATTTGTGTTTTCAGACTTTGTTCCTATTTTTCAGCTCTCTTTTTTTCAAACAGAAGCTTTACTGTATTAACCATGTCCTGAGAGAAAGCGGCAGCTGCTACACTGGCCAGCTTCCACAAGTCTCCATTTTATCTTGCCTTCCTGGGCAGATCAATATACTCCAAGTATCTCACAATGTACTCTAAGTGCCCTGTTCCAGTCTGAAACACTGCTGGCCTTCTGACTTGAGTGACTCTGAAAGGTTTGAGGCTAATAGGAAAACTAATTGAGGAGGACTGCTTCCTTGAGGCTACTGTATTTACCCCTATGATGCTGAAAGCAGCTGTTCTGGGATGACAGTGTGGTTCTGCATGCTCTGCTCCATGGCCAGAGAGGGTGGCCTGCAGCATGCTGGGCTCAGTAGGATCTCCCCTGGGCTCAGCTCTCTAGTCCAGAACTCTAACCTTGCAGGTGTCTGCTGAATTTACTGCTAAATTGTTTCAGTGGCTGAATTGCAGGGGAAAAAAGGCTTTATGTTTAGAGTCCTTATAGCCAAAACCAGCGATAGCTACGGCAGTTTGGATGGACCAAAGGGTGAAAGATGGGCTGGACACCTTAAGACATCATAGATGCCATGCTGTATTCCAGCTCAGAGAAACTCAGTGGGAGAAAACAGCGTATGGTAAAGGTCTAACCTCCAGGCCCATGAGTGCAATTGCCTTGCAGTATAAAGGCCTCATTCTGTACTGCTACAACTAAAGAAACTTTAGGGAATGAGCTTCCAGGGCTGCAGGATGGGACCCAGATTCCTGCAGCAGTCAGGTCCCTGCTTGCAGCCAGAAGGTGGGTGTGCAGGAGGGAGGGAGCAGACCACAGAACTGCTGGCTCTGTGCTGTTCCACCACGATGCTCAAAGAGCAGAGCTCACATAACTTACCACAGCTGTCTTCAAATAAGGTGTGTTATTCCTGTGGGTGTGATTCCCTCGCCACATTACCCCACAGTGATCTGGTGTTACTCAGCAAAAGCAGTTCTGCAGTGAAAAGTTGGGCAGGCCATGCTTATTTTCTTGTTTGCCTGATACAAGATGAACTGCTTTTGGAGTTGCTACAAAAATGCATTTGAGCAGAAGAAAAAGGATGGATCAATACATTTTGAGAGACCATTCCACACTGAATCATATGGCATTTCCAAATTGTCCATGGGACATTAGCTGGTGAGCAGTTCCATATGTGATCTTCCTGCAGGATTACAGTAGTCAAAAATTTACGGTTCAAGTCAAGGTGTTTATTTTATTGCTGTGTTTGGGTCAATATTTACCAGTGTTTATTAGTTGTTTGGAAACAAATTAATTGCATAAAAGTCATGTCGCCTTTCAGACTCTAGTGTGCCTTGGGCAAGTCGCTTATCTCTTTTATGTTCTCTGCATGCATCAAGCATCTGACACAGCATACAGGGAATGAAGCCATTGCATCTCAGAGGCAAAGCTCACCATGGACCTGGCTCCTTGAGCTGCCACATGCCTTCACTTCCAGAGAAGTGGTTTGGTGGCCTGTGAAGGACACTCAGACCATTTCAGGAGGTCCCATCTCCACAATATCTAAAAGTTAAGAGCCTAATTTCAAACTGAAGTGTAAATCCATGGGCTAACACTTATTAGCTAGTAAATTAGCTAGTAAACACTCTCTACAGCTTCCTGAAAGGATGTTCTAGCAAGGTGGGGGGTTGGTTTCTTTTCCAGATAGCAAGAGATAGGATGAGACGAAATGGCCTCAAGTTGTGCCAGGGGAGATCTAGATTGGATATGAGGAAAAATTTCTTTCTCTAAAGGGTTGTAAAGCACTGTAACAGGCTGCCAAGGGAAGTGGTGGAGTCACTATCCCTGGGGGTATTTAAAAGCCATGTAAATGTGGCAGCTGGGGACATGGTTTAGTAGTGGACTTGGCAATGCTGGGTTGGACTCAATGGTCTTAAAAGTCTTTTCCAATCTAACTGATTATATGATAGTCACTGCAGGCTGCCACCATTTCATCACCTTTCAGAAGATAATATCCAAGACCTACATCTTTCAAACTTTTGTATAAAAGAAATCAGGCTATTTCTGGCCATAAACCTCATATCTCTGTCTGCTTGGTAGCAGTCATGCATAACCAGCCTGGTATTCCATTATCTAGCTCCCTTTCTTACAAAGCATCTTCCTAGACTTCTTCAGAGGAACACCCAAGCACTACTTTATTTCTTCTGTTACACAGGAAAGCAAATAGACACAGTGCTGTATTTAGAATGGATTGGTGTTTTTTCTTTTTAAACCAGCAGATCTGAGAATGATGCAAGCTGTTATGTGGATATGTCAGGTTTTGGAAGGAGGGGGGTGATAAATGTTAAGTTTCTCGATTTTTAACCTTAGTCCTAAAGACTCAGACCCATCAGTCTTGCCTTTGTCTCCTTTCAGCACCAACCACAAGTCTTTAGGCAGGAAATACTTTGGAAGGTCAAAAACTGTGTCAAGTGAGATTGGACAAATTTATGCATGGCAACTGCAATTCTTTACCTACTGAAAACTCAGGAAAGGTTTTACCACTTTCAGAAGGCTACACAGTAAATATACCACACTTGTTCACTGCTACAGAGCAAGAGATGAGCTTGAATATTGCCCTTGTGATGTTTCCAAAACATCCTTTGATAGCTAGTCACTCTCTACAAATGGTGTCATAAAAAACCAAGAAAATAATTAAAAATAGTCTTATTTCTGATACTTTCTGTCTTTACACTTATATGATTAAAATAACCTGGCATTTGTCTGGTCATTAAAGTCCTTTACTGGACTAAAATGATTCTGTGATAACATTCACAATCCAGAACTACAAAATTTCCCTTTACTAGGAAAAATGTAATCTTTTTTTTTTTTCTCCCCCAAAAATGAGTGAAAAAATATTAGTTTCCTTTCCATTCTAGATGGGGATCCTATTCCTTTTTACATTGAAACCTTGTGGTACACATTTTAAGTTTTTTGCAGCTGTGCTGTAAGTTAACACCAATGCACAGCTTCCATATATTCTTTTGAATGCTGCCTACATCCTATGCCTTTCCATATATTCTTTTGAACGATGCCTGTGAACAACAGGCTTTGAACTTTGCATGTTGCTGTTGTGAAGGATTTCTTGCATGAAGACCTCATCTTCCATTGCTTTTATTCTTGCAGTTATTAATATAATATTATAATCAGTTATATTTGTGTGTCATTTAGCCAGTTGCTGTACAGACACAAAATAAAAGATGTGCCCTGCCCATGTGCATTAGATAACCAAGATTTGGTAAACATAATTCTCCTAGAGACCATGCAAGCAGTTCATGTTTCCACATTGCACTTGCCTAGTTTGCCATTCTCCTTGTCTGGTTTCACTGGTTTCTCTTAATACCTTTCTAGGCTAAAGTGACTGTCCTCACATTCTCCCACCTTTCTCCACCACTGACTATCATGATGAACTGAGTTGCTGCATCAAAGCAAATCCCAGTTTGATAAGAAGCAATAGCATGTTAAGCAGGTTTCATGCTTCTTTCACAGATTACTTAATTCAGCTGATACAGTCTTAAACTATGATTGGCTCCATTTCCTGTCATGGCCATTTGGTTTTAAGGTCTCTCTGGTGCTCAGTCTGCATAGGCAGAATGCAGTGATAATAACAACAGACAGAATCTCTCTTAATGTTGAACTCAAACTTCCTTGAAAATGTACCAAGATGTGTAGCAAATTAGACTTCATCTAGTGGACTGTTATATGTCTTGCACAGAAGTGTATTAATTGGAAATGCACCAAGTCAGAGTATTCCAGCTGAGATAACCTTTCAGTACAGCAAGAGATGCCACACAACCTTTATGCAACCTCACTGTGCTGCTTCAAAAACATCCTTTGACAGATTTAATTACGTGAACCAGAGTGAGTCCTTGCTAAAACACTCCAGCCCTGAGGGGGTCCCATGTAAGTTTGAGCTGCAAGCTGCAAGCCTCTACAAGTAATTGACCTGTGTGGAGAGCCAGCTGGATCACCTGAAGATGTTAGTGGTGGTAGTACACACTTGCCCACAGGAACTGGATTGAAGTTACTGAGCTTTCATCAGATAGCAAAAATTATCCCTCTTTATTGACCCCAACTGTTTTGAGCCGTGACTGTCCAGTGAGAAATGGCTCTGGATACCAGCTCAAGCTCATTGAATAGGGTCAAAGTTGCCACTGGTTTCCTCCTGGCATTGGATGATCAATGCAGACAGAAAGCCTTTGTCATTCTACCCTCAGCACTTGCACTTTTGAGCTCAGTCCAACTCTTAACACAGCAGCCCAACTCTTAGCACAGCATCACAGATCACAGCCCTTACCTGCGAACTGTCTGCATCCAGGTCTGTAATGAGCACCATATCCTCATCTCTCAATGAATCCTGGTCAGAGAGGGTGTCTCAGATAGCCTGGGCAGTTAAAAACAGTCCAGATTAATACTCTTGGACCTGGACATGACTGTGGAGTTAGCTGAGGGCATGAATCACTAACGTAACAGCTTTGTGCCTGACTGCTTTCAAAGAGATAAGGATGTGTCCCCAGACCAAGATAAGCCAGAAACACCAGTTCAAGAAATTGGCAATGAAGTAAAATACCATTCCTCAGACTCTGTCTTTTAGTGCGTGGTTGATGTGTAAGAGTCTTTACTCATTCAATGTCTGCTTAAATGACTGCAGATAGGATCAAGCCAGCTCGGAGGGTGGAGTTGCTGCAGGCACTTTCCAGGAAGAGAACCACGTCTTGCCTTTATCCCCTCTGAAGTTTAAAGGCAGCTACAGTCAGCCCTCCAGCTAAAAGACAGCGTTCTCCTGTGACAGGAAACTCAGAGCAAGGAAAGTTATGCATTCTGGGAAGATTGGTTGGGTATTGACTGTATGGAATGGCAGACCTAGAATCATAGAATCACAGGATATGCTGAGTTGGAAGGGACCCATCAGGACCATTGGCCCTGCACAGGACACCCCAAGAATCACACCATATGTTTGAGAGCATTGTCCAAATGCTTCTTGAACCCTGTCAGGCTTGGTGCAGACCTTCTGCATCTGCCTGAAAGCTGGGCCTGCGCTTGAAAATCTCTCCCAAGCACTCATCTGCCAGGACACCTGCTTTTGCTCTCTGAGAAACCAACTAAATTAGTCGCAATAGGCATGAAAATATGGACACTGTAATGATCTGCATTCTTATTTTAGGCAACATCTTGGCTGTGATGAAGACTAAGTTTTTAAATACAGTTCAAAGAAACACTGTGACCTGGCCTGAGCATCTGAAAGATCTGGGTGGGGTCAGAGGAGCACAGGTGTGTAAGTTTGTAGGTGTACCTGCCCCTGAGAGCAGAGCAGTTGGTGTGGACCTCTTTAGGACTAGAAAGATGAGAGCCAGATCCCCAGCTGGCTACCTATTTCCCAGACTTTGTAAGAAACAGGTTCCAACCCATGCTGTGAATTTCAGTTTGGGATGCCCACAGTATATGATATGAAGCCCTGCTTGGTATTCCAGCTTTGTCCACCTCAAAACTAAAATATTCTGTGTAAGAATTGAGTGGCAGATTGAAAAATGGAGGAAACCAGTGGCTGGGTACTTCACTTGTCAGCAAAGCTAGAGTGATTCTTCCCAGAGGTGTCCAGAGCATCAGTCCTTGACCTTGGTGGAAGGAAGGAGAAGGCCTTCTCTGGGAGCCCCAGTATGTACCTCAGAACATGTCAGATGGTGAAAAGCTCCTGGTAGTTGTCTTTGCCCTCTTTACTTTTCTGTATCTTCCTCCCTACACACATATATCCATGAAATTTTTTTCTCTTCAGGAGCTGTATGAAGACAACACTTGTCTGGAGCCAGCAACACTGTCTGGTGACTCATCCCTTCCCTTCCCATCAAATCCAAATGATCAATACATTCCTCAAAGGTTATATTTCAGGCTGAAGTCCAGGCAGACAAGAACAGGACTGGAAAGCCAGTCTGAGAACCAGGAGCGTAGGCTCCTGTGTGTGCAGCAAGAGCCATGGGAGCAATGAGGACCCCAGCACACACCAACACGTCAGCATTCCCATACCTCCCATGGTTCACACCAACACTTCCACATGAAGGATCCATGCTCAAGTTGATTTCTCCTGGGCACCAGAGCTCTGTCTCACCCAGAGCCTTGGCGTCATCTTACAGCTCTGCAACAGAGGTCCACAAGCCCTGGATGTCACCAATTCCCCAGTGTGTCACAGACAGCCTTGGCTCAGCAAAGTCCAGGAGCTCAGGCTGCTTCACTGCCTGCAAGACAAGCAGGCAGCATCTCACAGTCAGATCTGATGGACATGTGCCCACACATCATTGAAATGAATGTATTTGCTGAATGTTCTGTCTCCTGCAGATTGACATTCAAGCCTGGAAACCCCTGTCACTGCAGAGCTTGCAGCCTGCTCTGGCTCTGTCCTCAGTCCTGCTTTGTGGGATCAGGACAGCCCCTGCACAGCTCCCTGTGCCTCCACCATCACAGCAGGCACCACTGCTTTGGTGTTTTCCACAGACCATGATTCCACCTGAGTGGCCATCAATGCTGTCATGCATGTGGGAGGCATGTGGGACATGTTTGCTGTTGAATACTGACGGGAGGTGGTGACCTTTGTGTTTGTGCTGGTGGGGATACATAGTGAGTGTCAGCACTGTGTTATCAAAGAGCTTTCACTGCAGGAAGAATTAATAACGTCTGCTTCTTTCCTTCACACTTCTTCAGGACTCGGTCAACTCCAGTGCTGTGATTGATGGCGTGAGCAAAGCCTTGTTGGTGCCATCTCGAAGGCAGGTGCCTATAAATGAAAGGAGAAGACAAGGATGAAGGTGTCTTGCAGGACTTACAACTCCCCTATCAGCTCTGGGCAGTCAGAGTGAGTGGTTTGTTCAGGGGAGTATTTGCTGACAAAAGTCTGTGCAAACAAGCACCTTGCGAGAACGTCCAGGGAACAGCTGTGCTATATCTAGGAAAGGTGAATGCCGTTTGCAGAGCAAACTCGCTCTAATTCAGGCAAATACTGTTACAAGCAATGTAGCTGAAAAGAAAACACGTTTACTGGGATGTTAACATGACTCGTATCAAGTGCAGGGAAATGGGGAAAATGCCTGTGTCTGTGAAACTGCTGCCTGAAGCAAATAATTCCTGCTAGGAAAACCCTTTTGCATAAGCATCTTGCCTTAACTGAACATTCTCAATATCTGGGGTGAAAAGGTTTTAGCACGTAGCAGGATTCGGCCATCGCAGGTCCCCTCCAAGCACCAGCTCAGCGGTTATTTGCAAAAATATTATTGATTCAGACTTTGGGTACAGGTTTGAGTTGCCCCCAGGGTTGTACAGCAGAGGCGTGGTGTGCTGAGCACTTTGCGGGAATCAGCATCTTTTAGGGGGCTGACACTGAGCATCCCCATGCTGAGCACCACAAACCGCCATTTCATCAGAATTTCATCCCACATTTCTCCCTTCCTACCTCCAGGACCACTGCCACAACCCTCAGCACCTCAGAGGGAAAAGCTGCACATGCCTTCAGGAAAGCAGGAAAAGCTGCAAAATTTGGGGACAGAGTCCCACCTCGTGGAAACGACCTCAGGCCCTGCTCACCAGAGGCTTTTGTGGGCTGGCTTGTGAGCCCCAGCATGACCTCATGCCTCACACCCTGCCTGCTGCTACATTAATTAGTCTAATAAGAGGTTTTATCTCAGTGTCTGTCACAGTCAACACCGCACACAGCACGGGCATGGGGTGGTGCCTGGGTCTTTGTCTCCCATAGCTCAAGATATTCTGTGCAGGCTACGTGAATTGTGTTACTATTGAAAAGAAAAAGGTTTTATTTGTTACAGCGGGTTTCTGATTTAGAGACAGTGGGAGAGCTGGTTGAGGCCAGGCCAAGCATCTTCCATTGAAGCAAAGAAATTAAATGGCCTTTTAAGTGGTCCAATCAGGCAGCCATGGGAAGGCACCAGGCAGAGCAGCCCCAAGGCCTGAGGGGTTGTCCACAGCCAGGTCAGCTGCCAGGGGAGCACTGGCTGGGGGAGCTGCTCAGCAAGCAAGGAGGGTATGGCCCAGGGGAGGCTGCAAGTCAGCAGCTCTTCGAACCCCAGATACTCCCCTGTACTTGCTGGATTTCAGTAGAAATGGCCCCCTCCTCATTTCCCCGCCTGTACTCAGGGAAGGTGGTCTCTACCCACTTTTTTCAGAGTGTGATGGTAACAACAGTTCGTTTTCCTCCATGTTCTGGAAGCCCCCCCGGGAAAGTCCTGTGGCACTGAAGCAAAGGGTACCATGCTTTGAAATAATTATTCAGTGGCACCCACAGGAAACAACCAGTCAGGAACTCCTGCACCTGTGTGAAGAGGGAAGAGGTACAGGATTGAAGCTGGTCCATCAGATTAATTTGATTTCTGTTGACAGTTTTTTGTTCCTGTCGAGAAAACAAAGTGAACTTGCCCCCTTCCAAAGATTCTGATTTGGGAAATGAAGTCTAGTTTTGCCAGACAGGTCAGAAGAGTGATATTTCTCTTTCTATTTTTTTTTTTTTTTTTTTTTTTTTTTTTGTTTTTTTCCTGAGACCTGTTATTCTCTCTAGAAAAAATTATACTTAGCTACCTGTTGCAGCCAAAATGTAACTGTGGCTGCTGCCCTCAGTGTGTGTGATTATGGATCCTGGAGTGATTATTTGTCTAGAGTCAGCATGGTTAAAAGTCTTGTTTTCATTTGGTTGACACACAAAATCCCCTAGAAACATCAGTGATGTTCTTTGATCCATTTGCCATAATTAGGGATGATCACATCTCTCACTGCTTGGCTGATTTTCTTTCCTAAATTCATATTTTTCTATCCTATGTTTGAGTGCCCAAATTCCTGTAAACCACAGAGGTGACTTAAAGAGCCCGTGACTTGGCTCACCAGAGCACAGAGCTCCAGAGCACACACAAAAAATCAGAGCCACTGGTATATCTGACGTTGCTCCCAATTGTCCAGGCTAGGAGTTCCCAATGTTTTGCTCAGGAATCATTTTTAGTTGGTAAGATGTGAGAGTTGGTTAGACAGCCAAGTTCCCCACCAGCGCCAGACACTGGTGTGAGGCAGGAGGTGCTCAGTCAAAGCAGTTGCCTTCTGCCGGAGCAGAGAAGCAGCAGCAAAACCCTGGGCTAAGCCCAAATGCCCTACTGATAAGCAGACCAGGGTGTGAGCTTGACTATTTCTAAACCTTTTGCAGTAAAAATGCAGGGACTGAGCAGTGTCAGTATGTCTGGGATTAATGAGACTCTTAGGTACAGGGTTTGGGGAGGATTGCAGGGTTGTGGTTTCAGATGTTTTATGAAAAGCCTGAACAAGCACCATTAGTCAGCTCAGTGCTAATTAATGATTAAGCTGGAGAGCACCAAGCTGCTTTCAATTGATTTTTAGAGGGGAAAAAACAAGCTGGAATCTTCATTTCCATGACACACAGGTGTAAAGAGGAGTGACAGGGGCTCACAATCTCGACCTGCCATGCTGGGGAGCACAAGTCCCTCAGCACACAGGACTGCAGGGGGGGACACTCTGTCAGGGGTATCCTCAGCCCAGGAATGGTGACAGGAGATGGGGATGAAGATGGTGATGAAGACGAGGTGATGGTGGAGACCAGCTCCCCGAAGTGCCGGCACCCTGCTTGGGGCAGGTCTCCCTGTGCCCAGCAGAGCTGACAGTAACACCTCCTCCCTTTAGGGCTCACCCCTTGCACAGATGCCAGCAGAAGTTTGGGTGCTCTCCCCATGTCCAGCATGGGTCACAGGAGTTTTCCGCACTAAGGATGCCCATGGCGGCTACCCTCTGAACATCCCTGCACCAGCCATGGGCTGCATTTGAGGTAAACCTTCCTTTCAAGCCTCCTTGCCTGCCGTGGCTGCCGCCTGCAGTGGGAAGGTGGTGGCTCTTTGGGTGGCTACGGGCTGAGGTTTGCACGCTTGGTGCCTGGTGCATGGGTGACATCTACCGGCCGTGCCTTCAGCTTCGTTTTTTGCTTTTATGACTAAAAAAAAAAACCGTGCCAAGAAAGTGACACTCGCGGCTGTGTGCTATTTTAACTGCTCGTTTAACTGCTCCGGGGTCAAAGCCAATACATTATTTTAATAACTGTGTGAAGGCTGTGTGATGCCACGGGCCTTCTCTGGGGTTTGACAAAAGGCCAAGACTTCAAATGAAGCAGTGCAAAGCTGTAAGAAATCTTAAAACACGAATGGGGATTATTCCCATGTAGTTTATTCTCCTGAAATTAAGATTAGATTTTGGATCTGTTTCTTTAATTGAAAATTCACAACCAGTCCAGAGCGAAACTAAAAATATGAAGTAAAATATGTGAAGTTTTCTTTAAAGAAAATTGCTGCCACTCATCCTAGGATTTATTTGAGAATGGCAAAATAGTGGTCATTTCTCCAATATTTTTTACCTTTTGAAGAGTAGAAGGTAAAACTTTAAAAAAACCACCTGCCTAGCTGTGACCAAAAACCAGAATAATAACTAATCCAGCACATATTTTCAAAAATTAAATGCCTGTGTCCTTTTTAAAAGAAATAGTTCCAGGCTGGTGGCTTTTGCTGTATTGGTATTGGATGAAATATTATAGTTAAGCTCCAGGTTATAACACTTGGATCCATACTCAACAAACTGCCCTGGTGGGATACAACTCACCAAGTGCCTGGCTGTGGGCACAGACCAGCCAGAAAGCTGGAGCTGGAGCACTATTGCTCCATGTCCTGGTTCTTTCATGAGGCTGAACCTTGCAAATTCTTATCAATGCAGCCATAAAGAAAAAAAGTTGTAAGTACACTTCTCAAAGGGTCAAATTCAAAGGTGAATAGAAAGTAAACAACACTCATACTTTCAAATACTGTGATTTTTAAGCTTTTTATTATTTTGGCACCTGGCATATAGTTTGTGAGTGTTTAGGTAAGGTGAGGCAGTGGTAGAGACTGTACAAGCAGTACTTTGGCATTCCCACAGTATAATAGCACCCGCAGCCACTGCAATATCTGCAGTGTCATAAACGTTAATCCAGCTTGTCCTCTTTTCTCATGTTATCTCTTCACACTTATAGCTCCTAAAGCACAAGACTGGGACAGGAGCACTGGGAGCAAGAATAATGTGCCCTGTTGAGAGCAGCCCTGCAGAGAAGACTTTGGGTGTTCTTGAGGATTAGAGACTGGACATGAGCCAACAGGGTGTGCTTGTAGCCCAGAAGGCAAACCACAACCTGGGCTGCATCCAAAGCAGCGTGGCCAGCAGGGCCAGGAGGGGATTCTGCCCCTGCTCTCTGCCCTCGTGAGACTCCACTTGGGATGTTGTGCTCAGCTCTGTGGTCCTCAGCACAGGAAAGACATGGACCTTTGCGGTGAGTACCTTTGTAGTGAGTCCAGAGAAGGGCAGCAAGGATGATCAGAGAGCTGGAGCACCTCTCCTATGAAGACCAGTTGAGAGAACTGGGGTTGTTCAGCCTGGAGAAAAGAAGGATCCAGGGAGACCTTATAGCACCTTCCAGTACCCTAAGGGGGCTTATTAAAAGGAAGGAGAGGAACTTTTTATATGGGCAGATGACAGGACAAGGGGCAATGGTTTTAAACTGAAAGAGGGCAGGTTTAGATTAGATATTAGGAAGAAATTCTTTACTGTGAGGGTGGTGAGGCACTGGAACAGGTTTCACAGAGAAGCTGGGGATGCTGCATCCCTGGAAGTGTTCAAGGCCAGGTTGGATGGGGCTCTGAGCAACCTGATCTAATGAATGGCATCCCTGCCCATGGCAGGGACGTTGGAGATAGAAGATTTTTAAGACACCTTCCAATCCATACCATTTTATGGTTCCCATTCTGTGATGGGAAACTGGTTCAAGCTGGGAGAAGGCAGCTTCAAGATCAGCCCTGAACATAAAAATCTCTTTTCCCCTGTTAGCCATGCCCAAAGGACGTGCTGAATTACTGTGAATTTCTTAGCATCCAGGGGCTGTGAGCTTCCATTCAATGCAGCTGAGCAGCTGGTCCAGTCTCCAAGGCCACCAGTTGTTCCCCTACAATGTCCCAGTCCTCTTATGCACTGACTGAACATCTCCATGTACCATCCTGGGGTTCTGCTCTCTGCCTTCACCACTGAGGAAATTCCCACCATGACCAGTTCCTGAAGGATCTGCTGCCACCTCAAAGCCTGCCCTTCCACATGTGCTGTGCTGGGTCCCATTTTCTAAAAGCTGCTTGGTAATTTCTCTGAGGGCATCCAAAGAGATACTTTTCAGATACCCACAGAGACTAAACACTTTTTTTTGTGAAGTGTAACACCTGTGAAGGAAGGTGTCGGGTTTATGTGGTATTGCCTACCTTTTCTAGATCCATGTTTTTCCTAATTTCTTTCCTGTCATATGTCCACTTCTTTGGCTTTCATTATTCAGCCATTCATGGGCATGCAAACTAGTGGGCCCATAAGTTTTTCCTGTCTCTCATAGTCCTTTTGAGTGACCTCATTTCAGTCCTTCTTGATTATGTATCTTCCACAGATCAACAGATATCACCTGCTGGTGTTAATAAATTGCTTTTATTACTTCTTTTATATATTTTCTAATCTAAATCTTTCCTGATTAGCTCCATTTGATCACTAAAAAAACGTCCCCATGCTCCAATGCAGGGTGTTAGTTCATCCATTAATCACTGCTTCCCCAGCAGTCAGCTCTGAAGATTGGAACACTATAAGCAAGCACGGTATATTTCACGTGATGCAAATTATTAATGTTACGTTTCGTTTTGTGAATTATAAAATAAACTCCTTCTGGAGATACAAGAACAGAAATCATGCAGAAAATTATTTGTTCAGATTGTCAACCATGTGGAAGAACATTGTTTAGCAGCTTTAATGTCCAATCTCCAATACTAGACTGGATGAGATTTAATGCAGCTCATTTTGTGGTGCTCTTTTGGATAAAATCTGTAAGGAAAGCTCCTATAAGGAAAGCTCCAGCATGTTAACATCCTGCACTTTTATTTTTTTAAGAACATGATTTAGCTCAGATGTCCTTTGGCAGAATTCTCTCTTTTCCTATTAGATTTTCTGCTCACCTACCCCCAGCTGACATCTTCCAACCCTTTAATGGTACCTCACACTTACTGCTTTTGAAATCCTTTGGAATTTACAGCTGTATAAATGTCAGTGTTATTCTGTAAAAATATCAGTTATGTGCAAATCTTGGAAACCTGCCCAGCTATAATACTGCCAGGAATTTGGATATAAGAGCAACGTGACTGTTTTGGATTCGAAGGAGACTAGGGCAAGTTTTTTTGATTGATAGCTCATAATAATCATGCGCTGAGTGCCGGAATAGAGTTTGCTGTGGTTTAGATTTATCCATTCCTGCAGAGGAAGAAATTGCTCTGGCAGCTTCTCGATAAACCACATTGTTTGAGATGCCACCAGGTGGTGCCAGCAAGTCAGGGAAACACGGGCAGGCGGACCCAGGGAAATCGCCTGGATTGAGGATGAGACTGCACCCAGGACCTCTGCTCTCTGTTTCTAGTCGGGGGCTTCAATCCCAATCCCTTCCAGCTGCTCTTAAAATATTTTTCATGTTTTTGCGCCACACTTCAATAGCCTATTTTAAGAGTCATCTCAGGATGCTGTAGGGCAGTTGGCATTCCCTCAAAAATGTCCTTTTTATAAAAAGACAAGCACTTCTGTTGTTTCTCCTAGTTCCTAACAACTGTTTAAAATGAAATGACACAGAAAATCTAGTGATCTCTATGTCTTCATCCTTCATGCCTCATTTATTTTGGATTAATATTTGACTGTGACTATTTTTGTTACTTAGTCATTGCAAAAATCAAACCAAATTCCAGTGTTTCTTTTAAGAAATCATCATTCTAAGTTGTGTACCAGACTCTTTCTTCTGAGCTGATATTGCTCACATCCTGTTAAACTGTTGTCAGAATATTTCCCATCTTTGAGTCTGGATGTAAAATTAAGTCCTGCTCAGATTTAAACATCAAGACTCGTATGGACTTTTGTGAGGAAGCCCAAAAGTCCATAGAGAACGGAAATGTAGTGTTGCTCTTGCCATGGGGTGGTAACAGGGCCAGAGAAATACCTTATAGCCCCGTCATTTCACACAAGCTGGGCAAAAGGATGGGGTACATGGACTGTTTCTCAGCCTTTGCTCATACAGGCTGAAGTAAAAGGAACATTGTAGTGGATTAAGAGAAGGGACTATCCCCTCTAATCAGCCCTCATTATGCTACATTTACACACTTCATCCAGTTTTGTATCTCCCAATAGAAGAAAGATGATGATGGGGATGATAGGGAGAATTCAGCAGAGGTCATCAAGATCTATTCCTGGAGGTTAGTAGGATGAATTACCTCTGAAGTGCTTTTCTCTCTCCTCTGATTACTGAGAGAGCCTAAATACCTAAAGTTAGGTGACATAAATCTCCTATGAGGTGAGTTTCTGAAAGCTGTAGGGAGATCTGGTCCAGCAGGACTGAAAGGGTGAGCTTCTTGAGTGTTTAGCAGCTACTCTAGTAACTGAGTTGGACTTGGTTTTAAGCTTGTCCCTGTGAGGGTCTGGTTTGCCAGGCCTTTTTCATTGGTTTCCACCTGTGCGAATGTTAACCTTTAGCCAAGCTTTCATCACAGGTTACTCACTCAATGCATGTAAAACCTCTGTATCTACACCACCATCTTTCAGGTGATCCAATCATCATTTCAACAGTAATTTTTGCATTGACCCTAGAAGAATAAGTCCATGTCCTCAGCTGGGTCAGCTTTCATGGGACACAGACTCCATAGACCAGATGCATTCTACAGACTTGTGTGTAGCCCTGAGAGAGAAACAGGCGTGATCAGTAATTCCTGCTCTGTGATCTGCATTTGAGTGTCTTGCCAATTGATGCTGTGATGCTGAGGTAGCCATGGAAGTCAGTAGCTCCTGTTTCCAGAGTTCAGCCCTCTAATCTGCTCTTGTTTTCAAAGGTGGAAGCTGAAGATGCTTGGCAGTGCAGGAAATTAGGCATCATGTGCAGGTCTGTAATTACGGCTATAGATGCCAAGATGAAGTCAAGAAGAAAACAGATACAGCTGTCTCTAACATAGCTGTGGCCTTATAGACTCCTGAAACTATTATAACACACAGCTCTTGTTGGCCACTATTTAAATAGTAACAGCTGTAGCAGAAAAAGACATCCTAGTGTCTTCCTCACTGCATCTGCAAGCCACAGGAAGGGAGAATACAGATTTAAAATATTATTTTTATCTCAAAGCCACAAAATATGTGGTGAAACTCTACCTTTCCTTAAAGAAGACAAGTATTCTTGGAAGGTCAAATCATTAGAAAGCTGTTTACATTATTTAGTCATCTCAGGATGATTTCAAAATTTTAAAATAATATAAAGAAATTATACTTTTTTCTTTTATTCTGCTTAGTTTTCTACCCCTGCAAGAGCTCTGTGCCAAGAGAACCTACAGTCTCTGTGCATGCAGTCTCTTTCTGTAACAGTGACATTTAGGCACAGCTGTTTAAGAACTCGGTGTAAGAGACTCTGCTACAGGTTGTATTTGATAACAGAAGAGGTGCCAGGGAGTCTGTGACCTTTAGTGCAATAAAACAGTGGGATAACAAGGATCAAAACTTAAATCCTGAGGACCCACAATAAGCATGACTGGTGCTGAGCCCTTGGAGGAAAGGTATCTCTGGAGCTGTCTGTCATTGCTTGATATGTCACATTAACATCTTTTCCACACTGACCCCACTGAAATGTCACAGCCCATTTATTTCATCCCAAGCATCCAGTGCCAATGCTTGTGGCACAACGTTGCATTAGCTCTGAAAGATTTCCTGTACATTGGCCTGAAGACAGAAGACAAATAGGGGTGCTCTGTGCTCCAGCTTGGTCAGTCAGACTGACCTTTCAGAGCAGCCTTACTTGTATTTATTCCAGGTTTTCAGCACTGAAGTCTGAGGGAAGTTTTGCACTTGTGTTGCAGAGAAGCAGGCTCTCCTCCAAGAGGGATGGCAGATGTGTGTGTGGGAAGAAACCTCAACTAGTTCCTGCAGGAGGAATGATAAAATCATAGACTCATTTAGGTTGGAAAAGATGTCTCAGATAATCAAGTCCAGCCATTAACCCAGCACTGCCAGGTCCACCACTGAACCATGTCCACCACTGAACCATGTCCCTCAGTGCCACATCTACACATTTTTTAAATACCTGCAGGGCTGGCTACTCCACCACTTCCCTGGTCTGCCTAATGCCTGACCACCTTTTCAGGAAAGAAATTTATCCTAAGGAAAAGAAGCTCCTTTCTGTAGGGACAAGGAGAGCAAGGATGCTTGTAGCTGTGAAGGGAGCTCTGTCACCTGCTTCACAGAGTTCAGGACTTTCTCAGATCCTGCCTCTAGCATCAATGTGTGTTTGCATGCTTGCATGTGTCAGTGTTTACCCGAAACAGGGCTTCCCAGCACACTCACCTCCAGAGGCAATGGGAGAAGAGACACGTCCCAGAAGACAGATACATGTCTGAACACACTCCTCACTGGTGGCCAACGCTACTGCATGAGCATGGCATAAGAACCTACACAGAATAGAGTAAAACTTTCCAACTCTTACATTAATGTCATTTTCTGGAGGAAAAAAAAATAGTCATTTATATATAGAGAAAGCTTTGGAAGCAATTAATATGTACATAAAACAATAGCCAAATTATCCTTGTAAACCTTGGTCTACAGTTTTCAATACAGGACAATAAAACCTGGGAAACAGGAGCCCAGTTTCCTTCAGCAGAAACCAAACAAAACCTTCCTTAGTTATTTTAGAAACCTGAATAGCACTGCATAAATATATTTTCCTCCTTCAAAAGGCAGGTCACAGCAGCCTTAATTATCAGAGGGACAGAATGGAAACAACGTAAAAATAAATCCTTTGAAAGTTTGCTCTCATTACCACATTTGGCATATTTAAGCATAAACACCATCTGTGTTTACCAAGAAACATGGCAATAGCTGCCGTCCTCTCTCACAGTGACACCAGTGTTTATGGAGAGTTACATTAAGGGGCATATGCAAGGCTTCCACAGAAACTGAGCTCTCTGAAATTATTTGCTCAGTCTCCAGCTGCTCATGTAGGTGGAGGCACTTTTGCCAAGAGAAGAATCATCACGGAAGAAAAGCAAAGCCTCAAACTTCTCATGGAAACTTCTTCTGGCAACCCCAAGGAGGCAAATAGCAGCAAAAGTTATGCCCAGCAAAGGATCAAGCCATAAAAACCACTTTGTGCTTTTAATGTTGTAACCGCAATGGCGGGAAGAGGAGCATCTGCAGCTCTGGGGTCACCTCCCTGCTCTGCACCCCTGTTGGCAGAATGGGGACCTTTGCAGCAGGCTGGGAATGCTGGAGAGGACTGCACGCAAGGGCTTGCTGGGCTCTGTCCTCGCCCTGGCAGACCAGCTCCCAGGTAGGGAGAGTGTGGTTCATGACTGGACTGGGCACTGTGTCCTTGCACCAGTTCCTTTCATCCAGTTCTGGTGCAACAAGAGATCCAGAGGGGTTTTGTGGACAAACAGGACATGATGGTGCCAGTGGGAATGATTCCTCTGTGGATGCTGTGGTAGCTTGCTCTGCCAATCACCTGTGCCTATGGGTCTGAACCCTGGATTATGTTTATTTGATCCTACAGCATCATTCTGTGCAGAAACAAAAGCAGAATGGGAAGACAAGGACAGGAGCAGAAGCAGGACATGCCCTGCCTAAAGCCAGGATGCAATGCTGCCAAGAGGCAATGATGGCTTCATCACAACCTAGACACCATTGTCTAGCTCAGCACAGGCATTTGGAATCCTCCCACCAGGACCAAACTGTCCCGTGGATTTGGATCCAGGCAGTTGATCAGCAACAACCAGCAACACATCCTCTGTGAGAGTGAAGCCCTGAGCTGTCTGAAACACAAAGCCACAGGTAATGACAGGCCTGCCTTCAATGCAGGCTGTGGCACAAGTCTTTGGTTCTCCTTTGCTGACACACAAGATTTAAGCAGACTGCTCATACTAAAATCCCAGTGTGCTTTAGCTTCACCATGCAAAAGAGCTGTGTGAATAAATGTCAATTATTTTTAGATGATAGAAATAATTATGTGAATATATAACAAGCTCTTTTGCACTGAAAGATTAAAAGAAAAATACGTGGACATCCAAAGTACATTACCTAAATCTAAACAGCCTGGAACAGCATCTGATCTCCATTGCTCTAGCATCATTTGCCCCAAACCAGTTAAGAAGACTGACACTAATATTCTGAGCATAATTTGGCTCTTCCTTCTTGTAGAGGTGACACTGAGTGGCCTGATTGTAATAGAGATACATTGAATGATGCAAAGACAATCCAATTGAAATTAAAACAAATTAAAAATCCAGAGTATTGATGTTAATTTGTTCAATTCCAGCCTGATGGCTTTATGAGAAGCAGAACTGTGAAAGTTAGCAAAAACTGTAGACAGTAGTTTTACAGCCTAAACTCTCTCACCAATATGCCCATAGTATTTAATTTGAATTTTCCTTTTCTTAATTTTCTCTCATTTACCCTAATTACATTGTCAGTGTGCTTGCCTAAGTAATTTATTTCTATCAACAGTGTTTACTCTCCTCAGATATTTACAGACTGCTTTTATATCTCCCCACACACTGTGTTATATGTCAGAAAACCCCTATTCTGCTGTATGATTTTATCTTAGAAGTTGATCACTCTGGTCTTCTGAAATTGTGTCTTTGCTCTGGATTCTGTCATCCCACCAAGACGGTGGTCTCAGCACCCAGTGTACACTCCCAGAAGTTGTGAAGGCAGCAAGGATGACCCACATGTTAAGGACCCTGTCCCACAGCCAGAGAAGCGATTTTCAACCTGTGCTTGACTTCAGGCACACAAGAAATCCTATTTGCTTTGCTGAGATTACACATGCCCTTAAAATAAAACCTTGCTCAGCTGCTGTGCTGGAGTGGGACCAGAGGGCTCTGTTCTACATCAAGCCCATTAAAAAAGGTCTTTTCACCCATTTTTCCGTGGCAAAAGGCATGTGTGTGAATAGAGTTCAGGGTGTGTTTTCTCGCGAGTGTTTGATTTGCTGCCCACTGTCACTTCAGTGTCTCTGGATGTGCTCTTGTACCTGCGCTTCTCCTCCCTAAACATTTGGGGCTTATGTACCTTTCCTGAACAACTTCACATTTCTCCAAGCCAAGTCACATTCTAGTTATTTTTTGTCTGGCTTAAAAAGAGCACATAGGCAAGGGGAGGGATGAAGAGAGTTTTGGTGGTGTGTTTGCCTTGAGAAAATAAGACTTATGGTGGAGTGGTTTCCTGGTGGATTTCTGCTGACTTACTGGATTCTTTTGTGCCAGCTCCAAGAACTTTGTCAGTGGCTGTGGTAGTCCTAATGTACCGGCCTTGTAGAACTTCCCTGGTATCTGTGAAGACATTGGTCCTTTTCTCCTGCTTTCCCATGCAGACATTCCCAGCGTCTCTTTTTCTCCTGTACATAGCCATTTGTTTTTGTGAAAATAATGGGACACATTGGCTTATGTCAGTCACAGTTTGAAAGTGCAGGAATAAGGAGTAACACCTGCACACATGCTTTTCTGCCCAAACCGTGGAACAGCAAGAGCTTCGTTTCTTTAGCAACCCTGGCTAAAAGAAGACTTGCTTGAGGAAACAAGGAGTTATCCCAGATGAGTTATGGAGAGTTGTACCGTGCTAATCACATTCTCATTCCTTTTAAGTGAGCAACTGACAAAATCAAGGAGATCTGCAATGCTGAGTGCCTTTAAAGACTGATCTGCTTTACTTAGATGCCCAAGTATGGGCCTCAATCTGTAATGCTACTCCTATAGATCTGTGGCCGAGGCTCTCCAGATCTGGCTGCACACTGCACTGGTGAGGCAGACAGATGTTGGTGACTGCTTCAAATAGAACAAGCTTGAAGATGTGACATGTGTGGTGTGAGGGAAAAACCATATCAGTAAGTTTGAACTCCAGGAGACAACGTGATCAGTTGCAACATGCACCAGAGGCTTCATCTGTGATAGTCAGACAGTGAAATGGCCACAAGCACAGCTCAGAGAGCTGGAAGATGTGTGGGGTGAGAGTGAAGGGCACCCAAGAGCCCTATGGTGAAAAATGGTGCGTGCCCCAGCCACAGAGGGCATGGGCAGCCATAGCTCTATTCATGGTGAGGACACCCAGACCTGGCACTGCCAGCACTGGTGGAGCAATTAACTGGGATCCTTGAAACACCCATATACAGCAAGGGGAGTCTCACCTCCAAGGTGATGGTAGACCTGGGCTCTTCTGTCTGTCAGGATTATTTTTACATGAGTTGAGATCTCACAAATCTTACGTTATTGAACCCAAAGAAATTTTCTTCTGGGATGCCTGATTGCTCCTTTTGACTCTTCTTCTGACCCAGAACAGCTTGTAGAGCAACCAAGTGTGAGGGGAGGACAAAAGGATGGACCCCATTGACTTCAACTGTACGTGTGAAGTGAACATGTCCATGGCATAGTTTTTATTTGCTTGGATAACCCACCTGCATCTACAGCTCAGGTGTAGATCCATACAGCTCATTGCACCTGTGTGTGCATTGAGTCTCTTGGGAGCTGAATTGTGCCCAGGTGTTTGCTGCACTGAAGGGTGGCTGCTGGGGCTAAAAACCATGCCAGGGAGTGTGCTAAGTATTCCACCAGGACAACTGCAGGCCAGTGCCAGAGGCCTGTGTCCTGTCCCTTCCTAGTTTACTTGCATAGGTGTATCCAGAGACCAAAAGGAGGCCCAGGAGAAGACAGTCTGTGCTGGTGAAGAGCAAGGCAAGGACAGTCTCTGACAGAGGTGATAGCATAAGAGCTGAGCTGTAGCTGGAGTAACAAGCCAAGCCACCATCCCCCAGAGCTGAGCTGCCAAAAGAGGTGAGCTCTGACCTCTGCAGAGCCAGCAGGAGGTGTCAGGGTGGAAAGAACAGGCAGGCCAGAGGGGGGACAACCATGCACACCAGGCTGGATGGACCCACCATGCACCTGGCGGCTGCATGGACCGTTTCTTTAAGAAAAATCATCCTCTGGCTCAGAGCCCAGACTCTCAAATCTGCTGTGAATCAAGCCACCCTCTTTCAGCACTGCACATGCCTTTCATACTTCTTTCCCTCAAGGAAGTGTTTTGTGATGATTAATGAATTATGAAGGTCACCGTTTGAGTCTTCAGCTCCTACAGAACTCCAAAGAAAACAAAATCCGGAAGAGTTCCAGCTAAAAGTGTCATGGCAAATGCATCCATTTTACTTTATTTATGATTATGCTCACAATGGACTTATCAAGGACATTCTTTAAATAAACAGAACTTGAGACTGTTTGTGAAATGCTGGGATTTTCTGCCTTAAAACATCTGCTGCCTATTTCTTGAGGACCATTTAGGTAACACTAGAGCACGTACTGATATGCATCTATTTCTTGGAAATTGCTGAAGAATACTTCAAAAATGTAGAAATCTGCGCCTTTACCACTCAAGAAAACCTAAGACTAAAACAAATGAGGCTGGGTAGTCTCTAGCTGAGAGAAATTCAATAAATCTACCCTGCACATGAACTGTGTTGGTATGTGAGACTGGAAAGCTTGCTGGCAGGAGACAGGGAAGTTGACTGTAAGTCTGTATAACTCAGACTAATAATTCATGATGCTGCATAAAGCAACGTGGCTATTTGAGTACTGCGCTTTTTCTAATGGTGTGCCTATTGAATAAACATCTGGCCTTGCATCTTCTTCCATAACTGATGATGCTCTGGATGGGAACATCCTTTTGAGTGTCCATGTCATTATATGGTTAATAGTTTATATCATTGAGGAATCTTCTTCTAGATGCCAAGTATGAAGAGGCACTAGGAACATCTGCAGGATAAGCTTTTCATGAGATGTGTTCCTTGACAAATATCTCCGTGATGTTTGATGTCTCACCCCCTCTCTGTCAATGAGAGTCCAACTGCACTTTGACATCCAGTGGTTCTAGAGACAGTGTTAAACCTTCTCCAGTCTGGCTGCTTCTTGGCTTTCCTTTTCATAACCATCTTCTCCCCAGTCAAAAGGAAGTCAGAAAATTAAGTCAGATTCAGCCTTCAAAGTCCAGCTGCTGCAGAGTGCTCCACAGCATTTCTTGTTGCTTCCTACCTTCCCTGTTCTTCAGCCCATCACAGTCTTTATGTTCCTCTGAATAACGGCATGTCCTGTCCAAGTTTGCTAGAACCATATTGAACTGACTTGAAGGATGCAGCTGAGACTGTAAGAAGCCCCTTTGAACATTTGCTGAGCTGCTCTCACATGGGATGTAGATATCCCATCCCATTCACTTATAGTGCAGATTGCTGGTTTTTTCTACAAGAAAACAAAAATCCAGTTTCCAGTGAAAATGCTGTTAACATGGCTAGACTTCACAAGTACCTGCCTGTTACAGACAGCAAGATGAAACTCATTGTCTGTGCCTCTTATGCTGATTGTTGGTCTCTCCAGTAGATGGAAAGGGACCACATAAGCATGTGAGTTTTGGATGAAAGCTGCCCTAGCTATAGCTGCCTACTATTTCCCTCTTCCAAAACTACCATACCTCATCAAAGACTAATCTTGCTCTAGACCTGGGAAAAAGAAGAGGGTAAAAAGCACATGAGTTGTAATATAATGTGGTGCATCATCTGGCTTGTAAGGAAGGCTTGAGAAACACACAGCAAGACTTTAATAAGACCACAGTGGAAAGAGCCTTTCTGGTCCTGAATGATAGCCACGTGATCCCAGCAATGAACAATCACCCCAACAACAATTCTTTAGGACACAGGACTTTGAACTGCCTTGAGAGCTCACAGATCATCTTCAGGGCAGAAGGGTGAACTGGTACCCATCTGCTCATATCTGTTCCCATCACTCAGCTCAGGAGCTGTTCAGAGGACTTACTTTCTGAAGCCTTTGTGCAGCCCCCTTTCAGCCTTGCACTTGCTGGGTTTGCAGAGCATGATATGTGTGCAAAGGCTAAATTGATAGCCAGATTCTTTTACATTTATCTGGGGACATATCAAAACACTATCACAACCCCTTAAGGATCATCTTAATTATTTACAAATGGACAAATTCAAAGCACCTGAAATCTAAACCGCCTCTCTTTACCAAGAGATTTTGATCTCAGTCCATTATTCCCTTTACCTTAACCTGCTCTTAACCAATCAGTTGAGACACATCAGACTTCTTCCTTGCCATTTCAAAAGAAACATCTTTATGCCAAATTCTCTTATTCCTGCAGATGAAAGATTTGTCATTTTTTCAGCTGGCTAGTCACAAATGCAAGCTCACAACATCTGATTTTACACTAGTGATTGACAGCACACTTATTTATTCCTAACTAGCAATGTCTCCATATCCATCCTGTCAGCTGTGTCTGCCAAGATGGTGAACATTGCACAGCCTCACTGCTGCTGAGCTGCATCAGAGCAAAGGCACCTTGATCTCTGGTCATCACTCCAAACATTTTATATCCTGGGAACAGCTGTAGTGACTCGCACATGTCTCTTGAAAGAGCACCAGTCTGGATCCTGCATTTTCTGGATTTGTTGCCAGTGAAAATGCACTGATTCTGCTGAATTTTCTTTTCTCTAGTTCTTGTGTGGCTGAAAGGGAGGCTAAATCTGGGCATGAGAGCATGCTTGATTGCTAGTATTAAATATGGTGTCTCTGGGCCTTGGAGCTTCTTGCGCTATTCAGGACGGTTATTAAATTCTCCAGGCAGGAGCATTGTCTGCCTTGGCTTGCTGAGAGCAAAAGGATGATGTGATCTAGGATATGTCACTTGGAGAAAGTCCTTCTGGTCAGAACCTTAGCAAGAGAAGCAAAGATCCTTCCTGAGATCAATCTCATCTTAAGCACACATTAGAGGAGTCCTGAAGCAATTCTCATGTAAACTGCTGGCTATCAGGTAAGAGGGTTTGCTATGTCATCCAGGAGTCATTAGAAGGGAGAAAACTTTCTTGCTTGAGGGAGTTCAGCAGCCTCCCAGATTGAAGATTCTGTTTTCCTGGCAGCAGCTACTGCCTGCAAATATTATTTTTCTCTCACTTGTGAAGAGAAAATAATAGCTTTCTCTTGGGTGTATGTTTTTGATGGAAGTTGTGTTTAAGAACAGAAATTACACTAAGATGTCAGAGTCTTGGCATCTCTGGGATGCTGAGCAATGGGTCTTCCACCTCTGCATACACCAGCAGAGGGGTGGGGTGGGCAATGCTCCCCTTCTCAGGCAGGGGCTGACCCATGGCCTCGTTCCTTGGACTGACCTTGCCAAAACAGCAGCTCTGTGTCACGTGTATGTGCCAAGGTGCACAGAGTGCTAGAGATTTCCAGACTGGTGAGAAAGCAGGCTCGGCGCAACTGCTGACCTTGCCAAAAAAGACTCTTACACAAATCTTCAAATGAAGACCAAATATAATCTGTTGATAATAAAATTACACAGGAATTAATCACGTTCATCTGGATTTATGGAGTAGGAAGCTTTTGCTCTGTTCTGATTCAGTTGAATAATGATCTGTACCAGATGCTGTAAACTGGGTGAGTTCACTTCTTTGATTCAGTTATGCCTACGCATTTTGGAGTCAGCATCCTTCTCCTGCGTGGAGCTATCTTCGGAAAGTTTTGCCCTCCCATGGGGCTAGGGGAGCTTGTCTGCTGGCAGCAGTGGGGCCGTGCTGTCCCACAGCCCACCCTTTGTGTGGGTACTGCCTCCCACCTGGCCCATTGTGCATGGATGAAGCACAGATAACCAGAGGCAAAAGCCACAGTTTGCAGTGAAATCCCCCTTAAACCTTGTGTTTGCTCAAATGGTTTCAAAACTCTGGGTAATATTTCAGATGCTGATGTGTTGCATCACCCCCTCGCATGCGTTTCAGGTTATCCTCCCATCTCCCTCGGGGGCCTTGCCAGGCTATCTGCCATCTCCCACTGTGTCCTGGGGCACTGAGCACCTTGCAGGAAGGGACCGAGCCTCTGCACCACCAGTGAGATGGGGGCTGTGGCAAGAGCTCCCAGTCAGGCTGCTGGGGCTTGCGTAGGCTCAGCTCACACTCCTGTCCCTGCAGTATCAGTATGGCGGGCTGGGGGTGGGGGTAGGATGTCTCTGTGTTGGTTTTAGCCTCTACCAGCAGAATATCTCTTTTCAAGATGTCATTCTGTTATGCTTTTTTCTAGTCACTTAGTCATGGTCTCATCCCTCCTGCAGTGTGTAGGGCTAATGGATAGTAACCTCTTTCAAGAATGACATGTACTTTCCTGAGGCATCTTTCACCTTTGGAGATATTCCCTTACATATAGATGACTCTTCCTTGCTTCTAAAGAGAGAACCCCTTAGAGGAAGGTTTGTAGTGATACATGTCGCAGAGCCTGGGTGTGGAGGAGACAGAACAGTCATAGGCAGAGGTCATTTCAATTTTCCAGGTAGGCTCAACTATCCAGGCAGGACAATGAAGTTTACTGCTCTCAAGACCTGCCTATTTTAGGCCTTTATGCCTAGGTCCCTGTGACATGTACTAAGAGTAAATGCTGTACTTCACAAGCATTTCTGCCAAACTCACTGACAACACAGCAGCAGGTGGAAGGAGCAGTGATGATTTCCACTGTGCTTTCCAGTTAGGAGCTGGGACGTCTTTCATAAACCTTCAAGGAGGAGAAACGTAGCAATGAATAGATTTAGATTCTGGCCTTCTTTTGTTCTTGATTTGAACAGCTCCTGTCCTAATTATAATCATTTGCCATGTGATTTTAAAGCAATTATGAATTGACTGTAATGCATGCAGATTACTGATCTCTCATGCACAAAATTAATTTACTCTGCCAGCAATTTCAGACACCGAACTTCAGCTGGTGACTCACAGCTTTGCGTAAATGATTCTACAGAAAATCAGTGAAATAGTAAACCTTCAAGACACATTTTTCTTTAACAGGATCTTCATTGTCGTTACTCCTTATAAGGAAACTTTGCCAGTGAAAAAGAAAACACTCCCACACAAACACGGGCAATTTAACTGGATACCTTTTATGAGGTAGGAAATTGTTTTGTACCTGATGTATTTATTATGATTACACTTAATTGCAGCAAAAAAATAAAGAAAATCACATGGGCAGAGGTGCACTAGAGAAGCTGAGAGCAAAACCTTACCAGGTTCTTTGTCCAAGAGTCACTGGGTCATCTCCGCAGGTGTTGCATGCGAACTGCTGCAGGTCTAGTAGCAGTGGCTGGAGGATGCAGCCCAGGAGGAGAAGCTATAAAACACAGAGCAGTCCTTAAAAGATAGAGGCCCTTCCAAAACCACAGGCTGTTTGTGAAATAGGCCAATAGAGTCAAATCAATGAACATTCTTGCTTTGCAATCAATAAAGTAGACTTAAGTCTGATGAAATAGTTGAAAACTTCACAGAAGTCACAGAATCTTAGAAAGGTTTGGACTGGAAGGGACCTTAAAAGTCGCCTAGATGTCCTTCCCAAATATTGATCAGCTTTACTAAATTATTCAAAACAATTGCAGACAAGACTGCCAGAGACCCCTCTCAAATCATTCCATATACCAACACTAGCACAGCTGCTCTCCAGTGTCAGGGGAGCAGCAGATCCACTATATATGCACAAAGGCCATTTGTCAGGGACTTACGGATGTTAAGAAGCTTGGGAAGCTAACCTGGGAACTCACGAGATCTCTGCCCAAAGAAGCAGTCAGCCATTTGAATAAATAGGAATTGATAGCTTGACATAGGAACCTTACAGCTGGTGACACTGTCAGGAGAGGGAACTGACACCAAAACCCTTAGTTCCTGTTAAAGTTATGCGAAGCAGTTCAGAGTGCAGAATTAGATCAGTCAGTTCCTTGGCCTTTATCATTGCCTGCCCAATACTTCCTTAGCAGACTTGTGATGATAAATTTACTACAGTTTCATAAAATATCACATACAATTGCTTGCTCATGATCTACATTGTGACTCTTCTACAGCAGAGGCCATTACTAAGCAGGAAAAGAGAGTGCTAATTCACAGCATCCCTTCTGGGAGGGCAACCCATGGCTGTGAACATCAAGATCAACCCCACTGACCAGAATTCCTAATCCCCAGCTCTGAAGCAAGTGTGCTTCTGTCTATTCTATACAATACTTCTGAACGCCAGGCTTGTCCTTTTTTTACTTACTGATATCAGCCACAGCATCTGAGGCTTAATTCATATCAAGATAAAGTCCTGCTGGCTCCAGAGAGGGCCAAGCCAGGCCCACAGTAATGAAAGAGTGTTGGAGACCAAGTGTTCAGCCGCTTCACAACGCAGGAGTTGTTAGCAAGCAATGAATTTATCTTTTATCTTTTATAAAGATCTTGCAGCAGTGCACTAAGGGAGAGGAAACATAAGAGCCACTTGGAAAGGAACAACAGCACTACAGAGTGAATGAAGCCTTTATCGCACAGCGGTCCAACAAAAGCAGGATTCCATGGCCATAGCAGAGGAGTAGCAGCTCAGTAGCACTGCAGCCCTACAGGTATATACCTTCAGGCAATTTTATCAGCTGAGGTGTCACAGGATCCAGTGCAGATAATTGAAGAGAGACAAAGCATAGGACAACTCTTTGTTCTACAGATCTGCAAATACTTCACATCAGAACACAGGTGAAAATATCCTGGGCTCTTCTTGTTTTTGTGTCCTGAGTGTGTGCACTCGCTGTCTGGGGCTCAGGCAGGGACCACGGGCAAGGGCTTGACCTTAAATACAATCCTTGACCAAAGTTGAGTTGATACCTGTGGTCCTCACACTCAACCCACAAATGTCCCCAGAATGAAGCAGAGGCACCGTCCTCATTTATCTGGAAAAGAGAGAGGCAAGTGTGCAATGCAGGTGTATTGCTGGGAAATACCTGTGGAAGCACTGCTGGCCAACAGGTGGGTGAGTATGATACTGCTGAGGATAGCAATTACTGATTTTACTGAGTCAAATAGAATTTGGTGGGATTTGCCCACTAGACAGAAAGTCCTGGAGACTAGATCCAGGCATTACTGTACTTACACTGCATGTTTGGTGGTATCCATTTCAAAGGCAACTGTGGAAAATGTAACCATAACTTTGCATTATCTCAGCTCTCCCCATTTTCTGCCATCTTCCTGACAGCTCTAGCTCAGGACAAGCTAAGAAGGACAGAAACCAACCCAGGCAATTTAGCAGTTCAGGTAATTAACACATCAAATATGTTTTGTCTCTCTGTCTATCTATCCATCCATTCATTCACCCATCCCTTCGTTTTCAGGTACAGTCTACAGAGAAGGGCATGGTTGAATTGGGTCAATCAGGACATGGGACAGGTGGTAATCTGGGACTTCCCTTGTCCTCTGACTTCTACCCAGGCAGAAGTTGAACCCCAGTGGTACTTTCACTAAAGCTCAAGTGACTCTTATTTGACTCTCCACTTAGCCCAGGCTGTCCAGTAAGAACTTGCTACCTTTGTCTAAGAAGTACAAAAAAGATGTCTTTGCTGTCCTGAGACCACACTTGTTTCTGTGAAAAACACGTAAGTGGACTAAAGGTGTAAGAACAAGCAGGCTTTAAAGGATGTACCTACTTTACTGAGTAGAAGAGACTCAGGGAGACAGCTCAGGTACTGAATCTCGCAAGCAGTTGTCCACACTCTGAGCTCATTCCCTGGCTTCAATTCCGATGTCTTCAGCTACCTCTTTTCAAGAGGAATCTCCTACAGAAGGACTAGCCCTGAGTGTTGTGAACACCCAGAGCAGCATGGCAGTGAGGCTGGGGTATGTCTCCAGCAGTATTTAGTCTCCAGAAATACTCATCTAGTCTCCACTGTGTTTAGCAGTATGGAAAAAGCTGTGCAGAATCTGGGTGTTCAGTATATGGATTACTGATCTATCCTCGAGTCATGAGAATATCCTTAGACTTCCAGAGCGAAAAAGGGAGTGAGAAGTAAGGAAGTAAGATACAAAGTTGTTCATGATCCTGGAAATGGAATAAAGTTGAAAGCCCATAAAAGAATCAAGAAGTAAATATAGAGGTGAGGCTACCTGCATAAAAGTTTGAGAAGGAGTGATTCAGGTAAGTCCTCACTAGGACTTACCAGGTTTTCTGGGCTGAAAGCAAATGTATTGTTCTTTGGGGAGATATGTGCAGCGTTTCCAATCCCTGACCCCTGAATAGCTTTTTATCAAGTCAAAGGCAACTTGAGTTCACTCCTTCTCCACTGGGAACAAAAAGTGGCACAAGGACCTGATGCTGGCAACTTCTCTAAAATCACTGACTGGATCTTAACTAACAGTCATATAACAGCTCCTTGTCAGGAGAGATTTTCAACAGCTGGTTGATTTGGTTGTGCTTCACTGCCCAAAATGTGAGGCTGGAAATCATAAAGCCTAATTCAAACTCTTCTTTGATGTTCAGGCAACATCTTGAATGTGTTCCCCAGGAATCTGGAGTTGAAAGGATTTTGCAAAGTTTAGCTCCCAACAGGTAGTAAGACCCAGAGGAGCATCTCTTCTGGATGGAAAAGCCTTCCTCCTTCTTCTTCATAGCTGCTTGCATCTTTTTTTCCTCTCCATTCTTTTAGTACCTTCCCTACAAACAAGAACATAGTGATGCTCTGCCCACCTCTTCAGGCTTCTTTGGGTGACTCAGAAGCACTGTGTGTAATTTTATGACTTAAAAGATAAAGAGGGAAGGGCAAAGCTCTACCACTTGTTACTGTACTTAAAGCTGTAATTGTGTGTAAGTACTTGCAAAAATCAAGGCCATCTTTGGAAACGATAATGTGTAATGGCTCTTCTAGCTATATCCCATTTGTCCAGTGGAACATAATGGCTAAATCAATGTAAAGTGTCGTGCATTTCTTTTTTCTGCTCTCCCTGGGGCTGTTCTTTCCAGTTACGTATGTTCAGCTTTGATCTCTAGAAAAATCAATGAAGATTTAGTTGTTCTCAAAAAACCCCAAGCTAAAAATTTAAAGCATTTTCTGTCATCTTGGTGTGGAATATGTAATCCCTCTCCCCCTCAGGTACCCTTCAGAGCACGTGACTCAGAAAGCTTTTGTGAAATAAGCAGTAGCATAAAAACAAGTTTTTATTTAAATGGGTTTTTTCTTGAATCTCATTCTTAACCATAATCAGTGAAGTTTTATTATTTGTACTCTCATAAAAGAAACACTACCACTTTGCTGTTCCTGAAAAATAAAGGCAGTTTTCACTCCCAACAAAATGAAATGAAAAAAGAGTTGGCTTCTCTATTCATCCTTTGACATTCTCTTTTTGTCAAACCCTGGTTTTCAGTTCACTTCTACACAATAGAGATGCTCATGATGCAGTTAGCCAATGACTGCAATAAGACAAGACATAGCTATCAGACAGGATGGGGGAATAATCTGAAAATAATAAAAAAAAAAAATGAGACAGCACACTAAGCACAAACCAAAATATTTCTATGTCTATACCAAAAATAAATCTTTACAGAAGATGTAGAAATGCATTTGCAATAAAGCCTTCATTTCAGCACTTGGGTCTTCACAGTGACTCTTGCTTCCGGAACAACTTTCCCTGCTTTATAAAGGTCAGATACCACAGCCAGTAAAATAATGCCTTACTTCTTAAGCCCCTTGGGAAGCAGTAAAGTTTCATACCCTCAGATATAATTCTGATCTTATTGCAGAAAAATCTACAATTTTCAGGAATCATGCAACACCATCAGAACATCTCTCAGCAAAGTGTAGCAGGGGCCTTGGGGGCTAAAGGCATGGCACCCAGAAAGGTTTGGCATCACAGCTCACAGGCTGACTGCTCAATGACGCAGTGGGAACACTGAGCAATCCGGGGCAAACAAAGCAATTCACTACCATTTTGGAAAGTGCTTGGTTCTGATTTTAGCAGCTCAAATACCAAAGCTACCTGGATATTGGAAAGTCAAAGCACCTGCTTAGGAGCATCAGGGTTTCAACAGGTAGAAGGTAAAAGCTGTGAGAAGTACCTTCATGGCACCTCTTGGCCCATTTCTCTGATTTATATATTCTTCCTGTGGGTTGTGTGGAAGTTTGGGAGTTTTGCTTTGCAAACAGAAGCCGACTGAAGCAGATTCAACAGCCCAGTTCAACCAGTTTCTTGCATTTCTTCTGAGGAAGGAAAGAAGACAAATCCTCCTGCAGTGTGGGGGTGTGGGGATGTATCAGCACATCAGTTGGGTTACTGCCGACACTGCCAGCCAGGCAGGATGCAGAACCAGGCACAGCCATTCTGATGCTGATCACACCTTCTGTGCCCCAAGCACCCTCATCATCTCCTGCAATGAGCTCAGCATTGGCAATGAGTTTACTTGGGTCTGGTAGGAAGAATGTGTAACCCCATTTTTTCAGGGAAAAAAACCCCAAGCTCTTTATCTGCAGCTGCTCAGCAGATGATGTCATCAAGACACTGTTTCATTGCTTTAAGTGGAAAATATTTTTGTCAAGCATCTTCTCCAACTCTTATGTAAGAACAGACCACATGGGGTGGAGATTGCCAGGAACTGATGTACAGCTACATCTGTGGTCACTGGTGCCATCGTCATAACTCCTGTGAGCAGAGGATAACAAAGGGGAGCTTGAGAACTGAAAAGGCTTCTTGTAATGCCACTCATCAAACATGATGTCCTTGCAGGCCGTTTGTGGGGAGCAGGTAAGCCAGGAAATGAAGCTGGAGAGTAAGGAGTGTTTGGCTCTGTAAGGAAGCACAATAGCCCACAGCATCTTGTCCTGGTTTATCTCACTCTCTCTCCCATCTTCTCTGGCTCAGCCAAGCATCACCAGCCACACTGCAGGAATCACCTGGCACTTTTCTTAAAAGCCACAAGCCAGCTTCGACTTGACTGGTGTCTTCATAGTAACCTGAGGGAAGTTAAACCAGCAAACTGGATTCTCTCCTCATCTGAGCAGCAGAAATTTCTGGAGTGCAAACTGAAGAAAGCCCAGCACATCAGAGGTGGCTCTGAGGATAGGTCAAGAACACAGGAGTTTGAAACGTGGTGTTCGAGACTGTCTAATGCAAGTGAGGTTTCTGAAGGAAGAAATAAATTTTGGCCAGCACTCAAGACTCTGCTGGGAGGTGTGTGGGGCAGAGCACAAACGCTTGAGTAAACTTGGTGCTTTCCAAGCCTTGATGTCCTAGTTGGGCAGGTGTGGAGGATGTCCCTGTGTATGTATACAAAATGCTTCTCTCTTCCAGAAGGCTCCTGGAGGATGCCCTGGTGAGACCCCTTCCCTCTGAAAGAGTACGATAGGTCTGTTAGCAGGGGATGACAGCACTTCCTTTCCACCTGGCTGGGCCATCCATCACCCACTCAGGCCACTGCAGCAGAGACAAATCCAATTACTTGCTAACCCACCAGCTCCTCTATTCATCTCCTTCTGCAGGGGAGAAAAACATCCACACCAATCTACGCAGCAAAAACCACCACCACCCTAATAGCTCACATTTGGGAATACTGAGAGTACAGGGTACCCTGCTCTGCCTGGGCTGGAGGGGTGGTGTCCGGTCTCTTGGCATAAACAAGGGCAGAAAGGAGAGCCAGCCACCCCAGCAAGGGGTGCAGGGACAGGGATGGGGACAGAGATGGACAGGGAGTACAGGCTGTGTGGTGGTTCTGCACCCCACCACAGGAGTTGTCCCCAGCAGGCCTGGAGCCAGTGCCTCTGCTTGATGAGGAGCTCAGCAGAAAATGTTACTTACACAGAACTCAGCAGAGGTTTAACAATCACATTATACACACAAGACCAGTACATGCTAACGAGATGAGATTATATATTTATTATAAGCTGGAAAACAGGAAAAAACACTCTTTACAAAAGACCTTGTAACTTTCTCTTGTGCTGTCTCTTTTGTGCTCAGCTTGAGCTGCCACATGCTGGTCTCTATGAGGTCGGGGACAGACAGCAATATCCCCACCTTGGGCCACCACACAGCCAAGGGTACTCCCTGACGCTGCGAAAGCTCTTGCTCAGGTGCACTGATGTTCCTGGGCTCACTGTTAGCCTGTGCACTGACGGAAATAAGACTCAGCAAATCTTTTCTGAGCATTATAAATTTCTGGTGGAGATGGACCCTACCAGCCCTGGGGTAAGAACCTCCCAAGGTTGTTCACATGTAATTGATGTCTATAAGCACTTATTGAGCTCATTTTAGGAGATAGGACTGATGCCCACGTCCCACTCTCTTCAGAAGCTTATTTCACTGAGTCAGGGCTAAGCGGTGTCAGTAGCTCCCATCCTTCTTGGTGCAATCTGCCCCAGGCAGCAGCCCCCAGCTAAGGCTTGTGCACACAAGGCTTCTGCTTCCTGTACTTTTCCTCCCTCAGCTGTCTGCTTGGGCTCTCCTAGCTGAGCACAACCCTCTGCCTCATGCTGATTGACAGCAACAAGGGCCTGGTTCAAATTAGAGCTGTTGATAGCAGCAACTTGCTCAAGCCTCTGAGCAAAGCCCCAGGGAGATTAAACAAAGTTGTCAGAGTCCCCAGTGAGAAACATTTCCGACAAGCATAAGGGATGAATCAATCAAATTTCCTCAATCCTGGAGGAAGAGGGCAACAGGAGAGCAAGCAGATGATATACAGTAACCAGCATTTCCTTTACCAAAGCACACCAACCCTTGTCTGGAACTCTCAAGAGCTGCAGCTCCCAGATTTCCATGACTCAATGATTTTGGTGGACACCACTTTCCTCAGCTCACACCAATGGATTGTATGGCCGTTTTCTTAAAGTACAGAAAAGATGGAGAAGGGAGAAAAATCACCATAAGCCATCCTTTCTCTTTCCTAATTCTTTCTCCATGTTAGTAGATTGATTTAAAAATCATACAATTTAAAAGATAAGCTTTGGAGCTCAGGATGTTCTCTAATTTTCTGAGCCCTTGGGTCACATTAGATCATAGCCCATCACTTTTCTTCTAGTTTGTGAAGGTTAGAAATTTGCATTGAATGACAGGAGAGATTTGTCTCCAGGAGCTGAGGCTTTTAAAGTAAAAGTCACACCACAGGACTTGTGCTGTGAAAGTAAAAATTTATAACATAAGAAATAATTTAGAAAAATTGGTAAGAAAAGTCTAGCCTACCTTTGATTTCTTGTGAGGAAAGTGGCATTTTCTTGAGAGCAGCAGCAAAGACTACATGAATCTATCTTTATTTTTCAGACAGAAGAAACTGTCTGTAGTTGTCAGTAATAAAATCTTCTCTCAGACTACCTGCTTGTGGATAGATTATACAGAGTTTATCTGGAGAAGAAAAGGAACATAAGAAATAGAAAAAATATAAGATATAAAAGTCTTCCAAGTTTCCATTTGCTTTGGGAAATCTTTCATTAAGGCCTTTGATACCACAAAGTGTCCTTAGGACTAAAATTGGTATTGACAAACTTCAGGAGGCCTCCTGAGGCTTCCCTATTTTAAATGTTGTTTAAATAGTATAAACTCTTACAGCAGCTGTCTTGTACTACTTGAGTGCACACTGTTATACGTACAATACTTGCCTCCCCAAAAGAAATATCATCTTCACTATCTCCACACTTTGCAATGTGCAAAACACCATCCCAGAACTGGATCCCACCTTGCTTACGGTTTTGCAGCAAAGTCTGAGTGTTCACTGGCAACTAAAACAAAGCAGTGAACACCCATGGGTTAATATTTTTATAAACTACTTTTGAAGAGCTGTGAAACTGCACATTGCACAAGCTCATCAAGGAATAGACTGATTTCATTAGGTAATGTGGAGGTTTAGGGGTGGTTTTGCTTTTATCACAACTGGTTTTAGCTTACTGGGGCAGAGATTTGTGACTTGGGATGGCAACAAGTGTCCTTAACTGTGGCTCCCATGGGGTAAACCTGACCTGCAGGAGGGCTGGGGAAGAATGGATGTGATTAGATGTCATTGTTTTTTTCTGGAAATGCACATGCTTTTCCAGAAGTGAAAGAGCTTCAGCCCAGTTTTGACAGAAGTTTTTGGTGGAGAAAAGGGTGGGCAGCACAGGTGGGAGCAGCTCCTGCCCTTACAGGGGCAGTAGCCCTTGCAGCCTCCCTTGGGGAGCCAAGCTGCTGCCTGAGCACCAGGGCTTTCCTCTCCATCAAGTACAGAGCCCCGCATCCCACACTTGATAGTGACTGATGAGATGGTGCAACCTTTCCATGGCATGCTGCTGAGCTGGAGATGGAGGAAGTGTCCTGACCACAGGACCACAGGACACATCTGTGTTGCTTTTTGACATGGGGAGGACAAAAGGGAGTTACTGCTGAGAGTGGAAATTATGATAATTATACCAGATTTCTGATGGTATTTGCTGAGTGATTCTCTAAATGAAGTCATCTAAAATGCTCCCTGGCAATGTTTGAGCCACTGCTGATGGTCGTGCTTGAGAGCATGGGTTCCCTGCTAGGTGGGAGCTGCTCCAACAGACAAAGGGAGGTGGCTAGTTCCATCTCACCCAGCAGTATTCCCAATGCTGGTGGTGGGCAGCCATGCTGGGGGGAGACTTGTTCTGGTTTATTGTCGTCCCGCAGTTTGCAGTTTTGCAGTGTTTTCATTTTAAATAGTTTAACTGTTAAATAGTTTCTCACGTACTTTCTGTAAACATGGCCATGTTCTGCTGTCTCTCATGTTTTGCTAACCGTCTTTCATGTTTTGCTAACTGTCTCTGATGTTTTGCATTCCTTTAGTTATGTGGCAGACATTTTTATTGGCCAGTGGAATTGAGAGGAGGAGAATTTCATCCTCCAATCCACAGTAGTTTCTAAGAACATATAAATGAAGACTGAGAGCAGAGGTCGGTCCCCCTCTTTCTGGCCATCTTTGCCCTGGCTGCTTTTTCTCCTGACAACCTGCATCTCGCATGCTTATTTCATGTCCGAGAGCGACAGTTTATATTTCCAGCTTCCTTTCAAGATCAGCAGTGCACATTCCCTGCATTTCTCCGGGTCCTCTGAGAAGGAACTGATGGGTGGGTGGGCAGCCTTCAGCCCCATTCACCAGGGGAGGATAACAGCCCCTTTCCCCAAGGAGCTTGTGTGCTCACAGGCACCTACTAGCATGGCTCCGTTGTTTTTCAAACCATGAAGAGATGGATCTGCTGACCATGAAGGTATGAAGCTCTTGATAGCGAAGGAATGAAATGCATTCTTCTAGACCAGAAAATGGGAGGGTCAGAGAGAGCCCTTGAGGACCTGGTCATGTGGAGAAAGGAGTTGAAATGAGCAGAGATGACTGAACAAGGCAGATGGTACATTGAAGAGATGACAAAAAACTGGGGCTGAGCAGGGCTTAGGAATTCATCCAGCTTTTTCAGACCTAGCACAGGAATACCTAACCCCACTTCCCTTTTCTTTCTTCTTAAAAAATTCTGAAGAGTGAGATTGTATGGGATTGCTGTGTTCCTTTCTCAGACTTAACTGCCCAGACTCTTAGAAATTACGTTCAAATGTCTTGCCTAAATCCCCATGCTGCATCTTATATCCATTATTTGCTGTCTTCTCTACAGATGACATGAAGCAGACAAGACAAGCGCCACAGAGTGGGAGCTGAACTGTCGAAATGCCTGAGGGCAGGAGGGTTCCTCAGCACTATGCCTGTGGTTCTCAGAAATGAGGTGAGATCTGAGGTGGTGCCATGGACCCAAAGTGCAAACAGATGGGTAACTGCAGTCTGGAGGTGGGATGCCAAGGAGGAATGCTTGTGACCTGACACCCTAAATCCAGCTGAAGGCCTGGGAGATCAGAGAAGAGTAACAGTGGCCCAGGGAATATGGAAATGACGGCTTAGGAGCAAACCATCCCCTTGTGCAGCATTTTGTCTGAGCAAGTATCTTCTCAATTAACTAACATGCAAAATAAGAGATAACAACTGGAAACATGGGCAGACAACCAAAAGGAGCCTGCAAGCATTGTTCATTCACTCTGGGATGAAATCAGAAAGGACAAAGCCCAGCTGGATCTTAGACTGCATGGGACAAGAAGGAACATGAAGGATGGATGCTGCATGTGTCTTAGCAGCAAAAGCAAATGTGGAGAAATTGTGAGTCCATCAACAAATGCGTGAGCCAACCCACTGACAGACGATAAGCAAAAAGACCAAAGCATTTAATGCTTTATTTTTTGCATACATTTTCATTGGCAAGGCTTACTCTCACACCTTCACATATCCAGCATGATTCAAGAAGAAGGGGAACAACCAATAGGAGGAGCAATAGATGAAGGTCTACTTTGAGAAGCTGTAAGTATTCAGATTCAGGTGAGCAGATGGGATTCACCTGAGGGTGCTGATGTGACCTCACAGCTGCTGTCCATCATCAGAAACTCACAGTAATCAGAAACAGCTCTGATAGCTGGAAATTCTCCTGCAGCATTTTCATGCAAAACCTGAGCAAACATGAATTGGATGAACAAATTGTTAGATGGATTGAAAATTAGCTGGACTAAAAATTAGCTGGACCATTAGGTCAAAGAATAATAATCGATGTTGTGATGGGCCATCTGGCAGCCAGTAATGAACAGAGGACCCCAGGGAATGACACAGGAGCTGATATTGTTCAATATTTTCATCAGTCACCAGGCTGATGACACAGAGGGCACTTTCAGCACATTTACAGATGGTAATAGATTAGAAGTAATGACAGCCATCTCCATTTGGCAGAGCTGGCAGAGAGGCAGCCCAGAGGACCTTGAGAAACTTGGGATGTGTGACAATAGAAATCTCATGGAGTTCAACGAGAGCAGTGCAAACCCTGTGCTTTGGTGTAGGATGGCATCCTTCTGCCTACATAACAGCCATGCAGGAAAGGACCTGGGATTTGCTATGAGACTTCTGGAAGAATTCAATGCAAATGAAGCAAACAGTATTCTGGAGATGCATTATGAGCAATGCAACCAGCAGTCGATGGGTAGTTATTGCTTGCTTTTTACTCAGTGCTAATAAATCTGCCCCAGAAGTGTTGTCCCATTTAGGGCCTGTAGTTCAATAGTTCATTGAGAAACTGGAGAAACTCCATGGGATGATCAGTGGCCTAGAGAACACGAGCCACAAAGAGATGCTGAGGGACATGGATTTGGGTAGTCGGCAAAGAGGTGGCTTAGGAGAGGTCTAAATTCAGCCTGAACCTGCATGAAGGGGAATGACAAAGACAGTGGAGCCAACTCTCTGCATTAGTGGCAAGCTATACAGAAAAATCCTGATCTTCACTGCAGTGAACAGGTTTGTCTCTTCAGGGGCCTGAAGGAGAGTCATGGAGTGGACCCCTGTGGTGGAATTCTGACCACCTACTCCACTGCCTTAGCTCTTCCATGGGCGGCCCCAGCCAGCTCCCTCCAAGCACTGCCCTGGAAACAGCTCATTCCCAGAAGCTGTCTCCCAAAAGACAGCATGGATGGGGTGGTGCTAGGTCCTGCCCACACAACCTTTAACAGGACCCCACTGGGCACTGCACTCTAAAATGCCTCCATGAGCCTAGTGCAAGAAAACACAAAGCCTGTTTTGCTTGCTAAAAATACCACTCTTATGGGCTCAAACACAGCTCTCAAATAATGTTGGGTATTTTGAAGTGCAGGGGGAAAGAAAAAAAGGAAAAAAAAGAATCGTTAAGGAAGACCTGAGTATCCTAGAGGGCCCAGAAGAGTCCCAGAAGAGTTCCATAATAATGAATACTATTTCATGTAGACCTGCCTAACCTAGAGGCAATTTGCTTTAAGCAGAGTGGCTATGGACCAGTCCACTGAATGTTGGGACTGGAATTCAGTCTCCAGCTCTCTTTCAGCTGACAGCATAGGCACAACCATGGAGACTTTCAGTCAGTTGCCAGGAGGATCCTCCCCAGTGTCTAAGGCATGCCTGCCAGCTCAGCTCCCTACTGAGGAGGGAGGATGCTGAAGATCAGGAAGGACATAAGCAGCGAGTGGAGCCCATTCTGTTGCCTCCAGGTAAGCAAGTAGCTTTTATAATTACCAGTTCCCATTGTACAGCACACAGGTACATGCCTGTGTGGTGTGGCTGGGAGCAGAACTGACATCTCCTTACCTCTCCTCTGTTGTGTCCACATGAAGGTGGACCCCTGAAAATCCCAATTTCCTCCTGTGTTTTTCCTTTACTGTGCAAGAGGACAGTGCAGCCAGCAAGATAGCTCACTGCCCAGGTTAAAATAACTCAGTTCTGCTGCATGTCTTCCTTTTGTTTTATCAGCTTCATATCTGAATGTCTCATTAACACAGACAAACAGATTATAATGCCTTCTAAGCAAGCTTGATCAGAAATCCCTGAAACAATCAAAAGCCTGGGAAAACAATTCATTGCATTTGATGCATCAGTTCTTGGAATTGCAGCTATATTAGGGAATTCATCTTTGTTCACTTGCATTAAGCTAATTGAATGCATATTTATTATGCAGTGTTCTTCAGCATCCAGGTACAATCAAAGAAGTCTGTTTCACCTACCGAGATGGTAATTTTGCATAAGAAATATGGACAGGTTTACATCAGACTATTAATGCTATTCCATTATCCAACACCAGAGCTAAAATTAGGAGTCACCTCAACAACCAGATGCATATTTTATCTTCAAGGTATGAGCCTGAATTAGCACAGACCTCTCCCTCCTGCCAATAGCCCTTAATTCTAGACAGGCTCTTCTACAGCAGGATCAGTGGCATGAGAGAGGCATGTGAGACTCAGTCTAGCTCTTGTTTGCATCTCCCTGTTTAAATACTGAAGGGTCATCAGAAGTCACACTCCATCTGCATCCATTTGCTATGTGCTGAAAAAACATGAGCATCCAGATATGACATTTTATAAACTTTTTTTAATAGCAAATCACTTACTGGTACCTGTTTGAAGGAAATGGAGCCCACCCTGCACCTGTCTGAGCTCACTGCAGAAGCACCAGTGCTTTCTTGAGGCCTTCCTTAAAGTAATACAGCACCTTTCCCCCTGCTGTGTGGCTGAGGGATGGGGAGCCTCTAGCACAGAGCAGGTGCTGTAGCTCATCTGCACATTCTAATAACAGCCAGAGCCTTGTTGTGCAACAGCTACAAACCAGCCCATTAGGAGGTTTTTTAATAGGACATATGTGAGCAGCACTTGGGCAGATGTAAAAATTCTCTCTTAACTAATGTTGTGTTTTAAGTACCTTTAATCTGCAGGGACATTGCCACTTGAATGGGATACTGGGCACCTCAAATACTGCAATAAACCCAAGCAAAGCTCTCTGGTTTAACCTCTATATGCTGCCTGAGACATAAAGGGGTAAGAGAAAGGGTAAAAAAAATCATAATTCTGATATACAATCCTCAAATGCTCCTCCTATCTGTACTGATAGGGTGGTTACTTCATGTCTAAAGCCCAGGTCAGCTTTTCCCCAACTCAGTTCAGAGGCTCGAAGATGATGAAGGATGAAAAAATACTGTAAGTCTGGACCGTGGGCTTATCTCCTCGTTGCTGGGGAGCACAGGCCGGGGGTGGCTGCCCATGATGGGGGCATCATGCAGGGTGGTTTCTCCCTGTGGAGGAGCAAAATTATCTATCTCAGACATATCTCCTTTCCACGGGCTGTAGTGCATGGTTTACTCAGAAGCTGCTGAGACCTCTCTGTTGAGGTGAGGGGAGTCTCCCCAGCCACAGGCAGGACCCAGGGCTAACCCCTGGGGCCTGGGGGCAGCTGCCCTCGTCACTGGCACTGGGCACGTTGGGATGACAGCCAGGCTTTTTCTTTCTCAGCATCTGAGTGCAACCAATGAATTTTCACCCAAATCAGCCTAATCACATCCATATTTATTGCCTGCTGTTTTGTTACAGGAAGGCAACACCTCCTTATCTGCTTCAGATCCTAAGGGGCTGCCAATACCACACTGCTGTCGCTATGGTTGCTCCATGATCTCTGCATTCCTTGGGCTTCTGCCAGATCTATCTTCTAGGGTTAAAAGGGACGTTTGGACTTCTTAATACCAAAAAGAAATGGGATCATTCGGAGGTCTGCTTGCTGAGCATGGTTCAGCTCAAACCACCAAGCTCTTAAAGGCTCATGGAAGGATTCAGGCTCTGAGCCCCAAACAAGAGGCATGTTACTTTGCCTGCTCTGGGATTTGTTTGCAGGAATGGAAGGAAGTATCAGCTGCAGAACCAGAGCCTGTAATTCACCTCACTGCCCCAGCTGGGGGAGAGTGTAGTCCCCTCTTCTCTGAGCTGCTCCCAGGAACAGTATTTGTTGATATTGGCTTACCATCCCAAGGGGTAAAATTACTATGAAATGTTTACAAGGACCATTTGAAACCTGAGAAGAGGATGTTTTTAGTAATGCAGAAAGAGCCAAATACCTTAGAGAAGAGAAATATTCCAGCTTTAAGAATTAATTGCTGCTTCCCAGTAACGCAGGCTGACAATCTTGCACAATTTCCTGGACAGATACGTTTTAATGGAAATACTGTGCACAGGTCAAGAGCAAAATATAGTTACTGAACCACACAAGCTTGGGTACATGGGTACCTCTGCCCAAACACTTGCCCAGCAAAGCCCAAAGGACGAGGCATGGGGCTGAAGCAGCCACCTCTACACAGCAGCTCACACCGTGAGGGTCTCTGGTGAGGATTGCTCCTAGGGCTGGTTATTTCCTGTCAATGAGGAAAAATGTGGATAACAAACAACCAAGTGCATTTTTCAAAACAGCAGCTATGACATCTATGAAGCTCTATAATCATTATGCAAAATTCACTCTGCAGCTTTTCAGTTGTAAATCAAGTATCACAGGGCACTGAAATGAAAGCTCAATCTCTATATCCTAATTTTTCTTTAGGTAGTGTGGGAAGATAGTATATAGCTGATTATGCTCCACAATATGCACTGGCATAACAAGTCACAATACACATTTATAGTTCTTTCAGTCAAAAGCATCAAGCATTGAATGTAGTAAGAAAACTTCATGAGCCAATTCTCTCAAAACCATTTTCAATAAAAAGGCTTTGCTTTCTCCTTCTTTTTAGATAGGGGAAATGAGGAGAGTGGTGGAAGAGCAAGTCTGCGAATCAATAGGGAAATCTGAATTGTCAATAATTACCCCAGATCCAATCTGAGCTGCTGTTTTGTGAGCCGTGCTCTACTCATAAGAAGCTTTTTAGGGATGTCATTCCAAGGGTACCTCAGGGACACAGCTCTTTGGAGTGTTGCGTGTAGTGCAGTGCAGTGACCCAACTACAGCATCACCCTCAACAATGTTGCTCCTAGAAGGACAACAGACTTTGGATCCTCACTTCAGGAGAAACTGAAGAGATCCTGCTGCCATACTGGTGTGAATCACCAGTGGTTATGTGCCAAATGCAGCTGCCACAAAAGATCACCTTTGCCTAAAGGAGTTTATTCTGAATCTATTCAGACCTTCCATTCACCAAAAGCTAATGAAGTCCTGTAGGAATAAAATCATTTTACAGGACATCCAGGCATGGGGTGCAGATTTGTTTCTAGTCATCCATCCATCCATCGAAATCTCAGTCATTTTTGTTCCCTGACTGAAGCTTGAACCCAGCTCTTGCCTACAGTGTGAACACAGTCCTTGCTCACAGTCTGCCTTGTCCACGATCCTTCATACAAACAAACCACAGGATACAGCATGAGCCTGCAGCACTGACCATTTCCTGTGCTGAGAGGCAAGTCCCCATCAAGAGACAGTGAGGAAGCAGCTTGGGTCCAGGGGCTCGAGTGGGACAGAAAATAAAGGAGACATCCATAAAGCTTTTTGAAGAAAACATCCCTATCTCTGTCTAGGGATGTGCAGGTCCTGAGCTGAAGTGCACAGAACAGGTTGATGGCAGCTGCTATTTTAAAATTCATGAAGTCTTAAAGCATTACCAGATGATTTCAGAGCTTGGAGATAAGTAGGCAAAATAGTCCAACAGGGGGGAGATGCTGATGTAGTAGCAGCCATAATAGTGTGTGATGTTGCACACAGCCCTGCTTCTGAAAACTCACTCATCCGTCTTGTCAGGGAAAATTGCTGTGATTCTGTTTCATAGTGGAGGTGGTGGGAGGAAAGAGGCAGATGCATATTTTCCTCTGATCAAGGAGAAAATCCAGGCTATGTACCACTTATCCTCCTGAAGCCACCCTGCCCTCTATGTGAAGGGCTTAGAGACTGGGGATGGCAAGTATTCAGTAGGGAGGGCTTAAGTGGCCATGGCCCAGGAGAAACAAGGCTTTGGAGCTCCCCTGCCAATACTTGAGAGATACTTTGCCCTCCCTGCTCTGGTGTGCCCCTCTTTGCTCACTCAGGACTGAAGAAAATGCTGGGGTACAGTGAGCTGGGAGCCAGCAGATTCTTCCTGTGCTTTATCTGTCAGCTCAGAGTTGAAAACTTCTGGGTGAGAGTAGATCTCTGCCAGTCAGGGAAAATTCAGACAAACAGCATAAATGCCTAATTTATGTACCTGTACCCAAAAGTGTAATCCAGAGTGGCCCAAAGCAGCTTCTGCCTTAGGTTGGAAGAAGATCGGAGCAGTCCTCCCTCCCTGCCATGGGCATGCTCTACTCAGCCATGTTTCTCATGACATCCCTGAGGGGCTCATCCTGCTCCTGACATGTGGCTGAAGCAGCCCAACAGCATGAGAAGCATGAGGTGGAGACAGGAGGGTTTGTGCTTTCATCTGAACATGGGTGCCTATATAGCAAGAGCCATCTCTAGCTTTTCCCCCATGAGAGAAAGAGATGAGGAAAAAGACAGCATTCATCGTCCTGCTCCTGCCCATCCCTGCCCCTCAAGTACCCACTGGCTCCTGCATAAACTCTCCCCCTGTACTACAGTGGTACAAGCTCCTGCTTTGCCAGGGGCAATGGGAGGCACCTAAGTCAGTGCCTAATGTGATTTTTCACCTGGCCATTGAGACCATGGTGAGATGCAGACTTGTCCAGTACGCATTACCTGCTCCTTTATCATATTTTGTACCCATGTCTACGCTGAATATCTTTAGCAACTTGCTTGGTGAAACACTGTACTGGATACATGAGTAGGAAATCATTTCCAAAGGCAAAAGCTGCAGGTTAAAAAACAACCAAAACTGTACCAGAGTGGTATTTTCTCTAGAAAACAATTATTATCCTGGCTTCAAGATGGTGAAATGTTTCACAAATATCCCACTTGTGATTTTTCAATTTCTCTTCAAATTTCCCCATGGATACATGGTCCACATGGTGAGTTCAAGTCTGCCAGGGATGCGCTCATTCTCATCAACCCCATGATCCTGCTCCCCTCAAGCCCAGAGTCCTGGGCCTGGCAGAGCAGCTCTCACAGTGAATAAACATTTGACGTGTTAAATATTGTATTAACACGTTTAAACAGTACTTTGGTTTGTCCAGGCTGTCACCATGCTTTTGACATGAATTAACTCCAAGAGTTTTGGACCCAGCATGCAGTCCCAGTTCCAGTCAATTCCTGCAAGTCTGGGTACCAGCTCTCCTGTGCCCTTTGGTAGGGCAGCACAGGGCCTGCAGGGAAGAGACATAGAGGTGACCTGCCTGGACTGAAGATGTGCACACAGCCCTGGGTGGGAAGTAGTGCTGTTGGCATCCCACACCCCTGCCCAGTGCTCACACTGGCCTCTGATGCTTCTGCACAGAGCATCATCTTTAACTTGCTCAGCCACCCTTCCCTCAATTACCACCATCAAGAAGACTCATCTGCAGATAGAGTGAAGAGTTAGTGCCACTAACTGCAAGGCACAGCACCTACCTGCCTCTCCTAACACAAGGAAAGAAAGAGGTGGTCTTTGGACTTAATAGATGAGATTTTATAAAATAAAATTGTACTAGAGTTGCGCTTGAGTGAGGACAGCAAGTTTCCGCTGTACAGATTAATACACTTCCACACTTTCTACTCAGCACGGAGTAGTTTTATTTCTTACAGACACAATTCAGAGGCATACTGGAAGGGCAAACCCCATATTCCATGCTCAGGCATCCAGTAAACAGTTAATAAAACCCATTCTAGAATGGTTCAGAGTTTATGTGAAGTAAAAGTCTGACCCATTTCCAATAGCTACAAAATTACCCTGGGGAAGATAAAGGTGTGGCTCCTTTTAAATGTAGCTATTTTCTGCCCAGGGAACCTAAGCTTCAGGCCTTCCTATCACACATCTCCAGAGAAAGCAACAGCCATCCCACACACTCCTCTGCTGTGGATTGCTCAGCACTTTGTTCCACAGCAAAGTGTAGGAGAAATTCAACCCTCCTGTTAAATGCTTGGGGCTTAACTGATTAATTCTGTAGAACAGATCTCTAAAGCACATCAGAAATTGGAGCTCATTCCTAACAGCCTATCAGCATTCAGGCTACTACAGGTGCAAGCAAAACAACAGCTTTGAGGGAGTAAAGCAGACCTGCTATAATCAAAATTCTTACACTTTTATATTTTCATGTTTAATAGAGCTTTTTCTTTTGTCTCCTACAAAGTTTTCCACCAAGGGCTTTCCAAGCATTTTGTAAAGGCAGGTAATGATTTACATCATTAACACTCCCATTTTACAAACAGGAAATGGAGGCCCCAAAAGAAAATCATATGAGTAGCATAACACAGAAAATCCCAGCCCACCCCAAAAAGAAATGGAATCAAAGCCTCCTGGGAAAAGTCCCCATTCCAACTACCTCTATTTAGTTGCTATGCAGCTTTTTTTTTTTTTTTCCAAAATACCCCAACCAGTCAAAGGAGAGAACAGCAAGGAACTTGCAAGCTTTGACATACTCACTTCTACACTGCTGGCATTAGTACAAAAATAAAGATTTTTATTAACTAGCTTACAAAAATAAATTCTATTGAGTCACATGGCATCTCACTGGGAGGTTTACTTGACTTTGGAAGATAAAGCCTGTTTGAAACGTCTCTTTAGATCTTGCATGTTGGGAGATTTGGGCCGAGGGATGATGGATGACCACCTCCTGTCCATGCTGCCGGCATGCTGTAGTTTGCTGACCTCCTTGCAAAGATACTGGAAGACATCACAGACTCCTTGGGAGTCCTCACTGGTGGAGATTTCCAAGAACAGGCTGCCCAGTTCATTTGCCAGCTGTAGTCCCTCTTTCGCCTGTACTTGCCTGGAGTGGAGGAGGTCTGCTTTGTTCCCCACAATAATGATGGGAATCCTGGCATCGGGATGCACCTTGCGTATATGCTGGTAGAGAGGCTGAATGGACTGGTAGCTACTGTGGTCTGTGATGGAATAGACGAGCAGGAAGCCCTCTGCCGACTTCACACACCTGGACAGGGAGTCCAGCACCTGCACGCAGTCTTCCTGCACCTGCAGTACAACAGAGAGCACAGATTCGGCATTGGGTCATGAAAGTATAAAGGCTGTATCACAGCACCGGCAAACTAGGTCCAAAGGGAAGCCTGAGCTATGTCTCAGGAGACGAAGTCTGGGCATGCAGGAAATTTGAGCTCAAAACTGAGCCTTTGGGTGGCAGAGAAGAACCGACTGATCCAAAGTATCTCCGTACCTGGATGCATCCCGGCGTGTCTTGGATCTGTACGGCAACGTGGTCCCCGTCCAGATGGACGAGCCGGGAATAGAGGTTGCCTGGGGAGCAGAGGGCCGTGAGCCGCCGGACGCGGGGCTCGTCGCGTCCGGCCCCGCCGCCCCCCGTCTCACCTGTGTTGGGCTCGTAGTCGCCGATGAAGCGCTTGGTCAGGAACCGCACGATCATGGCTGAAACACAGAGCGCCGCGTTAGGCGGGACGGACGGACGGACGGACGGATGGGCAGGGGAAGGGGACGGGCAGCCCCGCACTCACCGCTCTTGCCGACGCCGCGGGCGCCCAGCACGGCCAGGCGGACCTGGGCGCCGGGCGGCCCCGGGGGACACTCGGCGATGGGCGCCAGCAGGAAGGGCTGGGACATGCTCGGCAGGCGCATGGGAGAGGCGGCTCGGCGGCCGAAGGTCTCTGACGGCTCCGCTCAGCTCAGCCAGCAGCGCCCGGAGCGGGCGGCCCCGGCGGCTTTTAAAGGCCCCGGCGGCAGCACTGCCCGCGGGGCCGCCCCGCTGCCGTTGCACCGCCCCCCCGGCGGCACCGCCCCGCCGCCCTCCAGCCCCGGCTGTCCCCCGCAGCCCTCTCCGCATTGGCCCCGCGGGGGCATCGCCTCGCTGCCCACCCGGGTTGTACCCCTTCCCCTTTCTCCCACCCTCCCCGCTCCCAGGGCGTGGAGTGGCCCCTGCGGGCGCAGGCAGCAGGGGGCTGGGGGACAGCCTGGGCAGGCCATGAACCCTGCTGTGCGTCCCCTCCACCCGACGCAGGCGGGCAGATGCCAACACAAGCCTGCCTGGGCTTGAGATGTGCACCTCCACAACCACACCAGCCCCAACTGCAACAGGCTCTGGCTTTATGCACCACTCTCCCTGCAGTGAGGAACTCCAGTCTTGAAAGAAAGGAAATTATTTATTCTTTTACCTCAGACTATTTTGTTTCCCACACCTGAACACATCCCTCTAGAGCCAGTGTTGAAAACCCAACTTGTGGATCAAGCAACAGCCAGCCCTGAAACCTAAGTGGTCTTGATTGGGCCCTTTGGGTTTTTGAAGTAGAAAAGTGTCAGAAAAGAAAGGTGCTTCACCACGGGCTGCCCTTAAATGAGCCTCAGAACCTGCAAGCAGCTGTGTGGATGTTTCAATCTCCACAAACCATTGCCCCAGCTCCTGCTTCTGCTGTGCACTGCTTTGCAAGTGTGTAAGTGTTTAAAAGATAAATAATCCATTCAGGGGCTGCTTTAATTTTTATCAGGGAGATAGCACATGCCAGCAGGACACAACACGGAAGAGGAGAGTGGATGGCACTCGAAAGGACTGATCTCATGGCACAGAGGGATGGAGCCACTGTGAGAGCTGCTGGGCCCTGGATGTGGGGTTGATGCTTAGACAGCCCAACTGACCCTGGATGCTCACACACAGGCAGCTGAGTTAAGACAATACTAATTAACATCAGTTAAAGTAGTACCTGCAGGAAGCATGGCGGAAGAAGTACTGTTGATTATTTGTGTTATTCTAGTGCATAAGAACCCCTAGAGTAACACCAGGGCCCCTTCTGACTTCCAAAACCCATTGCCTCTAAAGTTCCTACTTCACTCCCCATCATGCTAGCAAGCTCTTTTCTTTTGGGAAACAAGATTCCTCTTGTATCACTAAAAGCTTTTGGTTTCCAGAGGTTCTGCTATTGTCATCTGCTCCTATTATCAGGGGATCGCTTCTCTTTGGCCTCACAGTGCCAGCAGCAGTTATTTTTATACATTTCTTTACAGAACAGCTATTAGAATACATTCAGTGTGCCTCTGAAAGAATCCTACTGAAACAAGTCTGTTGCAGGCAGATGATTCCAGGCGCTGAGCAGTGAAAGCAGTATTAACCAACTACCCTTCCCAAACCTTGAGGAGCTGCCCCTTTCTGGGCAGCTGCTAGAACTCAAGCTGTGTTGCCTGCTGCTGTGAGCACCCACAAAGGGCAAATGGGGATGGTCAAGCAGACAGATAACGTTGCCCAAGCCCAGGTAGGACACCCTGTGAAGGAATTAATGTCCAGGGTGTGATGAACTACGTCTCCATCAACACCTACCCTGGTGCAACAGGAGCAGCTCAGTAAATTGAAGCAGTTGGGGCTCAGATTAGCTGTCCCCATCCTGCAGACTAAGCACCCCTGAGATGTGTGGGCCTCAAAGCTATTCCAAGGGGCCTTTCTTGGCTCTGCAGGCCCCATTTGGAAGCGCCAGGCTTTACTTTTTCACCCACCCTCTGCAGACGGCCACTATCCCTATGGTCCATCATTGTCCCCTTTCCCACAGCAACACTGCTGAGTGCCAGGTATGCCACACTGCTGCCTGACACATCTCCCTATTCCAAGCTCTGGCAAAGTTCAACAGCAGTACTTTTGGGGGAGAGAGTAGGTGGCTTATTCCTGTGACAGTGGCAGGGAGGATGTCCCGAGAGCCTCTGGAACTTTTTTTTTTTTATTTTTCTGGGTTCCTAAGCTGTATGGGTGCTGCCAGTGACAATGATCTGCCTATCCCATGCTTGAGCAAGGATGGTTATGACCATGTAGATCCCCACAGCTGTAACTTGATTCTTACACAAACCCTAGTAGGCATCCACTGAAACAGATGCCTGGATACAGAAAACTCATAACCTGTCTTCCATACCACCACCCTCAGCATTGCAGGGACAGCTGGCACCTTCCTCCCATGCAAGGAGATGACCATTTGCAGCAACAGGGTGCCCCAGCACTGTGGGAGACATCACCCACACCCCAGTCAGGAGGTCCTACCCAACGGTAGGCCCAGTTCAACCCTGTCTTTTTCACAACACTGCCTGAACTACAGGAACCCACAGTGCCTCACAGCCTCTGCAAAGACAAGGGTGAGCCTGTCCTGACTATGCTGGGAGAGGAAAGGCCACTCTCTCTAGCAGGTGTGTGCACAGCTCTTGGCATCCCCTAGATGTCAGCCCCTGCTGACACTGCAGCACAGGACCTGGATCTGGGATGCCAGCCATCTTTTTGATTGCAAGGGCCACGAATATGCAGAGTCCAGGATCGCACTGAGGACAAAGAAAAGAACATCAAGACTCAATCCAACACATACAATGGGAAGATTATAGGATTCCCTGCCCCACTCAGGTGTGCACCCTCCTGGGGTCCTGAGCCTGCAGCCTCTGCACTGAGAGAGTTTCTCCTCCTCCTTCCCAGTCCTTTCTGCCCCTTCACTGACCTTCCCTGCCTAACACTGCCTACAGAGTCCTTAGGAAACCTCAAACCCTGGTGTTGCCGACATGCTAAAAAAGATGAAGCCAACAGCTCAGAAGGCAGCTTCCTTGCTGCTTCTCTAGGAGACAACAGGAGATTTTGCCAGGGCTTTTGGCAGGGAACCAGCGGTAAAGGTTTGTGGCAGTAAAGGAGCCTCAGAACAGGACTGCAGAGAACTGGTTACAGCTTATATGTTTAGTGTGTCAAACCCCTTCCAGGGCAAGTCAAAACTTGTGACTCCAAACCCTGTAAGGAACATGCTTCACGTTTCAGCTCAGGACTGGAGATGTCCCAACAGGCAGTTCTTCAGCTTTTCCCAATTCACAGATCTCCCTCTTTTGTCAGGATTGTGGAAAAACAGGGCAGCTGAACATAGAGGAAGCAAACTTCAGCAGCAGGTACTGAGATCTGTTGTCTGGGCTGTGCTTCTGCAAACCTCAGGTGACCATGAAAACTCCACTGCACTGAGTGCAGCAAACAGACAGGTTGCACCTTAGTTTACCTGTCCTGTTTACAAACAAACAAACAAACAAACAAGATTACCCTCTTCCTGTACAAACCCGGCTTCATTTTCAGTCAATTCTGGGAATCCTGACCAAGGAAAGCATTTCCTCCCTCTCTTCCCAGCCCACACAGGGCTTCCAAATATGCATTTATGACCAACTACCGTTGGCATAGTAACCTTAAAAGCACTTTTACTAAATAAATTGCGAAGTGTTGCAATGCAGTGCCTCAGGGAGCACAGCTCTTAGACAAGACCACTTTAATGCTGTCCAGTCTTATTATTCCAAACTGTTGAAAGTTTCAAAAGTTTAGAACTATGCCCCACTTATGATGCTAATCATTTCATCATGCTGCTACAACTAATCCACCATGATTTTGACAAACGAGTACAAACCAAACACAGAACCAAAATAGCTTAGACATGCATGCACGAGAAACAAATTTAAAATGTCACCACCAAAGTTTGTATCCAATAGCCTCCAACTTAATTCCTACAAAGCCTAGTGGAAAATGATGCTTATCTTGGGAGGCAAATGCCAATTTTAAATGGCTGTGGAAACTGACAAGCCTAAGAGGTTGATAAAGTACACAAATTTTGCTGCTCCAAGAAAAGCCCCTTCACCATAAAAGCCAAATGCGTAAGGTGCAACAGCGAGGGCTTCAGGATACAGTGCTGCACTCACGTCCAACACCTCTGGTGTCAAAATACAGCACTACTCTCGTGGATCAGTCTGCTAAGAGGCAAGCTCCTCCAAGTCACTTCCAAAGTCATTCCATCTATACAGCCTGCTGCATCTTCTGAGACGGGAGCTTGGAGAACCTCAAACATAGCAATCTGCTCACTGCAACTTTGAAACTCCAGCACCTACAGCCCATCATGCTTAAATACCAGCCCAAGCCTGAGTCCGAATTCAAGGTCCGAAACCCATGACAATGGGAACACCTGCGATTTGAGTTAGGTAAAAAGCAAACCTAATCATCTCTCCGTTTCTCACTCCCACACTTGAAAGCTGCCCTGCAATTCAATGTTCAGTAACTTTCAACAGTCAACACCTACAAAGAGCTTGAGGTCACTTGCTTCTCTAGTATTTTTCTCTCTCTACATGTAGACATTAGTTTTATATCACTTACTGAAGGTAGCTGAGCAATGCCTGACATGACACTTCAAGGTAAAATATTATTTACCTGTAACTACAACTCAATTAAGCTTGAGATTGTGCATTTTCAAGGCTAACCAAGCAGGTTACCTTCAGCAGTCTCTAGCAAGCTTCACGCTGTTCCAAACAAAGCTCGCTAAACCAGCACTGGTTAGTAAACAGTCAGCTGAAGATCTTCTTCCATGTAAGAAACTGCACAGGTAGCACTGGGCTTTTGTGAGAGATCAGTAAATCTGGGATGAGAGGAATTCATTACAGTGTTCAACAGGCATGCAATAAACACATAAAATCCAAGTGTTTAGCTATGCCGGCCAATTAAAATGTTAAAATACAAAGGCTGGCAGTTTTGGAATTAAAACCTTGTTTCTAAACTACTTTTATAAGAATGCTTATTGGTATGGGGATGTTCTAAACATTGTTTTGCAGGCTACAATGGTGGAACACCAAAACATGCCCACAGACATTTCTCTAGAGGTTGTTTTCAAAAATGGTTTCAACAATTCCTTGGTATTCATGAGGTCCCTTAGCCAAAACCTTGTATCAATGAAATCTGAAGCCTATCTCTTTTCCTACAAAAAAAATCAAGCCTTCAAGTGACACTGGATAGTTCTTGGTACAAATTCTTAGTTTACTGGTGAAATATTCCACATCCCCTCATATTACCTCATGATCATTACTAAGCACTAGCAAATTTCAGTGTTCCTAGCATTTATAACCTATATAAATGACTAAACTTGTCACCAAAAGCTGCAGATGATTTAAATGACTAAGAATCACAGTAAATGCAAGCTAAATAAATAAACTTCAATAAAAGAAGGTTTCTAAAGCATCTGTTCAAACAAAAAAAAAACCCCAAACCCAACTAAATGAATCAGCCACAATCACATACACTTGTCCAAAACCAGATCTTTAATTTATTTTTTTAAATGTGCATCATGCCATGAATTCATAGGGAATTGGCTCCAGTAGCTCTGGATCCTTGCCATTAGTTCTCACAAAGTGTGCTTCTCTTGGTGGAGCAGGCTGTAAACAGAAAAATAAAAAACGAAAACTCATGGCATTACAGCTCAAAAACCTTTCAGAAAATAACATTTTGTCAACCATTTAGCACCTTATTATATAAACATTACAGCAATTTTACCATTCCTAGTCTCACGAATTTGATTCAGGAAGTAGCAGGAAGAAAATGATCTGCTAGAAAGTGTGTCTGACTCTTGCTGCTGAATTAAAAAACCTATGCTTTACTCTCTGCAGCTCACCAATCCAATGAATATGGAGTGATGTATCCTGCAGTCCCAGAAGCAACAGCCATCATCTCTTCTCTGAAGTCTGGTTATTAACTCTTTCCTTCAAGGGTTACAATAGAACCTGTTGCAACTAAAAATTCAACTAAACCAAAGACTCTGCTGACCCTAAAACCACCCAGAGCTGCGGCTGCTGCAGATTAGCAACAGAACAGGAAGCACCCAATCCTTTGTTCACAGCTACAACTACAATTTTCATCCCGCACAGAGCAGTTCTGCTCAGGCACCAAATATCCCACACAGCCCAGCCGCCGATGCACTGCATGCGGCCGCTACTCCAAGACTTAAGTAACCTCCTGAAGGATTGTGACCCCAACAGAAACATTACCTGACGTTTCAGTTGAACCCAAATGCCTTTTTCTTTTGCTTCCTTTTTCTTCCTTTCATTTTCCTTCACACGCTGCAGAAAGCTGTCTCTGCTCTTGGAATGTTTAATATGCTCTATACGCACATTAATTCTCTTGGCCAGAATCTTGCCCCTAGAAAGGAAGTCAGTTTTTAATCTGCACTTTGAAAAGGTCACTTTAAATCAAGACCTACAGCCCTTATAAAAGTAACTCCATAAGCTCAGTTACAGGTAATTTTTCTTTAAAGGGCAATACCTCAACACACAGCTGCAGATGCACATCAGATGTAACTTACACATAACTAAAAGCTTATTAATGTACAACAGTGTAACATATAACAATGTGCTGACAATTTCAAATTATAATTGTGGAGAATACATAATTTTAGCCTCTTAGCATACAAACAAGTCATTTTATCACCAATGCACAGCAGTCCAGCTCCTGGAAGAAAAAAAACAACTTGTCTTCTTTTTTGCTAAACTGCACAAAAACCAGCTGGATACAGCTACAGACTAGTATTTATAAAGGGCTTCAGTACCAGCACACTGGCTGAAAACCCCTGCTAGGTAATGTGACTTTAGGAGCTGGTAAGAAAAACGAAAACTGTTTCCTCTGACAGGATCCAAGTCAAACGAGCATCATTTGCTTGGGTTATAAAAAGGAAATACACTTTACCCACCTTGAATGACCAATCAAGACATGAACTGTCTAACTGGCAAAGTGAAAGGAGGGTGCAATTACAGATCAACTTGCTCAAATACTAAGTTTCAATACGTGGAACTTCATTACTTACTTAACCTGCTTGTTAACAATAATGCCCACAGCATGCTGAGTAACATTATACACCCTTCCAGTCTTGCCATGGTAACACTTGTGGGGCATGCCTTTTTGAACAGTACCCATACCCTGTCAAGAAGCAAAAGAAGGGGAGGGGAAAAAAAAAGGAGGGGGAAAAAGGTAGCATCAAGGATTTTTCTTTCAGAAGTAATTTAAAGTATACATTTCAAATTATTTGAGATTCATTTTAAAATATTCTCATTTTATCTTAAAGTTGGAATTTATACCCAATGCACTTTGCATCTGAAAACTACCAAATTTTGCTATGTCAGTTCTGGTTGCTTTCAGTGTCGGTGAAATGACTGATCACTTTGCTTACAGAAAGAGCAAGCAATCACAAGAGACATTCATCATCAAGCTCCAGTGCGTCAGGAATTGTCAATTCTGAACAATACATTCTCCAAGAGTCAAACAACAAAGAAATTACACACCACCTTCTGTGTGACTGTTACAAGAACGTGGTGTTTCAAATTAAACCAAAGGATTCAACAAAGGAGGAATCCTTGGTGAAAGGCTTTCACATTCACTACAACTCAGTTAAGAAAGTACAGCTGACTTTAAAAAAGACAAGTTCTAAAAAATACCAAGTGACAGGAAATGCTGCCTCACTTTCCTCCCCTGTATTAATATATATGATGGATCCTTACATTTATTTCTTGATTTCTAGTTTTAATATAGCTTTGCAATCACATAACTACGAACTGCCCCACCATAGATCATGGCTCATCTGAAGAGCAGGCTCAAGTCAGGCAAAACACAACATCTACTAAAATGACAGCTGTGGTTCCTATATGAAAGTAGTGCCAGTAGCCAACTCAAACATTAGCTATGGCATATTTCACTCCCATTTTTCAGCTGAACACACCATAACAAAGCACAGCCAAATGACATACATCTACAAAACCCCACATACACCAGCATATGACAATGAAGTGCGACTACTGGTCCGGAAGCACTGCCCTTCCAATATCGCTCCGAAAGTGAGCAGCGGGCACTTGTGTTGGCACACGTGACCCAGGTAACAAAAGAGGCCACCCCATGGAACTGGAGACTACACAGGATCACACTGCTTTAGCTTTTAGTTATACAGCACTGCAGAAAGTACCTTGATATCAACTATGTCACCCTTCTTGTAGATTCGCATATAGGTAGCCAGAGGGACAACTCCTGTTAAGAGATACAAATTTGGATACTTAGGAAGCCCAGAATTTCACACACACATAAAAAATGATGGGGGATACAGATCATGCATTTGATACAATTTTCCTAAATACCTCAAAAATCGAACCACTTTTTTTAAAGCAGTAATTACACACTTCACACACTTCAAATTTTTAAAATACCCAGCTGAAGAAAAATTAGATTTGTTTTCCTAATGCCGAAATTGAAGGGACATTAAACTATTTAATGTATCAATACAAATGCAACTACTTATCAATCAGAGGAAAAAACTCTCTATGTTTTAAGTAACTGCTGAAGTATTTTCCTCACCTTCAAATTAATTTTCAAGCACTGACAGAATTAGTACTATGACTACTGTCAAGCAATCAGAATACCAATGCATTTGCAGGAAGAGCTCAGCGTACATTTGCATATGGCCCTACAGTTTGTATGGCCCTACAGTTTCTAGCCCAAGTTTTCAGAAATCCTTTGGCACAAGCCCTTGTTTCACAGTCCATCCATCAGGTCAGTAACTCAATGCAATGTTAGCACTATAAGGGATACTCACCATGCTTGCGGAACGGCCTCGAGAACATGTAACGCGTCCCCCTCCTCTTTCCCTTTGTGTTCGTCATTTTGGCTGATTACTGTAAAAATGAAAGCAAACTATTCAGAACTACTAGTTCACTCGCCACCAAGTTGATGGAATGTTCAGGTATTTCAGATTAATGAAGTTTTTAAACCTATTCAGAATGACACTGCTTCAATTCAAGCAATGGAATTCACTTAGGCATCCGAAGAAATCAGTGCTTGTAAGACCACAGGTTAACCCAGGTTAGAAAGCATGCCAGTGAGGCACTCAGTTAAACTCCTGCTTACAGCAAGGCCTACCCATGAGATCAAACCAGGCTACTCAAGAGCTTTGTTCGGTCAGGTCTTGAAACCCTTCAAGGACCAAAGAATGTTCAGCACCAGAAGGGATCTGGGGAGCCCATTTCAGTGCTCAACCACACTCTGGGTGGAGAACCTTTTCCTGTTATCCAACCTAAACCTCCCCTGACATATCCTCATGCCACTTCCTCAGGTCCTGTCACTGGTCACCACAAAGATCAGTGCCTGCCCCTCCCCTTCCACTCATGCAGAAGCTGTAGCAATAAGGTCTGCCAATAGACCTCAGCTGCTCCTTGTACGGCTTTCCCTTCTAGACCCTACTGCACGTCCTCCCCAGGCAGCGTGTTTGGAGGCCTGGCTATTCCTATTAACATTATTCCCTTTATATCCAGTCTGAGCTTCTCCTGATTTCAGCTGGTTGTTTCATGCTCGTTCCACATGCTCTTTCCAGGCAACAGGATACATCTTCTTGACTATGGCGCTGTGAAGTGTCCTCCGACGCCTCTGCCCCGTTCCCTCAGCCTCTCCTTACAAGGCACCCATAAAGCAATATCTCCACCACCACATTTACCGGCCACTATTACGTCTGACACAAGGCTCAGATGCTTCGCAGGCCTACGAAGCCATCCCGGGAGTGTCCACCCCGAGGAGCCACTCCTGCCACCCTCCCAGCCCCGACATCCCGCCAGCGGCCGCGGGGTGACCGAGCCCGCCGCCACGTGCTGCAGCCCTGCTGCTCCGCACCTGCACCGGCCGCGGGCCTCGGCGGCCCCTTCGTCGCTCCCTCCCTCAGCACCCTCCCTCCTGCCCGGCCCCTCGCAATCCACCCGGCCCGGCCCGGCCACCCCGCAACGCGCGGCCTCCTCGCTCCCTCACTCCCCGCCCTAGGAAGGCCGTGGCGCTCGCATCAGAGCTGGCGGCCCCCCGCCCGCCCCTGCCAGCAGCACGACCCCTCCGGCCGCGTCCCCGCTCCGTGTCCCCGTCCGCCCGCGTTCCCACCGCGTCCCCCCGGAGCGGCTGAGGGGCCCGGGTGCTCACCGTGCGTGCGCACAAAATGGCGCCCCGGCTCCAAAGGAAAGGGGGTGGCGCCGTGCCCGCCCTTAACAGCGGGGCCTTCGCGGGGCTGCCCGCGCCGCGCCTGACGGGAAGTGCCGCGGCGGCGCCCGCCCACCCACGGGAAGGGAGGGTCCTGAGGGGCAGCGACCCCTGGTGTGCTGATCCCGAGAAACAACGGCGGCACAAGTCTGACCCTTTGGCTAAAGCCGACACAAACACCGGGGGGTTTACGGCTATGCATGTGTTTTCACGGCAACGGGCAAAACCCGATGCACAGGAAGTTCCAGATGAGCATGAGCAAGAACTTCCTTAGTGTGCAGTAACCGCTCACTGGAACAGATTGACCAGAGAGGTTGTGGAGTCTCCTTCACTGGAGATATTGAAGAACCGTCTGGACACAACCCTGTGCCATGTGCTCTGGGATTGCCCTGTTTGAGCAGGGAGGTTGGACCAGATGACCCCCTGTGGTCCCTTCCAACCTGACCCATTCTGTGATTCCGTGAGATGGGGGTGGGAGAGGTTTGGCGACGGCGATGTCGGGGAACAGGGAAGACGAGCCAGGTGTCTGTCAGGGATCCCGAGGAGCGAGTCCTGCGGCGAGCCGCTGGCCCGCCATCCATAAGGAGTTAAGTTTGGAAATGTAAAACATAAGCAGCCAGCAGGGTGTTTTACGACATGAGAGCAGTGCACCAACATTTAAATTGGCGGCAGTGTGAGCCTGCTGCCGCTGCTGTGTCAGTCACGGCTGCCCGACCGGAGATCCCGGATTCTCGGGCAGGGAAGCGGGGTGGGAGAAACATGCCAAGACCAACGGCGAAGAGGCTGCGCAGGTTTGGGGTTTCTTAGTATTGTAATGAGGTTTCTTCGTATTATGATGCCATAATCTCCAATTTGTGTGGCAGAGATTTCCACCAGATAAATAAAGCGCGGATTCTCTACAAGGAGTCCTTACGGTGCCACAGATTGCATCGGCTGCGAGGTGCCTGAGAACGAAGGGAATGGTGAGCAGGTTCCCGAGCTGGCAGAGTGACTGTGTTTGTGCATCTCCAGTGCCGGAGCAGACAGGAATCATCATGGGAAGCTGATTGCAGTGAGTCAAGAGAGGGCCTCCTTCCCCCAAGCTAAACATGCAGGGACGGTTCAAAACTTGTCTCAGCGAGGAGTTGCCCTACTGCGGAAATTTTTGTTTTGAATGAACGAACCACTTACTTAATTTAGGGGAGCGAGGATTACTTAAAACAGCATATAAAAACATACTTGATCTTCTGACTAACTTCACAGTTGTACTAATATTGTCTTGCAAAACTCAAGCCCTTTCAATCATCACTCTATAGCAAGTTTAGTATTTATGGATCGCAAGAATGTATATGGAGGATTAAATACACTATCAGATTCTGCTTGCAGAGCTACCTGGCAGGACATGTTCTGACAGACAGGCCCTGTCTCCACATGAAATCTTTTGGAGTAGTGTTATATTTAGAAAAATCTATCTGTACTCTGTCCCGTCACCATGAAAAATCTTGAATTTACAGTGCCTGATATCTATGCAGAGAAAAATCTATATAATTTAATATGCATTCAGCCTAGGTACCATGAAACTTTTCCAAGCATGAGGATCATTAACAAGCCTGAATAGCTCTTAGGTAAGGAAGTGCATTGGCAACAGATTTCAGGGAGGATATCAACCAAAGTAAAGTCAGGAAGCCAAATCTTAAAAGGCATTATTGGATAAAGGAAGGTAGGCATTTACAGTGAGTGAGCTGAATGCCTTAATCTTACCAGTGATTTACATGGAGGGCACATCTCCACATCGACCTGGAAGGAATGGGGAAGAAACACCAAGTGATGAAACCCATGTCGACATACAGAACACGTATGGAAACATGTACAGAAAGTGTCATTCATAAGGGAGTGGTAACTGTGAACTTACTTGAACTCTGCTCTATTTGTGGCCAAGTAACACATTCAGAATTAGCTACATATTTTTTCCTGAATAAATTGCATGACAGGTTGATTCAAAATTTCAGTAATGTTTTTATTCATAAATTTACCTTGATTAGCATGTTCCCAGGATCCTTCTTTAGCTCCACATTTCAAAGAAGCAATCGTGTTTCACAGTTTGTCTCCACTGAATCATTACCTGGGCATGCTGAGTCTGATGCAGAAGTCCAGAAGTCCATCCTACCTACCAACATTTCATCCATGGTTTTCCAAAACTGAGACCTGATGAGCAGTTAAAGATTGCAGAGCCTTTGCGTGTTGCTCACAAAATGATTTCTTAATAATGGCTGTCTCCAGCAGATAAAGGTGCACAGTTTGTGGGGTGAGTTCTGTTTTGGAAACTGGAGCTAAAAGCCAAGCAGATGTGGGGGAGACCTGCAGCTCCACATTCCATGTGCTCCCCTTACTGTCCTGCCCTGTCCTCTCAAAAACCCAGCCTAAACTGCTCTTCCCTGATCAAACTGTGAGTTGTAGGATCCAGACTCTGATTTCTCCTAGGCTGTAGGGCAAGCACCACATCTGGTTCTGCTCCAGAAACACCAGGTACTCAGGATGGGTGAGCACAAGTAGCAATGCACAGCTTAACATGAAGATCCAAAACACCATGAAGGTCCCAGACTGGTGCTCCACCCTTTGATGTACTCTGGAAATCTTTCTACACCGTGGTCGACTGTTGCCCTCCCACTTTCCCTGGCTTGGAGGTAAAGCAAGACAGGGAAAACAGTTTCAGTGGGAGCCAATTCAAAAGTTGCTGGGGAAGGGAGCTTGAAAGGGAGGGCTCATTAGAAGTCAGAGGAGTGGAGAGTAGATAAATATCACTTTGTTTTTCAGAGTGGAAAGTACCATGCCAAACCCCAACCATTTTTAGCCCCCAAGCTCCCACAGTCAGGATCCTGGTATCTTCTCTGGGAGAGCCCTATTTTGTTTCTGACATTTCTCTGCAGCATCTGTCTGGATGATGGCTCTCTGCAAAGAATAAATGTGCTGTGATGATTCTGTACATGGGGTTGCCAGAAATCCTTCACTGAAATTTTAATGCACAGTGGGATCTGGCTTGCTCCTACGCTCAGCGGACCAAGTGATACACACAGAGATCTTGAGTGTGACATTCCATTTGTGTTGGGTTATTCAGCAGGGGTGTGGAAGGAATTTAAATTAATGAGAGTTTGTAAAGGGCTTTGAGGTGAAAAATGAAAAATATTCCCCTTCAGTAGGGTGTAGGTCTCCTGTGTCTCACATAATGCATTCATTATAGGAAATGAAAAAAAGATAGCTGATTAGGACTGGAGCAAAATTTTAACAGAAATAACTGAGAATAGGTGTTAAAGAGGATTAAAATCTCCAGTTCCTTTCGTGATAACATAGCAAAACCAAGAGCCTAAATTGAAAATCAAGATTGTGAAGTTAATTGGTTACCCCATCCATAGCATCTACACTGCGCTTTTGATCGAAAAGTTACTGACCAAAGTAATCTGTGTCACCTCCTCAGTTGACCCAGTTATTCCATTGTTCATCCTTTCCAAAAGGATCACTTTATATGGCATCTCATAGTCAAGCTTCTGTCCCCTTTTTTGGTCTCTTCAGCTCCCCCGTGATTCTAGCCCTAGCAACCAACCTTTTTATTTCTGTAGTTAGCTCATCTCTTTATCCACAAAACCCCTTCTGTAAATACAAGCCTGAGCCTAGTTCCAGGGGAATTAAAATCAATCAAACTAGTGTCTAAGCAACCAATCACCTTCCAAAAATGACAGTGCAGACAAACTTCTTCAAAGGGCTCACTGTGGAATTGCAGAAGTGCCTGTACTGTTAAAGGTGGCTGTACTGAGCTGCATTGCCAATGAGGCGTATCATGGGGAAAGGAATGGGAAAAACAACAGCCTGCCTTTGAGAGAAATGAAAAGAAAAAAACTCTATAGACCAAGAATTGTGATGGGGCTCAGCATGTCAGACATAGGTGGAAGTTTTCATTACAGTTACGGTACTTACAGATTGGTTGCCAATTCAAAGTGTTCCTCCATGCAGGTGGATTGACACCAGAGTGAAACAAATGGCCTTTTTTCCATCATTATCTAGACTGCAACATGACATCTGAAATACTGAACACATTCTGTCATTCAACTGCTTATTTAATTAACGTGGCACTCTACTTTGTATGTCAGTGAATACTGCACTACTGCCCCTACAGAAGTCATCAGGAACTTCCAAAGAAGCTTTTTTGTAACTGTGACCATCTTCTTACAAACGCCAAATAATACAAGACATTTATCAAACTTCAGATTTATCAGACTTCATTTCAAAAGCAATTAAGGCCCCTTTCTTCCCTTACTAACAGAGCAACTTCTCAATCAACTGGTTTTATTATTCAATGTATCCATTATTCACTTATTCAGCTGGTATCACCATTCAGTGTTTTCTCAAACTTCTTGTGTTCTCACATTTTTGTCTGTGTAACCTCTCCTGAGTCCAAACCAGTTACCCAGGAACAAGCAATTCCTTATATTGTCACCATCAGCTTCACTGTACATTTAACTGTTTTGGCTGAAGGTGATTAGCCACTCCTACACTAATACAGCTGATAATTACAGATAATTCTGCTCCTTTGCTATGGAGTAACTCAGCTGCTGCCAGTATTGAATCTGCATAATGTGGGGATTTTTGTGGGGATTTTCTTTTGATAATGTACTGAATGTATGTATAGAATTAATATTCAAATATATTACTAAAAATCTGATCTTTCACATTCCAACCTTGAGCCCTTTGCTAGCCCTCTTGGGAGTTACGAACTACAGTTTAAGAACTGGCTTAATGATTAGGATGCTATTTTCTCTTCCTTTGTTTATGTCTGATCTTAGTGTACTTCTAGCTGGAAGAACAATCATGCTTGCCCTTTTTCTGTAATTATTTGCACAGAATATCTCATTTACACTTTCATTTTACTAAGCTAAATGCTCCATGCTCTTGAAGCCTCCACAAACTTAGCAGGCTCTGTGCATTTGCCCCTGTTCCCACACAACTCTCTTGATTATCAGTGTTCCAATTTATACACAACAGTCCCTGTTAACTTGCTTACTGTGCACCCATTGCTTCTGAGATACTTTCTGCTGTTACTGAAGATGATCACAATCATCAAAAAGAAGGTGCTATGGTTTAAAAAGGTCTGATGGATGTAATAGTAAAAATGTGGGTGGAATAATTTTCTATTCTATAAATATGGCATTCTATTAGCATGTTGGCATCTGAAGTAGCCATTTGCATTCTCATTAATTGTTCTGATCACAGCTATTAACATAATTGTTTTTAATTACTTATGAAATGGCAAAGAACCTTGCTGGAAGGAAAGGGCTATATAAAATATTGCTAGTTTCATTTCAGGTAAAGGAATGTTTTCTACTTAGTGTTAGCTGAACTCCAGTAAGCACAAATTTAAATTTATCTTCCAACTATGCCCGATTAAATTTGTTTTTCTGTATGAATGCCTAAAGACAAAGTTGAATGTTTATGATTTTAATAGTGTTACAAAATGCTCTTTTTAATAATGCATGAAGTAACCAGTTATTGCAAACTCATGGTAACAATCTTTCAGTAAACATTATTGTCTTGACTCTAGTTCTAAATACCTTCTGGATGCCAAAAGAAAATCCTATCCTGCCTTCATAGCATCTTCTTGAAAGAAAGGGAAGGAAGGATCACATCCAGAAACTACAGGAGTAAAAAGCACACTGTTATCTGCATTAGAGCACTTCCCATGTGTTTATAATTCCACTTACGTATTCTTTCCTAGGTGCTTTAGCAGAGTTTGAATCTATGGTCAGAAAACGTTATCCTTCACTGAGTGATTGGCTTTCTGCCTCCAAACCGGGACATTTCCAAAGTGGAAAATGGTCTGTAGCTTCTGCAGTCTTACACATACCAATGTCTTAAATGATGAACCTGAAACAGAGCACCTGACATCATAAAGTACAAATGCCTTTAAACAGTTGTATTTTTTAAAAGTACATGTGCTTTTATTTTCACCCTGTTTTGAACATTATCAGTCCTGCCATCATTTTTCAGCTTTCTACCTCATTGAGCCATAAACTTGTTATAATAAGGTGAATTTCTCAAGTAATCCTCATCACCTGAGCCCAGGAACTGTGGCTGCAATGGAGCTATCAAATATCACAAGGCTTGCGATAAAATAATGATTGAGTTGGCTACACTCTGACAACCCCTGTCAATAAGACAACAATAGCTGCTCTGAACAAAAACTGCAGCCAGAAAAGAATACATTAATGGTCAGTCAAGGAGAGGTGAAACAGAGAATTAGCAAAGGATAAACTTGACCAAACATTGACCAACCGAGGATAAACTCTCCCATCTGTATAATAGGAATACTAGCACTATATATGGAGCAGGGTTATTGTTAAGGATCAATCAATTAGTATTTGTGAAATGCTGTGGAGTCCTTCATGGAATAAGCAAAATAGCAATGTGAGCTAATCAGCATATGGGCTGCTCCGAGGTAGCTGCAACTTATCCAAGGGAGAGAGGCAGCTGAAGGGACGAAACAAGGAAAAAAATCCCACAGGGCAAATAGCAATAAGTGCTGCAGGGAGAGAGAAGGAAATGAAATTGCAGGGGAAATGGAAAGAGGAAATGAGACCCTAGGGGACAAAGAGGTGATGCTTGGATTACTGCAGTATAAAAACACAGGGCACAAACCGTATGAAATGGAGCTTTATTAGTTCTGCTCATGCAATAACTTGTGGTTAGTTGGTGGGTTTGGATTTTTTCTTTGTTTGTTTTTTTTCCTTTCTTTTTTGTTTTGTTTGTTTGTGGGGTTTTATTTAGCTTTGTTTTTAGAAAAAACTAAGTATAACCAGATGGGAGTATTTAACTGACCATCTGCAAGTACAGAGGGGAACTGTGGATTCTCCAGGGTATAAATCTTGCAAGAGAAGAAATCAAAATCATTCTACTTCTGTATTGCTGACAAAGAGAGCATTGTTTGAGAACTGATTGCAATAAGGACTTGAACAATAGCTTTAGATCAGCGGAAGGACAAAATATTGCTGCGACATATGTTTGAATTAAAACAAAAGTAATTCACCACCCGTTAGTGTCATGAAAGACGCTGGCTGTTAACAATAAAAGCTCTTTAACAAATTTATTATCTCCCAAAGCAGTTTCCAGTATTTTTTTCTACCTCATATTGGGTATTTTTTTCTACTGCGTATCTATCTCCAAGCTGGTTTACATATTCCTCCTTAGCTTCCCTTATATCTTGGTACTGTAGAGAACTGATTAGTGGGGGAGACTGTAATGATACAAACTCTTCACCTGGAGGCTGCCTGTTGTCAGATTGTGCGTCACTGTTGTTATTCCATGACAGCTAATCTTGCTTTTGGGGAACTGCTGCGCAGATCACAAAAATAAAACCTTGCTGACTGCAACGGGAAGCGTCGTGTGGTATTCTGGTAGAGAACACAGAGACTGAGGAAGCATCTTGCACTTCTTACCTCTAATAATGGATTTTTCAAGTTAGTGTTAGACACTGTCACTGACTCACGAAGTTTCAGACTAAGGAGAAACTGGAGTTACTGGAACAATGGCATCTCAAGTGCCTGGGTCAAGGATCAAAGCCATTAAGTTTTTTAGAAGTTTCTGTTATTGAAAGCATTTCATTACAATATTAACCCCTCCTTCTTTTTAAAATATATTTGTGGCCCTATTTATCCAAAAGATTCTGTTCAGAACAGTGTAAAAAAGCACACAGTTATTGTTTTTGTGCCTAGCCCACATCCTTTTATATCAACATCACCAAGACACAAGCTATACACACTTCTCTTGCAGAATACAATAACATCTTTCAAAAGAGTTACCATTTTATAAATGGACTCTTTTTCTAAGAATTGGAACTCTATTTTCAGTTAGAATTTCATCTTCTTTTAGAAGTCTAAAGACTCAAACAGTGATAACAGTTTAAAAATCTACTGTTATTTTCAACACAACTAAATTCTTACATTTTACAGTCCATTGGACATCTCTCTTAATTGATGTATATTTTATATTTCTAGAAACTTTTATTCAGTTTAGTAGCATAACATTTTTTATTTTCCCTTTTAACTTCTCAGATGCTGGTTATCCTTTGTATAGCAGATTGTTTGCGAGCTATACATACATGGCAAGATGCCCAGTATCAGCTGAACTGTGAAAATCAAAGTATCAAAATATCTCCATGTGCGAAACTCTGCAAGAAACAAATACTGCCCTCTGCTTAAAAAGAAAAAAATAAAACAAACTAAAACCACCAAAACCACAAACAAACAAAAAACCAACAAAACTCAACACCCTTACTGAGGAAAGCTTTGATCTTCTAAAATGAATGTAAGGGAAAAATCATCATAAGCAAATTTTACCCTGTCAGAGAACTCTTGTCTAATCCATTTTCTTAACAGATTTGGTCTAATAATAATTAGTTCTCACACCTCTTTGTAAAATATTATGAGATCTACTGATAAAATATGCTATGAAATAAAATAATATTTATTTATAGTACAATTATACATCATAATTTGTACAGTTTCTGTACTTTCCTGAGATAGTTTATTAATATATTGCTTATGATTACAACTAAGACAACTTATGCTTTTGAACCTAAGAATAAAATGCATCACTTGTTTAACTACTTGCACAGATCTTCCCATATCCAGGTAGTTTAGCACCACGCCTGTCACGGCTCCCAGAGAGCATGTACAACTGTTATGAAAATAGTTGTATTTTCTGAAAATATACCCTCAATGTAATTTACAAAAACAATTTACTAATACAGATGTTTCACTGTCTGTCAGTTAGTACAAGGTGGTTTGTCAACATTATTTTCCAAATATATTTCCTGTTGTCTCTTCAGTTCCCCAGAAGGATCCAATTTCAATTTTCATAATGTATTAAGACTCCAGTTCTGTACAATCTATGCAGCATCAGGTTTTCTTGGAATTATGAGATACAAGTTGGGGAAAATTTCTTTTTTGTCTTACTCTCGTTCCAGGATTTGTGCCTCGTAGCACAAATCCTGGAACGCCCATTGTCCACAAAGTAAGGTGCATTTCCATAGCAAGGCTGGTTAATCTATCATAAGAATGGTGGATGACCTGCACTGGGATATGTGTCAATAAAAATACAGATGGTGAATTCAGATGGCTTTCTTGCAAGGACAAAACCGCCTCCCCTCCACCCCCACTATTCTATCTGGATCCAGATTTAAGGGTTTCCAGAACAAGTGGAGGTATATAGAATCATAGAACCATTTAGAGTGGGAAAAGACCCTTAAAATCAAGTCCAAGTGTTTACCCAGCTTTGCCAAGTCCACACTAACCCACATCCCTAAGCGCCATGTACACAAAGCAACCTGCTCTGGCCTCAGATCTGACTCTGCTATGAGCAGAAGGTTGTACTGGAGACCTCCAGAGGTCCCATCCAACCTGAATTATCCTATTATAGTATGCTCTTGCACCCACACTGTACAAGTCCAAGAATAGGTGTGGTATGTCTGCACCCAGGTAATGCAGCAATTGTCCGACCAGCTGGTGGTTTGACTGGTTAGCGGAGGGGTAAATAGACTTGTGGGACCAATTCTGTTGTGAAGCAACATTAATGAAAACCTGTCATGCCCCAGATTCAGCAAAACCATCTATAGTCACAGATAGATGATATAGGCACAAACACACCTGTGCCATGCCTACTCTTCAGTTTCTGAAGCCAGCCTACCCACACACCCTAGAGTAAGCTGGGTGCTTGCCAAACCACAGGATTATGAAACAAGGAGAGGCACAGGTTAAGCAGCAGCAGTTTACCCTTGTTGTATTTTCTCTTTGCTCCTCTGTGTCTCTGTATATTTGGAATGTAAGTCCTTCGGAAGATAGAATGGGGCTTTCTCTTAGTGTCTCACATATTGACTGAGGAGGTGAAGCGCTGTGGCCTCTGACTTGTATTCTTAGGTGTTGTGGTAGTACAAATGCTATGCAATAACAACAACTACATGCTCCGAGAGACTTTCAGGGCAGGGAAATAATTCTGTCTGTTCAACTAATGTACCTCTGTAAGAAAAGAATCCATTCTTTAGTGAAGCCCTTAGGAGATACTGTGGGTGCCATTACTCTTGGCAGCATATTCCAACCATTAATGTCTTCCACTGTTAAAAAATGTGTGCCATTTATAATTAAAATTTGTTTCATTTCAGTTTATAGGTATTTTTCTTGTTATGCCTTTCACTGTGCAAGATTAAAGATCAGTGTAGCCACCTTCCAGTCTTTTTTGAAAAGCCAAGCAGATTGTGCTCTTTAAGTCTCTCCATTCAAAGAATTTTCTCCTGCCTCAAATAATTTCTCAGCATTCTTTTGACAACAAGGACACCAGAGGTTAGTGCAGTATTACCACAAAAATCTGTTCAGTGCCATATCTAAAGGGAAAATAATGTCTCTTCCTGCTTACCACATCCCTGGTTCCCTTGTTATACAGGCAAGGATTCCCTTATTTGCTTATACCGTAGCATTAGACTGGCCCCTGGCCACTCTAAATTTCTTTTCAGTCACTGCTCTCCACAACAAAGCCCCTCATCTCTGCAGATGTGACCTGCTCACTGTATTTTTAAGTAACTCTACTTGAGTATATATTGAAATATACTGTATCTGAATGGGATGAATTTACCAAACAATGCAGATTTTACAATAACCCCAGACTAAATTTAATTTCTCATTAGCTGTTCTTTCTACCTTGACAGCATAACAGTTTTGCTTTCTCACTGCTGAAAATACTAATACCTCTATTTGTTTTTCCCACTGTTACGACCCTGGCACTCTCCTGACAGCTTTCCTGAGTTACTTTACCCTTCAGTGCTGCTGTTCAGTGCATCCCATCTACCAGTTTCCTGAACAAACTAATCTGATCCTCAAAATCCAGGGTCAGTAATCTCCTACTCTCCTTCCTCAGACTGCACAGGATCATGTACTCCACTCCTCAGTCACTACAGCTCAGGCTTTGATAACCAAGGGATCGATTACTACATCCCCTAGTTCTTCCGTGTTAGTGAAGAGCAGATCCAGCTGCAAAACACTCCTGGTTGGCTCAGCCACAATCAAGAAGTTATCCTTGATGCCTTCCAGAAATCTCCTTGATTGCTTGCATCCTGATGTGTTATACTTGCAGCAAATATCAGACAGGCTAAAATTACCCCAAAAACCAGGGTTTGTGATCAAGTAACTTCCTTATTTCTTATTAAAGTTCTCCTCAGCAGATTGGCTGGCCAGTTGGCAAAGATGCCCTGGTTGCCTTTGGTCAGGTGGATCTTGTCTCTCCCCAGCAATACAAGACATGACTGATATCTTTTCTCAGACCAGGTCAGTTACCATGCTGATGTTTATTAATTACAGTCATTCTGTTTTCAAAACTCTGTAGCCTCAAGCATAGACAAACATATGTACAGTCCCGGTCTACCCACCCTATTTTTCCTTAGCACACGAAATATACTTAATTTTTGAATAATTCCAGTTGCCCCAAAGGGCTTGATGATGACAATTAAGGGATAATTTTCAATTCTATTCCTCATTTCCTCATATTTTACTCTAGTTTAATGGTTGATAGTATAGAAACTGTTTCTGAATGTCCCCTCATTCTATGTGTTCAACTGAGTTCAGTTTGCTTAAAACACAGCAACTCAGTTTACACAGCATTTTATAACAAAATCAGTCTCTCTGTATGTTACTAATTTAGCATCTTCCCAGCTGCTCTGCTTAGTCTCCAGCCACGATTACCCACACCTGCCAGATACAGGCCAGCACAGCCATACATTCTCCACACTTTTTGAAATGTAGTCCAATACTCCAGAATGATTGAATTTTTGCCTTGGAACTAGAGACAGAAAGAGCATTTCAAAACAAATGTATTTTACCTTCTTTCTCTAATTTATGAGCCGGAAGAAACTTCTAGGCAATCTCTGACTTTCCAGTTGAGTGCCTTTCAAAATTTCCTGCAGTATTCTCTGGCCTGTATGGTTCCACTTGATGCCACATAATTGGTTCCAAACTGAATTATCTCCCAGATAACGGTATCAGCTTCTACAATAGTGCAATTGCTTTTCGTGCTTTTCTGCTTCAGGGAGACAGCACACTGCCTTATTTTTTTCATGTCATGTTTTGAAGATTTGGTCTTCTTTGGATGAGAGAGGAGTATCTGCTGTGGTGGGTCTGATTAATACTGTAAGGAATTGTTTTGGACATGTTTCTGGCAGCAAATGTATTTCAGTAGATGAACTGCTGGATATCTGAAGGTTTGACACTTCTATCCTGCTAAATACCCATTCGTGCTTTTTTTGCTCATAAATGGCCAATCCACTACTTTTGTTTCTATTCTTTCTCATTCCCCTGATGCTGTCCTCCCCCATGGTTTCTGTGGCAACAGTTTCAGAATGTAGTCATCCAAGAGGTGTTCATTTTCTCAGCTACTATACTTTTGAAATATACAATTCTAGATGACAGGTATCATATAAAATGATTTTATATGATATTTCAGGTTGCAGTAGAGTTCATAATTTATAATTCTTTCTAAAGTCATATTCTTTATGTTTCAGCTGAAGGAAAATTTACTATTCCATTAACTTAGTTGCTAAAGAACATTTACTTCTGAAGATTGTAGAAATTGTAATTATTTAATGTTATAGATATTAAAATATCTTTTTTACAGTGAATGGATGGATTTATGATCAAGACCTTGTGTGCATTGACATTGTTTTTAATAATAACACTTCTTGATCTACTAGATTTCTCTCATGTATGAGAAAAGATAGGGTGGCAGATACCTTGGCTAGCTTTGTGCTTCTTTAGTGCAGGTATCAACTACTTGAACGAGTCATCCAGATTTCTCTTACAGACTACAAACAAACAACATGATTAAGCTCTTTCTCGAGTAGGTCCCTCAAGTACTTAGTATGACCACTCTACACATCAGCTTTATTTTCCAAGGTGTCTGAGGCGGGGGCATGCAAATCCCAGACTCACAGAAACCAATGGGTTGGTCATCTACAGCCAAGGCAGGAAAAAGAAGAGAGGAATTAATAGGCACGTGCCTTTCCACATCCCCATCCTCCTGGGAGGTACCACAGAGAGACAGCTCTTACAGCTGCTGTTGGGACGAGAGAAGTCACTTGAAAGTTATCTTGAAATGAGTGACTGAGTTGCTAAGAGGCAAAAGTTTTTGTGATGCCATTCCATAATTGTATTGTTTAGCTGTGAGTTATGCCTATTCACTCTCCTCACCTCTCTGGGCCACACAGGAACTCTTTGCCTGGACTTGGCTCAGTGTTTGCATTAAGCTGTCACACACCAACTGCCCTCACCCACAACTCTCCCACTACCAGTGCTCACCCAGCGCCTACCCATTAGATTTCAACTACTCTCTTTTTAGTCTAGAGAAGAGGAGGTGATCCTTTCCCTCTACTCAACCCTGGCGAGGCCATATCTGGAGTGCTGTGTCCAGTTCTGGGCTCCTCAGTACAAAAGAGACATGGAGCTCCTGGAGCAGGTCCAGAGGAAGGCAACAAAGATGATTAAGGGACTAGAGCATCTCACTTATGAGGACAGGCTGAGGGAGCTGGCCCTGTTCAGCCTCAAGAAAAGGCAAGTGAGAGGGGACCTCATCAATATATGTAAGTATCTAAAGAGAAAGTGCCAAGAAGATGGAGGCAGGCTCTGCTCGGTGGTGCCCAGAAATAGGATAAGAGACAACAGGAAGAAACTGATGCACAGAAAGTTTGCTTGAATATGAGCAAGACCACACACTGGAACAGGCTGCCCAGAGAGGTTGTGGAGTCTCCCACACTGGAGACGTTCAACAAGTGTCTGGATGCAACCCTGTGCCATATGCTCCAATATAGCTCTGCTTGGGCAGGGAGGTTGGACCAGATGACCCCCTGTGGTCCCTTCCAGCCTGACCCATCCTGTGATTCTGTGGTCAAGTATTGGAATAGGTTGCCCTGGGAGGTGGTGGAGTCACTATCCCTGGAGGTGTTTTAAGAGGCGTCTAAATCTGGCGTTGGGTGATGTGGTTTAGGGGTCGCAGTGGTAGCGCTGGGTGGACGGTTGGACCTGAAGAACTTAGAGGTCTCTCCCAAGCCGACGATTCGATGACTCTGCATAAACTCTCGGGCCACCAATGCACCTGCCCGCTCCCTCTGCGCGTCCCGCGGCGCCGGGCGCGTCCAGCCGAGCAGGGCCGGCCCGGGCGGGGCGGGGCGGGAGGCGGGGCGGAGGTGGAGNTGTAGTCATCCAAGAGGTGTTCATTTTCTCAGCTACTATACTTTTGAAATATACAATTCTAGATGACAGGTATCATATAAAATGATTTTATATGATATTTCAGGTTGCAGTAGAGTTCATAATTTATAATTCTTTCTAAAGTCATATTCTTTATGTTTCAGCTGAAGGAAAATTTACTATTCCATTAACTTAGTTGCTAAAGAACATTTACTTCTGAAGATTGTAGAAATTGTAATTATTTAATGTTATAGATATTAAAATATCTTTTTTACAGTGAATGGATGGATTTATGATCAAGACCTTGTGTGCATTGACATTGTTTTTAATAATAACACTTCTTGATCTACTAGATTTCTCTCATGTATGAGAAAAGATAGGGTGGCAGATACCTTGGCTAGCTTTGTGCTTCTTTAGTGCAGGTATCAACTACTTGAACGAGTCATCCAGATTTCTCTTACAGACTACAAACAAACAACATGATTAAGCTCTTTCTCGAGTAGGTCCCTCAAGTACTTAGTATGACCACTCTACACATCAGCTTTATTTTCCAAGGTGTCTGAGGCGGGGGCATGCAAATCCCAGACTCACAGAAACCAATGGGTTGGTCATCTACAGCCAAGGCAGGAAAAAGAAGAGAGGAATTAATAGGCACGTGCCTTTCCACATCCCCATCCTCCTGGGAGGTACCACAGAGAGACAGCTCTTACAGCTGCTGTTGGGACGAGAGAAGTCACTTGAAAGTTATCTTGAAATGAGTGACTGAGTTGCTAAGAGGCAAAAGTTTTTGTGATGCCATTCCATAATTGTATTGTTTAGCTGTGAGTTATGCCTATTCACTCTCCTCACCTCTCTGGGCCACACAGGAACTCTTTGCCTGGACTTGGCTCAGTGTTTGCATTAAGCTGTCACACACCAACTGCCCTCACCCACAACTCTCCCACTACCAGTGCTCACCCAGCGCCTACCCATTAGATTTCAACTACTCTCTTTTTAGTCTAGAGAAGAGGAGGTGATCCTTTCCCTCTACTCAACCCTGGCGAGGCCATATCTGGAGTGCTGTGTCCAGTTCTGGGCTCCTCAGTACAAAAGAGACATGGAGCTCCTGGAGCAGGTCCAGAGGAAGGCAACAAAGATGATTAAGGGACTAGAGCATCTCACTTATGAGGACAGGCTGAGGGAGCTGGCCCTGTTCAGCCTCAAGAAAAGGCAAGTGAGAGGGGACCTCATCAATATATGTAAGTATCTAAAGAGAAAGTGCCAAGAAGATGGAGGCAGGCTCTGCTCGGTGGTGCCCAGAAATAGGATAAGAGACAACAGGAAGAAACTGATGCACAGAAAGTTTGCTTGAATATGAGCAAGACCACACACTGGAACAGGCTGCCCAGAGAGGTTGTGGAGTCTCCCACACTGGAGACGTTCAACAAGTGTCTGGATGCAACCCTGTGCCATATGCTCCAATATAGCTCTGCTTGGGCAGGGAGGTTGGACCAGATGACCCCCTGTGGTCCCTTCCAGCCTGACCCATCCTGTGATTCTGTGGTCAAGTATTGGAATAGGTTGCCCTGGGAGGTGGTGGAGTCACTATCCCTGGAGGTGTTTTAAGAGGCGTCTAAATCTGGCGTTGGGTGATGTGGTTTAGGGGTCGCAGTGGTAGCGCTGGGTGGACGGTTGGACCTGAAGAACTTAGAGGTCTCTCCCAAGCCGACGATTCGATGACTCTGCATAAACTCTCGGGCCACCAATGCACCTGCCCGCTCCCTCTGCGCGTCCCGCGGCGCCGGGCGCGTCCAGCCGAGCAGGGCCGGCCCGGGCGGGGCGGGGCGGGAGGCGGGGCGGAGGTGGAG
>VZTH01012663.1:650201-675485 GCA_013397815.1 Aleadryas rufinucha
AAAGTTATCTTGAAATGAGTGACTGAGTTGCTAAGAGGCAAAAGTTTTTGTGATGCCATTCCATAATTGTATTGTTTAGCTGTGAGTTATGCCTATTCACTCTCCTCACCTCTCTGGGCCACACAGGAACTCTTTGCCTGGACTTGGCTCAGTGTTTGCATTAAGCTGTCACACACCAACTGCCCTCACCCACAACTCTCCCACTACCAGTGCTCACCCAGCGCCTACCCATTAGATTTCAACTACTCTCTTTTTAGTCTAGAGAAGAGGAGGTGATCCTTTCCCTCTACTCAACCCTGGCGAGGCCATATCTGGAGTGCTGTGTCCAGTTCTGGGCTCCTCAGTACAAAAGAGACATGGAGCTCCTGGAGCAGGTCCAGAGGAAGGCAACAAAGATGATTAAGGGACTAGAGCATCTCACTTATGAGGACAGGCTGAGGGAGCTGGCCCTGTTCAGCCTCAAGAAAAGGCAAGTGAGAGGGGACCTCATCAATATATGTAAGTATCTAAAGAGAAAGTGCCAAGAAGATGGAGGCAGGCTCTGCTCGGTGGTGCCCAGAAATAGGATAAGAGACAACAGGAAGAAACTGATGCACAGAAAGTTTGCTTGAATATGAGCAAGACCACACACTGGAACAGGCTGCCCAGAGAGGTTGTGGAGTCTCCCACACTGGAGACGTTCAACAAGTGTCTGGATGCAACCCTGTGCCATATGCTCCAATATAGCTCTGCTTGGGCAGGGAGGTTGGACCAGATGACCCCCTGTGGTCCCTTCCAGCCTGACCCATCCTGTGATTCTGTGGTCAAGTATTGGAATAGGTTGCCCTGGGAGGTGGTGGAGTCACTATCCCTGGAGGTGTTTTAAGAGGCGTCTAAATCTGGCGTTGGGTGATGTGGTTTAGGGGTCGCAGTGGTAGCGCTGGGTGGACGGTTGGACCTGAAGAACTTAGAGGTCTCTCCCAAGCCGACGATTCGATGACTCTGCATAAACTCTCGGGCCACCAATGCACCTGCCCGCTCCCTCTGCGCGTCCCGCGGCGCCGGGCGCGTCCAGCCGAGCAGGGCCGGCCCGGGCGGGGCGGGGCGGGAGGCGGGGCGGAGGTGGAGNGTAGTCATCCAAGAGGTGTTCATTTTCTCAGCTACTATACTTTTGAAATATACAATTCTAGATGACAGGTATCATATAAAATGATTTTATATGATATTTCAGGTTGCAGTAGAGTTCATAATTTATAATTCTTTCTAAAGTCATATTCTTTATGTTTCAGCTGAAGGAAAATTTACTATTCCATTAACTTAGTTGCTAAAGAACATTTACTTCTGAAGATTGTAGAAATTGTAATTATTTAATGTTATAGATATTAAAATATCTTTTTTACAGTGAATGGATGGATTTATGATCAAGACCTTGTGTGCATTGACATTGTTTTTAATAATAACACTTCTTGATCTACTAGATTTCTCTCATGTATGAGAAAAGATAGGGTGGCAGATACCTTGGCTAGCTTTGTGCTTCTTTAGTGCAGGTATCAACTACTTGAACGAGTCATCCAGATTTCTCTTACAGACTACAAACAAACAACATGATTAAGCTCTTTCTCGAGTAGGTCCCTCAAGTACTTAGTATGACCACTCTACACATCAGCTTTATTTTCCAAGGTGTCTGAGGCGGGGGCATGCAAATCCCAGACTCACAGAAACCAATGGGTTGGTCATCTACAGCCAAGGCAGGAAAAAGAAGAGAGGAATTAATAGGCACGTGCCTTTCCACATCCCCATCCTCCTGGGAGGTACCACAGAGAGACAGCTCTTACAGCTGCTGTTGGGACGAGAGAAGTCACTTGAAAGTTATCTTGAAATGAGTGACTGAGTTGCTAAGAGGCAAAAGTTTTTGTGATGCCATTCCATAATTGTATTGTTTAGCTGTGAGTTATGCCTATTCACTCTCCTCACCTCTCTGGGCCACACAGGAACTCTTTGCCTGGACTTGGCTCAGTGTTTGCATTAAGCTGTCACACACCAACTGCCCTCACCCACAACTCTCCCACTACCAGTGCTCACCCAGCGCCTACCCATTAGATTTCAACTACTCTCTTTTTAGTCTAGAGAAGAGGAGGTGATCCTTTCCCTCTACTCAACCCTGGCGAGGCCATATCTGGAGTGCTGTGTCCAGTTCTGGGCTCCTCAGTACAAAAGAGACATGGAGCTCCTGGAGCAGGTCCAGAGGAAGGCAACAAAGATGATTAAGGGACTAGAGCATCTCACTTATGAGGACAGGCTGAGGGAGCTGGCCCTGTTCAGCCTCAAGAAAAGGCAAGTGAGAGGGGACCTCATCAATATATGTAAGTATCTAAAGAGAAAGTGCCAAGAAGATGGAGGCAGGCTCTGCTCGGTGGTGCCCAGAAATAGGATAAGAGACAACAGGAAGAAACTGATGCACAGAAAGTTTGCTTGAATATGAGCAAGACCACACACTGGAACAGGCTGCCCAGAGAGGTTGTGGAGTCTCCCACACTGGAGACGTTCAACAAGTGTCTGGATGCAACCCTGTGCCATATGCTCCAATATAGCTCTGCTTGGGCAGGGAGGTTGGACCAGATGACCCCCTGTGGTCCCTTCCAGCCTGACCCATCCTGTGATTCTGTGGTCAAGTATTGGAATAGGTTGCCCTGGGAGGTGGTGGAGTCACTATCCCTGGAGGTGTTTTAAGAGGCGTCTAAATCTGGCGTTGGGTGATGTGGTTTAGGGGTCGCAGTGGTAGCGCTGGGTGGACGGTTGGACCTGAAGAACTTAGAGGTCTCTCCCAAGCCGACGATTCGATGACTCTGCATAAACTCTCGGGCCACCAATGCACCTGCCCGCTCCCTCTGCGCGTCCCGCGGCGCCGGGCGCGTCCAGCCGAGCAGGGCCGGCCCGGGCGGGGCGGGGCGGGGCGGNGGTGTCCGTGGCGGTGTCCGTGGCGCGGGGCGGGAGCGCTGCCGTGGGTGGCGGGCGGGAGCGGAGCGGAGTTAATCGGCTTTGGGAGACTCAACCTGCATGCGGGCGCCGAGGGGGTTGGGCTGGGCGGGCGGCGAAGCGGGGTCCCGGCTGCGGACGGGGCTGGAACGCGGGGTGATCGAGCACAGCCTTCGCCAAAGTGTGCCGAAAGCGGGGGCAGCGCTCGAGAGCATCGCCTCCAGCTCGGGGCTGCTTATTGCGGGCGTGTGGTGGTTACGGTCGGGTTTCTGGAGGCGCCCTCCTCCTCCCGACACACTCCGTAGCGTCCCTGCTATCCCTCCGAGTGCAGCGTACCTGAGCTGGGGCTGGAATCGCCCATCAGCGGGCCGATGCTCCCCGGGTTACCCTGACGAGTGCGGGCATCCCATCCCGCCCGATGGGCTCGGCCAGGCGAGCTCCTTGTGATCTGACTGGTGTGCATCGATCCAGGTCCCGATAGGAGGCTTCTCCCTAGGATTGCTTTCTCATTACACTCTCTCGTGATGAACTAGAGCCATAAGCAGAAGCACAGATGTGATAAGGCTCTCTTGGGTTGTTTTCAAAGAGGGGTGGGGAGCTCAGGAGATGCGCTGATGGAGGAGTGATGAATTTAAGGAAGGAAATATCCCTTAGTCAGTAGAAGTTACTACTTGTCATGGAAGAGATGTGCTGATGGTTCATAGCAGAAGGTCTTGCATTTATGCTCTCTTGTACCTATTCCATGGCCATGTGAGAGTTCTTGTTACCAAATCTGTTTCCACAGGGGAAGAGAAGAGATGATTGAGGAGAAGAACGCACTCTGCCATCTACTCTGTTAATTTGCTGAATTGCTATTATAATGTCTCATAGCATCAAACAGTGGGAAATGCTTATGTTTCATATTACTGGAAACTGATTTATGGTTTTCATAAATCTTGCTGCAAAGAGGCTTTAATGTCTCAAAAAGATATTTCAGAGGTGGCCCGTGAGAATTTTGAGTGAATGTCTGTGAGCCCATAGGATGGGATTGCTCAGGTGGTGTTTAGTCACTGGAATAATGTTTTTTGTGACATGGGAGATGACATCTTTCAGTTTGGAATTGGAAGAGTCCAACTTCTTGAATTTATCAGCTGTATACTGACATCTTTATGTGGCCAGATTTGTAGGACATGTACCATGTGCTTCAGGAGTTTCCATTCTCTGAAGGCAAGTTTTAGGTTGTTGAGGAATCAGTGTGATTGATCCCTGAGCTGGAGTGATCTCCTTTTATTGCAATTCTCGCTGACATCTTTTCATCCAGAGTTGGCCACTGGCCTTTGTGTCAGCATAAACTCAGTGCTGGTCTCTTGATTTGGGTCAAGTGTGAGACCTCGCTATTCTGCTTCTGGATTGCATACAAACTGTAGGTCTGGACTGGCCAAGCAGATAGTTTAAGATTATTCTGTGTGTTTGTTTATTAGAAATGATGTTATGTCACTGAGATTTAGGTCAATCCTGAAACAAATTTTTCAACTAAAAATCTTATTACTGACTAAAGTATCTGTATCCATAAAGCTGAAATTCTGATGGCAATTAGATATTATCTGTCCAATCATTGTCATGTGCGCTGAGGTGGATAAAGTCCAGGCATAAGATTTTTGCTGGGCCTTTCTGATCCATGAGCTTTAATAGTATTGTGATGTGGGACACCTAGCATAGGATACCAGCTGTATAAGCTTTTCAGCAGTTAATATAAGATAGTGCTTAAAAGTATATCTGTAGTGATAGTGTGAGGGAGCACTTGGTATTTACTGTGGAGTTGTTCAGAACAGTGTGGTTGTGGTGAGGCAGATCTTTTTAATTTTAACAAGAGTCAAATACTTATGTTTAAGCATATGTTTTACAGAACTGAGAAGGATTATAATTGCTGAGTAATACTAGGGTTTTTTTCTATGCTTCATGTCAACACACTTTGATAAAGTGCCAGACAACTACCTAAGAATACTCACAAGTTTTTCTTGCCTTTTCCCATACCTCTTACAAGAACTCTCAGACTGTTGCTTCTCTTTTTCTATGATTACTTAGTGCAAAACCTGTAACAGGCAATTTTTGTCAAGAGACAGTTTATGCCTACACAAACCTAGCAAGCATGTACACTTAAAACCTGTAACAGAGCAGTCTAGAACTATACTGAAAAAGCTCTGCCATTGCAGTTCTGCAATGACTTTCATGACTTCTTTTTTTAAAATCCTAATTCAAGTTTTGCTTCTGCTGACTCATTTATATTTTATGTGTCTTACCCTCATTGTTCAAGCCCTGAATATTATAAAGCAGTATATTGTGTTTACAGTACTGGCAGATTGTGTGGGTACAGTGAAGAGTGATAAGCAGTATGTTTAGTTTACCTGTAGTATGTTTTGGGGATGATCTTCTAAGAGGACATCCTATATATGTTGATTGGTTCCTTTGCATATGCTCCATTAGTTCATTGATCTATACCCCAATGCTCATAGCAATGTTAACAGAGCTCTTTCTGCAGTAATGTGTCCTAGTGTTGTATCACCTTTCAGCGTCCCTAAAATTCTTCACCATATCACCATTCCCATGCTTCCTTGTGCTGTACTAAGGCTTAATGACAAGGCTGGAGATTGTGGAAAAGCACTGGAGGTACCTTTGCCCTTGAGTGGTTTAGCCACTGTTCTTGTTGCAAAATGGATGAGGTTAAAATTGTGTGGTCTATTTTTTAAAATTATTTTTAATATCTTTGCAGTAAAAGTAGAACTTGGTATTTTACCCTCATCCATGAGTAAAACTGAAGTCACAGTCTTATCTGACTGAACTATATGGGGTTTTTATGTATGGCTGAGGAGGGGTAAAGTAACCCAGGCTAACTGCAATAAAGATGTGCCCCACACTATACTCACAGATTGCGCCTAGTACTTCTGCTTCTGATGTCTAGAATCCAGGAAACACTGGCCAGCAGTTGAAAGGTATCAAGTCTTTGAGTAGCTGAAGCAAAGAGAAGATAGAAATTAGCTTTGTAGCTTAAAAGCTATGAAAAGCCTCAAAGATGTCAGCCTCAGACATAGACAAGGAAGTTGTAATGGTAGTAGTACTTGTTTTCAGTGTTTCTTGTAGAAGGTGGTTGATGATGTTGGCACAACCTGAAAAAGTGTGATGATATTTTAAGACTATGCTAATCTAGAAGCGGTAGCATTAGACATCAAAATTTTCATGTTTTGGGTATTTGTCTATGTATTCCCTTCTCTGTCTGCCAGCTCAGCACCTTGCATACGGGGTCTGTCACTGAATGTCTTCAGTGATCGTTTCAGCCCCCCAGCACTGACATCAAATGCATAGTTTGTGGTTAGATGTTGATTGTGTGATGTAACAGTGTGTTCTGCATGAGAACCTCTGCCTGTCTTACAATCCAAATTTTTGTTTTGTTTTTGAAAGGATTAAGGCATGTGGAGTCACGCTGAATGGCTGGCTATTGTCCTTTTCCTGCCTGCCTCCTCTGAAAGGGCACTGTTACGAGTACCCTTTTGCCCATTTCAGTCACATTTCACAAGGGTGAAGATGTTTCAGGGGTACTAGAGTTTGAACAAGCATGTGTGGGAAAGGCATCCTGGAGGAAACAGACCTTGTAAGTGGCCAGCTGAGGGAAGGTTGCAGGGCACCCACCTGGAGTGTCATAGCAGAGAGGGCTTTATAAAAACTCTTGATTGCAGGAAATTGTGGGAGAGGTGTGCGTTTATGGGCTTTCTTACTGCTTCGGGAATTGTTTGTTTACCATAGGGTTTTCAAACCTGGTTGTGAAATCTGCACTTAATGTAAATTGACATTTGCTAGAGTCTGCAGCCATCCAGAAATGGCTGTGAGGTACTCGTTCTTGTCCCTTCTAATTGCACTGTCTCATCTGAGGCAAGAATTATGATACTTAAACAGTAATTGATGATCAGGTTAACAGATTCCACAGGAAAGTATACAGAGGACCCATGCTGAAAGAAATGAGAACTGAATAACAGCAAGGAAAGAAAAGTTGTGGGAAAACAGCTTCAAAAGGAGGAGGTGACAGAAAAAAACAGCAGAGGAGGAAAGGACTAAAGTAACACAGAGGAAATAGCAATGTTGTGGCATTCCTGTATCCAGCTGTCTGACTTGCTCATGTAGCACCGTTGGCAAGAAGGAACATGTGCCACTGCCACTCATCTCAGCCACTGCATTTCACTCTGGCACGATGACCTGAATGTGCCGTGCTCCGTGGACTGGAGTGTTCAGGCACGTGTTCTGTTGTGGTGGCTCTGTTGCAAGCACAGGAAATTTTGGAGAAGTATTTGTTGGGCATCTGGGGTGAGAGTTTACACCAGAGTGAGGAGCTTCACTTGCCTGTTGGAGTTCTTATCAGGAGGCTACTTCATGATAAACACGACACTAAGATTCAAGCATGGTTGTGACATCTGTCATCATTTTTGTAGCTGTAATATGCTACAATATGATAATAAAAGATGAATGTTTATATTTGGTCTTTAAACTACTGAGTTTGTGACACTGTTTAGTATACTAATTAATTTAGACAAATGTGTTTTCAATTTTCATCAGAGTAGGAATTTGACTCTAATATAAAACAACTGTCAAATATGAAACACGAAGAAAAAATTCTCGAAGTTGCGTTGTAAAGCAGTATTTATACCAGCACAGGGAATTATTTAGTTGACATATTACTTAGGTGGATAATTTTATTTATCTAAGTGTTCCATTTTCTTTTTATCCGCACACGTGTGTATATTCATCTTGCAAGTTCTAAGCACAAAGAAACAATGAAATACAAATTTGGACTCTAGTCTTGGCAGCAGAATTTTTAGCTGTGTCAGTGGGAACAACTGATCCCGTTACTAGACAACGCGTGAATATTTAGATCGGTCAGTTATGTAGTCTTTGTATTTACTTTTTACATTCCTGAAGCAACTAATTTGCATTAAAACTTACAGGAATGATTCTGTACAAATGTTGCAAAAGGGGCTTTTCTCTTCAAATTTCTTGAGGGAAAGAGGTATATAAAAGCCCTGTGTAAGGGGTAACTTTTGTTTTCGTAGCTTAGGAAGATTGCCGAATTTAAATGCTTTTAACAAATGATTTATTTCAGTGAGGTCCATCTGATCTTTCAGTTGAGGAAAAAAAAAATCTAGATCTTTTTTGTAGCATAAAACCAGAAGGTTGTGTTAACATAAGTAGACCAGAACAGGAAAACATTTTTACCATCTTTTATAAACTCAGATTCTTTTTATGATTCCATGAACATGGGAAGTTAAAAAAGCAATACATTTGTTTTCTGAAACTATGTAGGAATTATGTAGGTTAATAAAAACATGTGAAACACATCACAGGATGCAGTTTATCAAAAGCAACGATTGAGCAAATGTGTTTTCCTCACTCACCCTGCATTTTGGGTAGTTAGGTGAGTCTAATTTTTCTGAAATATTAACTTGTCTTTGACTTCAGTGTTCAAAAGGATACACCATCATACACTTGTCGTACGCAAGGAAGTGTGACTATATCTAATTGTGAAGAAAAATACATTGTGAATGTTCAGTGAGGCTCAAAAAGATGGGTTTGGTAGACATACCAAATACAAAGATAAATTAATTCTGTGATTTGGTATAATTTTCCTTACCCAGGCAGAGGTGTCTTTACTTCATACTCAGAAAATCTTTTTTCTTAGCTGCACATGATACGAATATACAGGGCTATGTCTTAGACTGATTAATTAATAAAATAACACTATTTGGAAGTATTTTAAAAGTATCAACTGGAACTATCCAAATATTTCATGTATTAATAATGCATGTTCCTTTGTAAAGAAATGAACAAAAAGGATTATTGAATTCCACTCATATTTCACTGCTGCTTCCTGGCTAGAAACAGCATCAAAAGAATTGCATTTCAGTTTTGGTTGCAATTGAAGCAACAAATATAAACTGATTTAATATAGCTTTTGTATTTGCTCTTAATCCTGATTCATATGAATACACGGAAAAGTATGAATTCACATATTCTGATAAAACATAACTGGAAGAGTAGAATTGTGCATTTCTTCGTTAACAGAGGATTCCTTCAGTCACAGTGCATTAATTAGTTCGTTAGGCTGTGAAATTCTGTATATCTTCACTAGTGGCACAGACAAGGATAGTGAAACAAAAGTGGAAGCACTAGTGAGTGCTTCTATACTGAAATATGTTTTTGCAAATTATAAGTAATTCCATTAATTTTACACTTGTTCAGGAACATTGTTCTTCCTGATTACTGAGTTCCCCTTTTACTTGTAATGCCTTTTGGTCACTAGGAAGAGTAATAGCTCTGTGTTGTGTAACTTACCTGTAGCTAAGGTCGTGTTGTAGAAATCTGGCTTATATATACCTGTGCAGCGTGGTTTAGTTGTATGAGTCACCTTTAATCAGTGTTGTTCCTTGCTTCTTGAGCGAAGTGGAGAGCCTTTTAGGGAAGGATCTAGCATAGTGCATGTGTGAAGGGAGAAATGGATCTTCAGGGTGTTGGTGACAAATGTAAGTTTTGAGACAAGAAATTTGTTTTAAAGATGAAAATTTGATTTTACTCAGGAAATTTACAACTTAGTCAAACTAGAGGGTAAAGCTGTTAAACTACTGCAAAGATGACCCACCAAGCTATCAACTGATATTTATTCTAGAAAGGGATAGATCAAACCCTCTCTCCCATGCCAGTAAAAAGTGTAAGCTTCCAAGCATGTTAGGCTGGTTATGAATCAAGCCTTTGCAAGGGAAATTCTGCCTGCTAGATTGGATGATAATGACAAGGTAGAACACTTTAAAACTGCAGTTGTTTGCTGACATGTTTTTAGACAGTATTTTTAATATAGGGTGGCATCCCAATTTACCATGCTTTGGTTTGCGTTTTGGGACCGCTCTCAGAGTGCACAAATCAGATGGCTTCTGGAGCAAACTGCATCAGACAACACAGTTCAGCTGCAGCTGATGTTTTGTCACTGATGTTCAGTCACAAAACCAGCCTATAACTAATCTGGCAAAAATGCTGTGAAACCCAAAGTGTATGTGTCAGATCCTAAGCACCAACTGATTTGTTTTACAGATTGGCTCCAGTTATCCTATCCATGTGTCAGATGTTAGTGTGTCTCAGGAGGACTGGCTCAACATGTAACAGCACAACACTGTGGCCTCTGAGGCTGTGAGGAAAGGCAATAATAAAAGCGGAAATGGCATTTAATGATATTATTGTTTTAGCAAGTGAAAAACTAAACAAACAAAAAACCGCATCTGCATTTGTCTGTGCTTTTTTTTTCCCACCCTTTTCCATTGAAATGTACGGCAGTGGACTTCTTTAGCTTGTTTTAGAAATTTGGGAGGATGTATATTTGTAAAACGTGAAAATCAGGAAAATACAACTGTACTCAATTCAAGGGTAATACACTTTCCTATTCCACTGTATTTCCTGGGCTTTGATTCCACTGAACTGAAATAAAACCCTCATGTGGTTAATGTAAAATGTGCTGATTTGTAGAAAACTCAAGCTCTTTTAAAAATAAAAGTTGAGAAACTTAATTAAGGTACTTCAGTGGCAAACACAGATTCTTATCCCTTCATTAAGAAATTAGCATTTAAGGTGATATTTATAAATCCAGTAGTGTAGCTTTTTTCTTGAACTTGATGGGGGAGATAAAGCAATAATGTTCAGGATTTGAACATGATTGAATAAAGGCTACATGACATATCATTTTGAAGGATGAAATCTGCAGTAGTTCAGTTTTATACCTAACTTTCATTAGGTTTGTGAAGATTTTTGTATAATCATTGATAGCCTACTGTTGTTTCCATGATAATTCTCAGTAACAAGTAAAAAGCAATTCTTGATTTCATGTTGTGTTCTTGTAAACACACCTTAGTTGCTGAACTTTCCACTTTGTAAAGCTGTATTTCATCAACTGTGAGAAATGAGTATTCTCTGTGCCTGTACTATTATCATCTCTGTGCTGGAAGGCGGGTTAATGTAAGGCAGTGCTAGGTTGTGTAGCTGTATAGCTTTTACACTGATACAATGCAAAAAGTGGTAAATCCCAGTACTAATACAATATTACTAGCTATTTGGACTTCTGTTGTGCCTCTGTTCCTTCTCATTTCTGGGTAAGGACCTTGTGTGCTTCCCCTCAGGAGGACAAGGGAAGTTGGAGGTGGATGTACTGACCAAACTTACTGATGTTCCCTTCTGTCCCCTGTATAACATCAAAGCCAGATTGCAGTGTGGGTATTGAACACCTGTTGTCTGTGTTATTAAGAGAGCCTCCCAAAAAAGAGGGGTTTATTTGGGGATTTTCCCTGGGGATCCCATTTAAGTGGCAGAGGAATAAATTATCTGCTCCACAGCGTACAGCACAGCCTGAGATTTCCCAAGTCTAGTTCCCAAGTGCAGTAAGTCCAACTTGGCCGATGAAAAGAGAGACACTCCCACCTTAAACCTCTGCTCTCCTCATGTCCAAGAGGTGATACAGTACCATAATAGTTGGTAGTGCTGCAGTGCTCCTCCCCTGCATCTGTATTTGCGTAATGGAAGAGTCAGCTGGGACTGGTAATGTGTACTGTAATCATGACTGGGAAACATTTTGAAGCAAGGGATAGTTAGGTTTTAAAATAGCTTTTATGGGTCAGTTGTGAACATGCATTTTAGTGTACTCTTCCTGTGTTTCTGCTTTTTGCAACCAATACACTGTGCACAGTATAAATGATTACTTTGGAGGGAGAGATAGCATCCTTTATGACAGACAAAAAGAGGGCTGTAAAGGGAAGTATTGAGTAGCTCGAGGGGTTTTATATTGGTGTAAAACATCCATGCTGGTTTGTACTAACATTCATAAACAACTGAATTCAAACATAGGTGATGCAGTGCTTTGAAATCGTGTGAAAGTCTGAGCCTTGAATAAAGCATCTTTGAATAACAGGAAAACCATGACATCTTGTAGTATCTCAGCATGTCTTTCTTATTGCCAGGTTGGATCTTTATTGTGCTAGAAAACTAAATACAGTGTTCAGGTCTGTACAAACAGAAACATCAATGTTTATATCATAATATTTTCCTTTCAAATATAAAATAAAGCAGCTACTCCGCCCTAGCTTCGAAAAGAAAAAGAATTTCCTTAAGCCTGCTCTTGAATTTCTTTTTAAAGTAGTAGAGATTTTAACAATAGCATAAAAGGCCCCCACAGTTCCTTTTTTTTCCTAGTTTACTTGTAATATTCACCTTGCCAGAGCTTGTGGGTGCATTTAAATAAGGCTGCAAAACTAAATATTCAGAATCACAGAGTGCTTTAATCTTAAATGAGGGTTTATACCCCTTTTCCTCACCACTATAATCTCCATTTGAGAACAGCTTCTAAAGTAATAAGCCCTGCAGCTAAATCCCCAGTAAAGGAGAGGCTTTATCAAACTGGATAATTGGAGGGGATGTATCTTATGAAAGCAGCTGGGGCTGTGCTGTGAATGGAGCAGAGCTGTAGTGTCTCAGGTGTGGAGTTCTGCTATCTTTTGCCCTTTTCTAGTTGAAGTTGGTACCTCCTAATGGGCCTTTGAGCATGTGCTTCCAGTTTCAGAGCTGCTAAGGTAGTTTGTGTAAAGTTCTGCTGTAGCAGGGTCACACTATGGCAGGTGCCACATCATCATTTCATTTTAATTGTATACATTTTATACAGTTCTAATTTTCATTCTGTTCCACTTCTCCCTGTCTGTAATTAATCTGTGCAATCCTGTGTGCTGTTTTTAGTGCAGTCTGTGATTTTCATTTAATTTAATTGTTGTAATATCCTATGTAATGGCTATTTACTATATCTCTGGTGTAAAGAAATAACTTGTTGGGAGGGAGTTGCACCTGGTTTTAAGGTCCTTTGCTGTACATTATGTGCTGTTTTAGCCACAGTTAGACCTGCTGGAATATTCATGCTCATGTTTTAGTCTCATAGGGGATGTATATAGATAGATATCAGTTTTGTTGTGTGCAAAAAGTTGTATATGTTTCCATTTCTCTAAAAGCCATCAGTGTAAGAGCTCACAGAAAGCTAGGGTTTTTTGTTTTCTGAATATTTCAGCACAGAGGTTTTTCTGTCTAAATAAAAAAGAAAGCAGCACTTTTCTTTGAAACCCAATGTTTACTGCCCCAGTTCAGTCAACACCCACAGAGTAACCAAAGTTACCTTCTCTAACTTCTTTTTGAGGATCAGACCCAACAGATTTTTTGGGCAACGGCTGCAGCATTTGTGATGCACACCATCAGTAGCTGTACTGCATTGTCTTTTCGTTTTACAAAGGTATTTAGCAAAGCACTTTGTACAACTGTATATTCAGTGTCAGTGGAACAGACCTATGAACAATCTGCATCTCTTAACTTTCTCTGAAGTGTGCTTTACACTATGAAAGTTACACTTGTTAGAAGGAGCTCGCCAGTGGGCCCTGTATGACCTGCTTTGCATCCTGCATTAGTGGAAGTGTTATTAAAGTAATTCGACTCTGAAAATAATAAGTACAGAACATCAAAACAGTGTAATTGCATGAAAATATGTGAAAATTATATAACTTTGAGATGGTTTTGGACAGAACATATTTGGAAACGTCTCTAAGGTAATTTTTAGTTGTAATCAGTGTTTTGCAGGGTTTTTTATGGATGGTTGGTTGGTTTTGATCATTTATCCTTGCCAAAAAACTTCTTTTTCCTCAGCTGCTTAAGTTCACAGTTGCCACACTAATATTTTGCTCATTTTGGTTTTTTTCTAGGGCGCCAATGCCTCAGCTTTGGAGAAAGAGATTGGTCCGGAACAATTTCCAGTCAATGAGCACTATTTTGGTTTGGTTAATGTGAGTTTCAGACCGTAACTTACTGCTTTGAAAGGACAAGAAAGGGTTTGTTAAATAATAAGACTGTGATGAGTGAATACTTACAATTCTGAGATATAGTTGCTGGATATTCATACTATTGAAATGTGTTTCAATACCAAGAGTATTTGTTGAAATATGCTACTGAATTGTTGAAATGGGCTCTCTATTGAGTATTCTATTTCATTTTATTCATTGGAGGATAATTTTTACGTCATTTTCATGTAATTAAAATGCCTAAGTCTTAAAGAAGGCTATTTAAAATATGTAGCTTGTTGTTCATAATATGCCAATGAAGTAAAATAAATACATTAAAAGAAAAAAAAATCTTGTGAAAGACTATTGATGATATGAAATATTTGTATCTGCTTTTTGTATTAAGATTAAAAAAAAATATATAGCCCAAAGGGGAAAGCAGTGATGAAAAAAATATACTGGATTGTTTTAATCAATAATTAGTTTTAAGGAATGGTTTAAACTTTAGTTTCTGGTATTACTGATGAAAAGTATATCTTGTTAGAAATTGCATTATACTGACATGTAATATTAAATTATTTTCTTTATGGGGGCTTTAGAAACGACATAGTTAAAGCGGGCTGATTTAACAAGAGCTATTGTCATGCTTTTCTTAATGAAACTGGTTATTTAAATGTTGTCCTGGTGCTGTGACATGTCTCTGCCTCCAGGTGCTTAGCACTGACCTGCTTCAAGAGTCTGCAATCCGAGCATGCACTGTGGAGTCAGTAAACACCGATAAGCTGACTTCCATGCATCTCAAAACACCACCACTTAAATTTAAGTGATTTCTTTTCCTTTCTCACGAAAGCTGAAATACCCTCCGAATGCCGCGTTATTTCTCTCGAAAGAGGAAATGCAGCAGTTTCACTGTTCATACCTGTCAGTTCTGCAGCTGAGCTTAGGATTTCCATTTTTCCAATAACAGGTTTTCACAAATCTCTTACTCTGTTGACAGATAAACTGTTTTCCCAATTTCTTGTCCAAGTCCAGAGAAGATTTAAGACTTAACAGTGAAATTGTATTGTACACCTAAGCTGGAAGTTTTACATAGTTTGTACCGTTAAGAGAAGGTTCAATAAAGGACAATCTTCCTAATATGTAATGAATATCAACAAGTTCTGGCTTTTTGTACTCAAGATGGAGTCAAAATTTGAGGGAATATCTGTCACTGCCCTCAACCATACACATAAGAGACAGGCAGCTTCAATATATCAGAGTGCTTTTAACTTTCTGTCTGCTACAGGAATTTTGCTTATTTCAGCTTCAAACAATAATAAAATTTAATGGACTAAAATTCTTTGAATTGTAACAAATAATAAAATGGGATCTCATTACATTTATGGCACACTGGTGCTGGATTTCAGGTACAGTGGTTGGCTGAGGAAGTTCAGTGATGTTGATGCCTGAATGGTTTTAGATCTGTTCTGCAGGTTGTGTTTACTAGCACAGCACGTATGCACCATAAATGTGTAATAAGCCTGCAGCATGTAAATCTGCCAGGAAAAGTGAAAGTAACAAACTATGGCCAATGACTAGAAAGAATGACGGAGATAATGGTAATGAAAAGAAATACTGGATAATTAGATAATAAATTAGTACTATTAGATTGAGAAGCGATAGAAATCACAATTTTTGCCTTCATTGATTTCTCTAATTTTTTGGTAGCAATTACAAGAAGTGAATCTCCTAGAGGTTCATTAACATTTACTGCTAAATTTTTCTAATTTGTTTATTGATTTTGTTTTTCCTAGCTTTGTCTAGAGTAATGGGAAAAAGGGAAATAATGTGTAAGTTAGTAGCTTTCTTCTAACTGTGTGATAGCTAGCCATTTGAGGTGTCTGGAATACAGAAAAGCATTTTAGATAGAGACATCAATCCTGAAATAGAGATCCGTCAGTTTATCCAGAGGTAGCATAAAAGAAGAGGAGGCAGAAGCACTGTCTTATCTCTTTTCCAGCTTTGTGGTAGAATCTGGGGATTGTTAGAGGATGTGCTGAAAAAGCAGTTTGAAACGTGAAAGAAGACCTAAGAAAGGGCAGTTGTGGGAAACATATGGAAGACCAGATGGTTGATGGGAATGGAAAATTCAGCTCAAGCTTCAAGGGACAATACCATTCACTAAATCAGCAGGAAATATGTAAGATACATGGTAAGATGAAAGTGTTAGTAGTGTGATGTCCCATGCATATGGACAACCAGGAACATCAAGTCTGCTTATCATTCTTCTTTCCCTATTCAGTGCAGTAATGCGAACTATTCAAATCTATGCGCTTCACAAATTAATCATTTTGTCCAGTGAGCATGAAATAAGATTTTTAATCTCAAAGAGCTGCTCTGGAAGCTCTTCAGCAGTTTACCAGACTTGTAGAGCAGAAGGTTTGGTTATTCAGTCTCTTACAGTGGATCCATGTGTTTTGGAGAAATCCTGTCCTACCGGAATGACCCATTGCAACAACGAAAAGTTGTTAGAGCTGCCAGTGCGTCAGAGCTGGGAGGAACCCTAGAGCTGCACAAAGACAGTGTTCCAAACAGATCCAAGTTCTTGTAAATCCCTTTGTGGAATGGGGTTCAACAACCACATTTCTTCCCAGCTGTATGTGCATCAGAAGAGTAAACTGTAAGGCTATAAGTGTTCATGGATGTGCAGTGTTTTTGTTGCACAATGTCTTTGTTTTCCCTACGGTCTCATTTTTATTATTTCCACATAGGTTTGGGTGCTGTAACTTTGATTTCAGAATTTAAAAGAAAAAAAAGGGGCAGTAGGGTGTAAAACAGAGAATGCAGTAATTTTGTGAGAGGAAACAATCTGATTTCTCAGAATTTAGAACAGTAGAAGAGTATGAACTGATAAAAAGAGAAAATGTGGATTTCTTTACGTCTCTTAGAAATGCACAGTGTAAGATGGTCTTTCTTACCTTTTTTTACTGCTGTTCTGAGGCTGGCTGGCCAAGCGTGAAGTTACACAGTGCAGGGCTTGCACTCCCAAGTGTTGTGGCTCTGAGGCAGCGCTGGCTGGAGTGGGGAGGAGGAAGCAGCAGAGCCCGGTGCGGAAGGGCCAGGATTAGAAAGCAGAGTATGGGTGTTGAGTGGGTGGTGGGAGGATGGGGAGGCTGCAGCAAGGTGTTGGGTGTTTCTCTGTAGTGGAGTCAAAGATGGGAACTAAAGTAATAATGGTGGTAAGACCAGCATTTATTCATTTATCAATTTGAGTATTTGCATAGTCTAGAAACTTCCCAACCTTTTCCTGCAGAGATTAATGAGGCACGGCTCTTAATATTTTCCCACTTGTTGTTTAGTACAGGTGCCATTTCAATTTTTTTAATGATTGGAAGCATTTATTTTAAAAATATTTTGAGTTTTGAAGTGATAAAGACTGATGCTTTAGAGATAAAACAAATGTGAACTAATTAAATTTTCTTCAGGAATTTGCTTTCAAACATTCTTCTATTGCCTGCTGTGTGTCTGAATTTGGTTGGAGAAAGCCTTTTATGAACTTAATCTGGTTGCTTTTATTTCATACTCACAGGCATGTAGGTTAACATACATTCATATTAAATTAATCTGAATTTTTTTCAGTGTTCTGAGGTCTTAATATTTTGTTCGTCTCTCACTGCATAGTTGCCATTCTAATTAATTTATCATCAGACTGCTCCTTTTTAAAATTGGAATCTTATGAAATTTCTAATTTGCTTGCTTTTCATCTTTTGACACTTGCTATAGAAATTTTAGCACTTTTCCAATTTGATTAAATTTTAAGAACTTTCCTAACACTTTAATGTAGTTCTCTTTTTATGGCTGTTTCTAATTATAAACTCATAAATAGTTAGTTTAAAATATTAAATGTTTTGACAGAAGCTACTGTGTGATTTCATCAGCTTCCTTTAAGGTAAAAAGCCTCTGTTTTCCTCTTAAGTTCATTGACTTGTTTGCAGATTTGGACCACAAAGAAGCTAATATAAGCATTTTCCTCGCTTAAATAAAAAAAAATAAGGGATGTTAAATTCATCTCTTTTTAATATGGATACCTTAATGACATCTTAATATTTTTTTAAAATATGCTTCTTACTTATTCTTTGAGTGTGTCTTGGTTATTTAGAAAGTAGTTCGTCTTATTTCATTAGTTTAAAATAGAGGAAAGTAATTAATTTCTAAGTTTTGTAACTAAATTGCATTTTTGCAATGCATCTTGTTTGTCCTAATTGGGAGAGAGCAAAAAGTAGTTACTTCCCTGTTATTCCTAAGATGTGAAGGCTTTTAGCTCTTTTTCCTCTATTGAAGGAACCTGCTCTTGAAATATCTCTAAAGGCAGTCTTTGCCACATAGGTCTCCCCATCACAATAATAAAGTCTCGGAATTTGCTATCTGTATGTGCTGCTATCTTTATGTAACATAAATCTGAATGTTATTTCCACATTTTGCAGAATGTGTGTGGTAGGTAGGTGCTTCAATTTGCAGGTTGCGTGACTGCAGCTGAAAGGTTGGATTACTTGCTGAGGGCCTTGTAAAGATGTTTCCCACACTTTCAGTGTTGGATAATAGGTTTCACTGGAGGAGGGCAGAATAAAATTAGAATGGCTTTATCCCCTGACAGCTCACAACGCCTTCACAGATGTGATGGGGACGTTTGCAGTGTTGGGGTGAGCTGCAGACAGTGTCAGTGATCTCAGGTGCCTAAAGGAGTCTGGGGAAGGGGGACATCTGGAGTGTCCCACCTGGGGTGCCCTGGTACAAAGTGGGTTACGGATGCTTGTCCTGCTGACTCTGCTTTCCCCTTTCAATCCAGTGGCTTGCCTCCTTCAAAGTGTGCACATCCAAATTGTGCTCTCTTTTCCTTGCTATCTTAATTTCAAGCTACCAACTGCCATGGCTTTGAATACTAAGCAAGCCATGTCACATTGGCCTTCAGGAGTGTCCTTAAATCTAACTTGTCACCCTGGAATGAGAACTGAAAATGTAGGAACAGGTTAAAGTAGTTATTTCTGACTTTGATGACAGCTATTAAGATTTGGAGAATCTAATTTCTGTAGTGTCTGAGAAGCTCTCCATTTTCAGCTGAATTTCTTCAAAGTACAAGGTCATGCTGTGCCTGTTCTTTGCTGTTGTGGCTGATGTGTGGTAGACGGAGAGATATTTTTACCTGGGTGTATTTTGGGAGTTGTGAAATTGGGGGTATTTTTTGAACATTTTGATAAATAGATGTAAAATATTACCAATAAGTTAAATTTTAAGTGAGACAAAATGAAATAGTATTGTTCAAATTTTCCTAGGCTTTTCATGCATTTACATACTTGCTAATCCTTTGTGTGACATTAATCTGTTTTTCTACCTTAAAGTTAGGAAGAAACTACTTGCAGAAAGTTGGCCCCTGCTTATGCTCTCTGTTATACTTTGGAATTAATTTTACCTCTCTACTGTAATACAGTGCAAACTAAGAGATCTCTCTTTTGTTTTGTAGTTTGGGAATACGTGCTACTGCAATTCGGTTCTCCAGGCACTTTATTTTTGTCGACCATTTCGAGACAAAGTCTTAGCATACAAGAGTCAGCCAAGAAAAAAAGAGAATCTCCTTACATGCTTAGCAGATCTCTTCCATAGTATAGCCACCCAGAAGAAAAAAGTTGGAGTAATACCTCCCAAGAAATTTATAACAAGATTACGAAAAGAAAATGGTAACTATTTTTTTTTCTTTTTCTTGTGTAATAATTATAGCAATTATGATTTAATTCTGAAGTTGACTTAGTGGAATACCTATATATTTGTTACACATAGAAAGTATTCTTAGTGCTGTAATATAAACAGGAGGTGGCCCCAGGATAAGGGTGTAACCCTGGAGCAGTTTTGAGAGAGAATCCTTGTCTCTCTCTCTTTATGTAGAACTAAAGTGTATGGTCATATTGTCACTGTCTGCTTATGAAATTGCTTGCTAGTTTTGTTTCTCTGTGAGTTTTATATTTATAATCAAAATTCACTGTAAGACCTTTGTTCTTTGTTTTAAAAAAAAAAACATTTTGAATGGAGGAATCAGTCTCCCAGACAGAGTGTGTGGAAAGACTTGTCCGTAAGAATCTAGCTTAAAACCCCCCACCTTTTTAAATTGATTTAGAATTTATGCAATATGTAACTTGACCTACTTTTTAAAGAATTAATTAATTTTAAAACCACTAAGTACTTTTGGCAAATTGTTTTTTAAATGTCATTACTATCCTAAATTTCAAGCAATTTCTAGGGATTTTTCACATTTCTTGTTTCTTATCTGCAGGACTAATTGGTCAGAATGTTTTAGGAAATGGTCTGATGTTAGAATATAAGTGAAGTCTTGTAATCTACTACTCAGTTTGGATGCATTTTTATAAAACTACAACTTTTTTTTCCATAAGAAGTAATTACTATATTTAGATAAACTGTTTGAGGTACCATACTTAACACTGCTGCGATAGACATGTTCATACTATTGCGATCTTTCCAAGACTATGAATGCAAACTGAAAAAGCATTTAAATGGTATGATGACTATCTCTGTAGTAAAAACAAGAAATAAAATATTATAATGACATTCCTAGTTTGACATGGCTGTTCCAGTAAATTCACACCACGAGTTGTAATGTTATTGTTAAAAAAAAAACTTCTTGGGTACTGTACAATCACTTTTCCGTGCGGAGTAGAAAACTCTAATTCCCTTTTTTGGCACATCTACTCAAGTAAGTGTGCTTGTGTTTGATACATTTTCAGAAACAGTTCATTATAACAACTGCAGAGAATCATTCAGATGGAAAGCAGAAAGCAAATCACAGGAGCTGTTAAGATCATTATAGAAAGTGTTCTTTGTAATATGTAATTATGTTGTGCCACTAAAATTCTGCACAGGGCAAGGCAATTGGAAAACCTTCAGTAGGGAAGTCAGATGTGGAAATTCAACCCTTGTTGTCTTTTTGGGTCTCTCTTAATGATGATACTCACCTTTTGTACAAATAAATAGCTACATTCAGTCTGCAATTACATGGGTATCATATATGCTATTAAGTTTTTATTGTAAAGGTATATAATTTTGATCCTTAAAGAAGTTTAAGTTTAAGAACCAGGTAGGTGTGCAACACCAATCTAGAGTCTCTTCCAGTCAGTATCCAGCTATACCAGGGTGATAACTGAGGACATAGTCTTAATGTATTACAGATCACAAAGCTGCTGTTCCATCTTTATTTTCAATGTCTGAATACCACATCTCTCATTATACATCTCTGAACTGGAGAGGAGCTTTTCACAAGGGTATGTAGTGACAGGACAAAGGGAATGGCTTTAAACTGAAAGAGGGCAGGTTTAGATTAGGTATTGGGCAGAAATTCACACTGTGAGTGTGGTGAGGCACTGAACAGGTTGCCCAGAGAAGCTGTGGATGCCTCATCTCTGGGAGTGTCCAAGGCCAGTTTGGATGGGGCTTTGAGTAATCTGGCTTTCTTGGAAGGTGTCCCTGTCCAGAGCGGGGGGATTGGAACTCAATTATGTTTAAGGTCCCTTCTAACCCAAGCAATTCTGTGTTTCTCTGTTAATGACCTTAAAGTTTAATTGGCTGGGAAGCAGCTGCTGTCTTGAAGTCACCTGAAGGTGTACTGTTAACATTTGCATAAAGTTTTTCTAATTGTAAAATGAACAATCTGCAGCTTTCATTTTGCTGTAGTTAATGCTAATTACTGACTGGGCACATAGCCCTCAGAGGCCTGTGATACTACACTGTGAAGAACCTCTGAAGTCTTTTATCTCAAGAGACTTGTAGCTCTTGTTCTATCTTGATTTACTTGATTAAATAAAGACCTTGCAGTTGGCTAGATTGAACTTACTCGTCTCAGAAAAAGTGTAGTAGTTCATTAAATAAACTACATGGCTCATATTCTTGCCTGACCTACTGCACTACGTAACCTCTCCAAATGATCTAGATTAGCATCAGGGTTTCCCTACTTAGCTAATAACCCTGGACTTTTTTTTTCTGTTTGAAATTTATTCCTGGATGCCATCAGGTGAATGACTTCCATGGAGTCCCTGTATGCATTTCAAAACTTAAGCTTCACTGAGTATCTTTTTCATTCTTCTTTCTACTCCTGTACTGAAGACATGTCTCTTAGAACATTCTTGGACTGCCAGCAAAGTGAAGTAATTGCACAATAAAAGACTTGTATGATATTAGCTGGGGATAGAGAATGCTTTTTAAATAGGCAGGTAAATTTCCTCTTAGCAATTCCTGGTCAGAGAGAAAAGAAGTAACTATTACTAAATCTGTGTTATCCCAGACATTGACCTAAGCTTGGCAGAGATAGCGTAGCCCCTGTTGGAGATCCAGTGGCGTCTGGAGGCTGGACGGGATGACCCGTACAAGTTCAGGTGGCATTCCACGTACACCTGTGGTTAGGCAGTTGAATTGTGCCCTGGTTTTCTTGCAGTCTTCGGGTAATTCTGATCAGCTGAGTGATTTTTGCCAATGCAAGCTGATTTGCTGTCCCCTCTTCCCACCCCCTATTTTTTTGACTTAGTTTATCAAGTAGGCATTTTGGGTTGGTGTTGTATTGCCATGAATGATTCAAGATGTGAAATGAAGGACTGGTTTTGAAATCTAACTCTCTTAAAAACTTACCTGTAGTATTGCACTAGCCAATCAATTAAAAAACCTTCTTGTTTGTCTGGCAGAACTTTTTGATAACTACATGCAGCAGGATGCGCACGAGTTCCTAAACTACTTGTTAAATACAATTGCGGACATCTTGCAAGAGGAGAGGAAACAAGAGAAGCAGAACGGGCGCCTGCCTAATGGCAACGTGGACAGTGAGAACAACAGCCCACCTGACCCCACCTGGGTGCACGAAATCTTTCAGGGAACATTAACTAATGAAACCAGATGTCTTACCTGTGAAACTGTAAGTCTTCATGCGCTTTGTAAACATGAATTCTGCCATGTTTCAGAACTGCATGCTTCACGATTCATTTATCCCAACAGACCGAGATATTAGATTAGTGTCTTTCTTTAGTAATCTTTATGTTTATGTGAATATTTGCGTTTTTTGTTGTTAGTGAGAACATTCCAGCAGGTGATGTGTGAGTTGTAGGAAAAGACACTTGATCAATATTAGGAAAATGCCCAGTTGGATTTTTTGTCAGTGTGATCGTAATCACCTTCAAAATTTAGTTCAGAAAATTCTAAAGTGATGTATTCTTAAACAAAATAAAAATCTGCGATTTGAGGGTGTGAGGTTCTTCTCAAATTTAATGTCTTAATAACTGAATGTCATGCTTAGTGATACATCCCATAAGTAAGTATTATGAATCAGTTTCCATGGATTCCTAGTTTTTAAATTTAAAGCCATTGAAATCAAGATACTAATGGTTGGCTTTTATGACTGGGATACTAGACTGGGATTCTCGAAAAACATACCTTCATGTTCATGAAAAGTAATCCTTTCCTAAATGTCTGTCCACAGGAATTCTTCTAATACTACACCCTGAAAAATAAACTCTTTCTCTGAGTATGCTATACAAAAATGTTCTTTGAGAAGTTCTACAATAAGAGAAAGAATGTATTTTGTAAAAACTTAAAATTGAATTTTACCGGCTTGAGAAAGAGTAAAAGCAGCACAATTTGAAAATTACAGTAATTCTGTCATCTCTATTCCTTAGAGATTGTAAAAAAGCTAAATGACTGTGGTTTTTGTGTAACTCTTCATACCTATTTTCTTTGACTTAATTAGGTAATGCAGGTATGTCAGCATGATGTTGGAAAGGAGGAATTCATCAAATCTGTATATTTCACATGTAATTTTCTCAGTCTTCTAGAAATACCCACCTCTTTTATTTCAAAGAAAAGAGCTTCATAATGTCATGTATTATGTAACTGCAGACTATGAGTAATTTAGGTGGTGATTCCAAGCTACCATATTTTCTTTTCTGGCAGATTCCCCCCCAGTAAGTATTTCTCGGAAACCATCAATTGCTTCTCTTCTAGTTCTTGAACTGTTGGTTTGTTTTTTTTCTTGAAACATGAGTTTAGCTTAAGTCTTTTGACACAACTGACATCATTACCTTTCCTCACTGTGGCACAATGAATTACTGCTGTCAGGATTTTGATCTAGATACCATCCTTAATGCAATTTTAAAACACTGATATGCTCTTTGCCAGCATATTTTATTAGTTATCAGGCCTGTCACAATTCTGAGAATTCTACTAACACTGCTCAGTTTTATTTTTCTATTAGCTATTGCTAGTAGAAATATTCAGCTATTGCTGAACAAGATAATAATCAAAGTAATCTGGAAACTATTTTATTGGTTTCTGCCTATTTAGTATATTAGCTTGTGTCTAAAACACAGTGACTTGAAAAGCACTTAGAAACACATTTGGGCACATTAAATAGGTAAAATTACTGTGAATAGTGTTTTATTTTCAAATATAGTGAGTATATGTGATTGTTTTAATGCTTATTAGAAGCTGTTGGCATTTAGATTCTTTCTGTGTTGAGAAATATAAGTTAAAATGTTAGGAGTACTTGGAAATAGCTCATGTAGAAGATTACAAGCGCTAGTGGATGAATTACTGCTTCTTAATGACAAAACAATAGCCCTAGTATATTTTTAATTTAAATTAGAAATTTATTGCATATGTAAATATAAAGTATAACATATATCTTTGCTCAGAGTGGCAGTGATTATCTTCTAATTGGACAAACGTCCTCAATGTTCCTAAAATGTGCAAATTTTTATTCTAATTTTAGTTGTCCTTGTTGTGGAAAAGAGTGTCTTTCCAGGATGCACTGTTTCATTAGCCCATCTTAAAGAGAAAAATTGAACTGGCTAAAGATGAACTATCCTCAGTTTAAGTATGGACAGTGGAGTATAAGGAACATAGCTATGATTCTTTAACAAAGATCTGTGTTGTGAATCAAGCCACACTATTAAATGAATATGTTACAAAAAGGGTTGTAAGTTGCCTTTACATGGTTTTTATGTGATTCCTCTTTATAATGCTTTCACCCTTCCGTGATAGAGGCAGAATGATGAAGTGAATGTAAATTCTATGGCTAATTTATAGAAATTATCTAGAATTTAATTGGTTTTACAGATTTCTCTCACAGTTTAAGGAAGAATAACAGTAAACTAGAAAATAGTGTAATTGGCTTCTTCAAGATTAAATTTCAACAGCTAAATGTGGCCAGTACTTCTACAGAGAAATATAGGAAATTGTCAAAACCACCATATCAATCTCCAGGTGATGGTCTTGCTCTTGGGTTCAAATTACTCTGCAAGGCATAAAATTATTTGGCTCAATTCTACTTTGGACTGAGAGAAGGCAATAAGGAAAATCTCAGTGTTCTCTCCTACATGAGTACTATAGAACCTTTAACTATGCCTGATTTTCATTTCTCTTTTTTTTTTTTTTTTAAAAACCAAAA
>VZTH01012663.1:675552-735144 GCA_013397815.1 Aleadryas rufinucha
TTTTTTTTTAAAAACCAAGATAAATCACACATTTTGTTTCAGCTTCTTTTAAAACTGCTTTCTGCCTTAGCACACATGGGAATCTATAGCTGCAAGAGCTCTTTTGCCAGTGAGCAGGTTTGCATTGCCAGTGAAATTCCCAGCTGTAAGAAATAATGGATTCTGTGAATATCAGCCTTCTGAGCTTTCTGTTCTGTGCAGCGTTGGTCATCAGAGTACAGCTGAGCTGTGTGGGTGCAGATTATGTCCTTGACGTGAGAACAGCACACCATCCTCTTCAGCCAGAGCACTGGAACATCCACATTCCTCACTATTACTCAGATGTTCCTGTTAGGAGCACTCAGACAGCTTTTTGAACACATCAGGGCTCGATTCTGCAAGTGATGAGGTTTTCTGATCATGCTCATCTATCTTCGTTCTAGATGATTGAAATATATAGCATTGATGATTGTAGTTTAAGAAGCTCAGTGATGTTTATTTGAAATAGAACCTTTACAGAAGGAGAGGGGGCTCGTAAAACTGCAGAGTGGCTTTTAATTTTTTTTTTTAATTAAAACTTTGAGTTAATGTTAGAAAAATCTGTTCAAATACTAAGGCTCAAAGAATCTTAAAAATTAAGAAAAGCAATTCATGAATTACCAACATAAATGGAAAAAAAAATCAACTTAGCTGTTCTTGCAATAAAGCCTTTAACGGTTCCTCATGATCCTAAGTGCACAAGGGCTGGCTAACCTGAGTGTGAATTTTTAAGGCCATATTATCACAGAGGATGGAAATTGTCCTTTTGCAAACTTGTGTTTTCAGTACCAATCTCTTTTTAACCAAGTACAACGCATCCCTTCCCTCCTCTCCATATCCTCTCAACCCTTACAGCTTCTGCGTGGGATAAAGCTGCCTGTGAAATCTGTATTGTTTCACAGAATTTTCTTTGATTAGACCAAAAGAGGAAGAATTATCTAATTGCATGTCTGAATAACACTGATCACGTGACTCCCTAATTCCAGCTGTCCCAGCTGAAGACTGCAGCAGCAGAGTATTTTCTAGAACTGATTTTTTTTTTCCTGATCCATTCTTAATCCCCAGTTACAATGATTTCCACCAGAGTTTCTGATGTTATAAACTCTGGTCGGATAATTCCAAGAGTGATTTGCAATGGGATATTTTGAAGAATTGTCCACACAACTAAACTATAGCACATCCCTGAATACAGGAAATGTGCAGCACACTGAAGATGCAGGTGGCTTTTTTTTCCTACTCAAAACATTTTGAAAGTTTTCCGTATGTGTTCTGTCATCTCTCTAAAAGTATAAACATCACACTTGAACATCTGAACATTGCAGAAGAAATGATGTGTACTGACATAGTGGCATTTTTTTATATGCACACTTAACTCTTGGAAAGACTAGGTGCAGAACAGTGAGAGCCCAGTCCTCTCACAGAAGCTTTCAACTTAGTTTCATGAGTTTTTGGACTTGCCTTGTGGTATTAATTCTCAAAAATATTTGTCTTGACCACCTGCTTTTTTCTTTTTTTCTCCAAGTATGTTGCCCTTAGGAGCTGTGTGTTTCTCATCTCTTGATTATCAGAGAACAACTTTACACTTTTTTTTTTATCCTGAGTTGAAAAAGGAACATAAATCTCATATGTTTAAAAGATCAACTTACATTCCTTCTCCTGTAACCATTTCACTTTTCCTGCTTTCAGTCACGAAACTGCAGCCAGGTATATTTTCTAAAAGCATTTACTTTTGTATCTAGGCAGAGGGTATTCTCATGAGTGACATTGAGTATCTTTAGATACAGAGAGGAGACACTAGCAGACAAAAGGTTGCACATTACTGTTTTCTAAAACTTCAGTAACATAGTTGGTTTTCAGGGCAGCTGTGGCTTTTTTCATAATTTTTCAGGATTTGTGGTGGAATTTATTTTCTGCTTCTAGAATGTTCTGTTTTACTTACTTGTTATTCTTACATTTTTGTGAGAATTGGCTACTATTCTGCCTCTATCAGACCAAGCCCCAAGCTCTCATTTGCCAAATTTACTGTCTGCTGTTCCTTTAAGAGTATGAATCTAGCCAGGAAGAAGCTTCAAAATATTCGTGCTGTTTATTAGGTTCACTATGACATGCAAATACATAACTTTCAGTTCAAGGGAGTCAGAGGAGAAGAACAGAAGTGAAAGCACTAAGCAGAAGAATCACAGTGATTCTGTTCTTTTGAAAAATGTGAGGTGTAGAAGCAGCTTGGCATTAATATTGTTGATCTGAAATCACAGCATGATGACAACTAGCATTATCTACACCCAGAGGCTCATACACACTTCCCCCTTCCTGAACAAAACCAGAAAATATAGCAAATATCTGAAATAGAAAGACCACTTGCAAAAATTTCTAAAAGGATGCTATAGGGTAAAATATGTATTCTGTCAATAGAAAGTGGTACTGGAAAACAGAGGTAAATTAGTATAAGTTGTTTTGACTATGTTCTGTTGGTTCTTCTTTTCATGCAAGGTAAGCAGCAAGGATGAAGACTTCTTAGACCTTTCAGTTGATGTGGAGCAGAATACTTCAATCACTCACTGTTTAAGGTAGACATAAAAATCTGAATTTTTGTGATTTGACTTCACCTGTTGCCCAGAAAGCAGGAAATAAAACTAAAAACTGACAGTTCTATCTTATGTAGATTTAAGTGTATAAAGTTATGTTGATATGGTACATTTATGTGGCTATTTCATATGAAAAGCTGGTATTTACAGCTTTCTTTTTTTTACTCAGGGGTTTCAGCAACACAGAAACTCTGTGCAGTGAATACAAGTATTACTGTGAAGAATGTCGCAGTAAGCAAGAAGCGCATAAAAGGTACATCCCACTTAGGGAAGGAGAAAAATAACCCATGCATTTAATGAAAATGATCTGTTTTTTCCTTCCATGTGTGTCAAAGGGTGAACACCCTTTTCCCCTTAATTTGCCTGCATTCCTCTTGCTAGAATTCAGTGTGTCTATTTCCATGAGTAATGAGAATCCATGTAAAGCATTTAGGGACTCCTTTCATCATTATTTATGTTGCAAATGCGAAAAATGAAGGGTCTTAAGACCAAAAATCAGTTAAAAAGCCAAGCTAAAACAAACTGTCAGTGACTAATCAAAGATAATCAGCAATGATGAAAAGTCATTGATTGCATGTGACTTTTTAAACGTAGTTTTGTTTTGAAAATAAAATTAATTTTTCCAGTTGCTGAAAGAATCATTTTGATAGCACTTTTTGTAACTATTGTTGTTAATGGGGTTTCTGATTTCTTAAAAGTGTTTAATTAGTTGTGCTAAACTGCTTGACAGTGCTCCTGAAAATCATCAGAAGCTCTGTGGAAGCCTGAAAATCATTATGTTTAAAAACAATTCTTCTCTGCCTAATAATTCTTCTAGTCTTGTTTACACCTTTGAAAAACCTGTCATTTTGTGTACTGTGTGGTTATTTATTATCTGAGAAAGTGTTTGGCTGAAGGAGTAGGAACTCCGACGTGCTCTACTGGTTATACCGCCGCTGCTGGTTATTTGGTTTACCATAGATTGCACACACAGCTTTTGCATATCTCCTCTGTCCAGTCTGCCTTCACACGTTGCCTAAGCTCACTAATTGGTGTCTGGTAGAGGTTGTGAATCCAGGCCTAGCCTGTTGTTTCCTGTTGCCTGAGCTCTTTTTCTGTGTGGGAGGTAACGTGATCCCTGACCAATATCAACTGGGTTGACATAAACCTGTACTGTAGGCACTTCCGTACTGGCAAAACACAGCTTGGATTGTTTATAGTTTGCGTTTCACGTGGGGCTTAAGTTCAGTTTCACTACAGTCACATTTTTCTTCCATCTCTATAAAGCAGTTTATCTGTGATGGGGTCTCAGCTAGCAAAGATCGTGTACCGGATTTCTTGACCATTGAAAGAGCTCCTATTATCAAACACAGTTACGTTATGAGGAGAGGACTTAGTTTTGAAAAGAGAGCAGGAATTATAGCCATAATATAATAAAAATGTAACTCTTCCCTAAAAATAGTTGCTTCTGTCATCTTTCTGCCCTTCTCCAGCTGTTTTCGTTTCCTAGTTCCCTTGTGGGCAGGTGAGTTACCAAGGAATTTGTCCACAGTCCCCTATGCTTTGAAAAAGGGTTGTCTTTTACAAATTTCCTGACATTCTGAAAGTATGGTCTTAATAGACATGTCTGAAACCTTGCCTGTATTGCAGACACTTTTGAGCTGCCTTTTGGGGCTGAAAGCAGTTTGAAAAACTCAGCGCTGTGCTGATCTACAGCACTTGGCTGTGCCAAGAAGCAGAGCACTCTGGTTTGGTTGTTCTGTTAGGATGGGCAGATTTATTGCCCAGAGATTTGGGAGGCAGTGTTTGCTGCCAGGCCAGCTATGGTTGGCTGAGAAGGATTTGTAGGCACTGATGTGAGATCTCAATACGTCATGCTAGGGAAAGGGGCTAGTGAGCCCTTAGTGAAACTAGGTCACTTTCTGGCTTTGACTGCCTTAAAGCATTACTGCAACATTTGTACAAAATTATTGTGCCGGAGGACAGCCATATCTTGTTTGGATAGCAGGAGGTAGGTGGATAACAGTGGGCTATTTGTGTCCCTTGGAAATTTTAAATGAATGGCTTGGAAATGAATGGCTAGGAAAACTTGGAGTAATACTTGTGTGACAAAGTGGTGTAACAAAGCTTATTTTAAGACACTTGTTTGACTTGGCTGGTTTACTGGGAAATTCAGCTGGAACAGGACCTCTGAAACAACTCTGTTGCAATACCTGCATTGTATATCAAGTGGGATCCAGGTTTTGCTTTTGGGAACTCTGGAAAGCTGTGGGTAAATATACTTAAAAATTGAATTCTATGCTTTGTGATCTTTGTGTCTAAATTATTATGTGAGTTCATCATGGCTGTTTTTATATACTATATCTTATTGCTTTAAGTACATTTTCAGTTCTCTTATTTGTTAAAAATCTCCCCTTTAGTTTAGCAACACAGAATATATTTTTAAAGAGCTGATTATTTTGGTTTCTTTTAATGTGACACAAAGATTTTTAAAGACTTCAGTAAATCAGGTTTCTTGGTTGTTGATATCAGCTGAATGTTGTGGATGAATATTGGAAATACTGCTGGTGTTTTGGTTTTGTTCCTTTTTTTCAGGATGAAAGTAAAAAAGCTGCCTATGATTCTAGCTCTCCATTTGAAGAGATTTAAATACATGGATCAGCTGCATCGATACACAAAACTCTCTTATAGAGTAGTTTTTCCTTTAGAGCTTCGTTTATTTAACACCTCAGGAGATGCCACCAATCCTGACAGAATGTATGACCTTGTTGCTGTGGTAGTTCATTGTGGAAGGTAATAACCCTGTTTTAAGCAAGGGATTTTTGTATAAGCATAACTGTGTTTAAAAGAGCAACACAAAGCACCCAGTATTGTATAGATCAATAGCATTTAAAGACCTCTCAAAAAGAAAAGTTTTCTAGGAAAAAAAGTGTTGTGGGGAGAAACTACCAGTCCTGACAGAAATTATGGCTTTGTTACCATGACAGATCATTGTGAAAAGTGGTAACTGTATTTCACATTAAAGATCTTTATATGAACTTAACTATGTTAAAACCCAACCCAACACAAAATGTACAGTATCATGTAACAATAATAACATTTAAAAACAGTTTCTGAGAAAAAAGCTTTCTTAGGAAGGAAAGCATTATAGGAAGATTAATGTATAAAGCATTTCCTTTAGGGTGTGGTTTTTTTCTTAAGGCTTGTGCAACATTTTCTGAAATATATCCATATATTATGAGTTTTGTTGATTACTTTGTTTCATTGCTTTCAAAATAGGACTGTTAGATTTGTGTTTGATTTTGCTATACTCAACAAATGTTCTTGTGTCTTAAAGGCTTAAAATCAGGTTGTTCTATAAACTGTTCTAAAAGATAAAAGGCCCAAAGTTGAAAATTACAATTTGACATCTAGAATCACAGAATCATTTATGTTGTGAGGTCAAATACTTAAAACTCAAAGCAGGGTAACTTTTGACATTAGATTAGGTTGCACTGGTCCCAGTTTCATAACTAGGAATGCTGATTTCACATCCTCTTTTGGCAATTTGTTCCAGTTATCCAGTGTTCTCACAGTGAGTAAAGAGTAGAGCTAAGATAAATAGATCTCAAATTGGGCAATTTTGGAAAATAAGCCTTTATGCCTTAGCTTTCTGGGACACTCTTGTTCTGGATTTTGAGGGAAATTCTGGCCATTCTGTCCTATTCTGACCATTTCTGCCTCCTTCATTGAAGCTGCAGTCTTGGGGACTTGTCTGTTCTCAGAGCCATGGCAGGAGATGACCCCTGTTTTCATGGTGTTGTTGTTCTGGTACGCAGATATGTCCCTCAGGGATGACAGCCTTCACTCCCTGATCTAGGCACGAAAACCACTCGAGTGCTGCTAGCCAGTTAGGGCAGCTCCAGAACTGCTCTCACTCAGTTGTACACTTCCAGTTGTAAGGTTCAGCTGTTCCAGAAATTGTACTGTTTCCTTACTCGAAACCTGATGAGAAATAAGACACAACGTTTTGCTGGGTTGTTTTTTCTGTCATGTCAGCTGTGGTGAAGTTCCTTGTCTTCCATGACTGAAGAGGCTGAGCATTGTTACAGTTTTAATTGGGAGCCCTTCTTATTGCTGTGCTTCTTGAGACTCCTAAAGTGCCAGTTTAATTCAGTTTCTGTGTACAGTGAACCAGATAAAGAGATTCCTGTCTGAGACTGCAGATGAGCTGCAGTTCTACAGCCCCTTTTCTTTCTCAAGATCAGAAAAAGTTTGGGATCTGTTCTGTCTCTATGAAATACCAGAATGCTTTCTTGATTTCACTTCTCTGTCTCTCTAAGATTTCATTTATATTTTCAGTGCCTGTGCTGCTTATTCCTCATTTGAAATTAAAATCCTTTTTTTGGCACAATACGTAAGACCATATTATGAAGATGATGTAAGTAGAGAGTGAAAAAAAAAAGAAGAAAAGACACATCCAAACAGATATTATAGTGGTAGCCATTTTAATTACTGTTAAGTACTGCTTTTCTACAAGATAAAACAATTAAATGGAAAGTATCTCCATATATATGTGTGTTTATGTTTTTTCCTAATTTTATTTTACAGTGGCCCTAACAGAGGACATTATATTGCAATAGTGAAGAGTCATGATTTTTGGTTGCTTTTTGATGATGATATTGTTGAGGTAAGCCCAACCAGAGCACATGCACTCCCCTTTGTGGATATGTTTATTTAAAGTAGAATGGCTGGTATGCTGATGAAAAGAGGCTTCATCTGCAGTCTAAATGAGCAATAATTGCGTGTGCAGAGCTGTGCCTTACAATTTCACTGTACAACACTTTAAATTGCATGTAGGGTGTTATACTTAAAGAAGCTCCTTTGTTTATGACCACTGTCTTTCACCATTGTTTGATAAGCTATTCTGTGGCCAGAAGACAAATAATGATACAGATAAATTGGGGTTTTAGCTTGGGAATTTATGCATACTTACAACAATATTTAAAAATTTATATATAAAACATACACAGCTGCTACCCTCTGTGCAAGTGATGGCTGAGGGGGAGCTGAAACACCAGAAGTTTAAGAATTATTTGGATTTTATTATTTTATGTAACTATATGAAAGTTAATTTGGTTTGACGATGATTTTTAGAGTGGGACTTAATTTTGTGTGTATATCATGCAAGATATTCCTACTTTAATTTTTTGTGTTCTTACATCCAGAAAATTGATGCACAAGCTATTGAAGAATTCTATGGGTTGACATCAGACGTCTCAAAGAACTCTGAGTCTGGTTACATCCTCTTCTATCAGTCTCGGGATTGAGGGGGAGCTATAGTGAAGAGAGATTTTTGTGTCTCATATCTTCTCTATCCTGGAATGGAGCAAGCACTGAAGAGAAGGAAAGCAGGGAGCTGTAGGGGCAATAGCACAGTTTGCACACAACTAAGAGTTCGGGGTTCTCAAAACTTTTGTATCATTTTCATTTTATTTGCTCAGGTATCATGCTGACTACACATCTCCACTGCATCCCATAAGCAAAAAGAGAGATACCAGCCACTCTTGCAGGAGCATTCCTTTGGGGAATACCATCTCTGTGGTCCTAGTTCAAAGCCCATTGAAGCCTTTCATGGGCTTCAGTGGCCTTTGAATCAGGTTCTCACTGCGCTGCCAGACCGGTGCAGTTAGGAGCATTAGAAATCTGTATTTTATACAGACTGGGTGTATAAAAGGTAGAGGATTCTCTTTGAAGTTAGTTTCCCGTGCTTCAGTTTGACAGAATGACGTTTGGAGGGTTAACATGTAAGCAAGAAGTTCTGTCTGGGCCCAACTCAATTGCCTTCTTGATGGAAGTGGTTTAACAGAAGGTGTAAACGGGTGTCAGGGAGGCAAGGACACTTTGCTTCTCTGGAGAAGCTTACATTATTTATAATGTGTGATCGGGAGCAATCAGTCAAGGTTATGGCTTTTAATCTCCATATGGGGAAAGATTTGGTTTGTAATAGTTTATTTTTATTTATAGGATCTTGTGTATTGTCCTTTATTCTAACAAATATTGGAAATTTTATATATTAATTTGCATTAAAACTAATGTTTAAATGTTAAAGGAGAGTCAATACAAATTATAAAAACAACACCTACAATATCTGAAAAAAATTAATAACACAGAAGAGATTTCCTTCTGGAGGAACTGGTGTCTAACTGAGATACTGTAATTAAATTAGAATAGACTCTTTTCATTAATGGGTGAAAAAAGTGATCAAACTATTATATAAAAGACTTAAATCATCTTTTATATAATAGAAAATCATGCTGCAGTAGTGGTATACTGGTCTTTGTAGTTCTTTGATGATTTGTTAATGGTTCATACTCAAGGCAAAGTAGAACGATTTGGATCAAAGTAAACAATTTTAAGTATATTATTTCCTCTCCTCAAAGCGGATTAACTTCTTTTAAATATTAAATTATGTCTGAGTAATAAGAAGAAATAGGTTTGGAGTTTCATGAGACTGAAGATACCACATTCCTGTAAAAGTAATAATATTTAAGTCCTGTATAGTGGAAGTTTTTGAAACTAAGCAGTTTACCTTGGTTTAGGTTTATGAAACAGCATTAAGAATTAAATCTTGACAAAACACCTGATCTGAAAGAAATGGGGACTATTTGACATTCTTCACTTAGGAGTACATTGTCTGACAGTAGCTGAATGTAATTTCTGGAAGGTCATTGGATGTGCATTCCAGATTATGGCAATCAGGTCTTGGATGTCCTTGTCACTCCCGTGTCGGCTAGTGATTTTTACATTACTGTAATTTTCTAAGGTTATTTTATTGATACTGTTACAACTTTTAAAAAGAATGTTTCCTGTCTGCTGCTATAACTGACTATTTACTTACCTGTATCTTTTAGCTCAGGAAATGACTTCACCTATTCACTCAGTTGAACAAATCTGTAACAGGGTCACTAAATAAATTGGGCTATTTAGCAACTGTCATACTGTAACAAATTGCTTTTGTAAGATGCAGAGTTTCTAACGCCTTGGTTTGGCTAGAATTCTTTTATAGAAGATTATGTATCATGATTAAACTACCAGCATTGTAAAGTAAAGCCTCAGTATTGTGGGAGATGCAGAAAAATATGATTGGATTTTTCTGAAAGGATTCAAATAATGTTAACAACTATTTTCAGCTTTCAGTAGAAAAAGGGTTAAAGGGGTAAATCAGTTGCATAATGGTGCATGTTAGATGGATGAAGTCCTTTGCATACTAAAGGTACAGTATTGCGAAAGAACTGTCATTACTTTTTGCTAGTTTGTTTGGTCTTTTTTTTCTCTTTTTTCTTTTTTTTCTCTTTTTTCTTTTTTTTTTCTTTTGTTTTAATGCAGTTAAAAGCTGAGGCTAGTTGATAAATGTTTTATACTGTAACAAAATTTAAAACATTTTTGTTGTTTCACTGGTTTTACTCCTGCTATGTATTTTTATAAGATACTGACTTTTATTTTATATAGGAGTTTTGAGATAGTATTCCAAATTATATATTTCATTTTTCTTTTAGTGCAGCTGAAATAATTGTAAGTTCTTAATTAAACTGATGTCAGAAACTGCAACTTAAAAAAAATTTAAAAGAGACAGAAATATGAAATATAACTGATTAGTATGTAAAACATAGGTTTTTTTCTTGACTGTAATACAGTGAGGAGTGTGGGAAAGGTGTCAGTTGTTGTAAATGGTGGAATTTATTTGCTGTGTAACTATGTAAATGTTAATTGGGATTACAGTCCCTTATTTTGTATATTGGAGCAAAAAACTTCTATTAAATAAAATATGTTCTCTAAAGATACATACTGTATCCTTTGTGGAGCCCAGAGGGTCAGTCAGCTGCCCTTTGTGCTTTACAGTGTTTTTGAACAAAAAAACTATCTGGAACTTCCTGTATTAAGCCAAGTGCCTGAGCCCTGGGGGAGAAGTGGTTTAAATACGCTGCATTAAGTATCTTACTCGATGTCTTGTTAGGGAAGTCATTGGGTGGCAGCCATGGTTTGGGTGGTGTGCTTCTCTAGAAGTACTTTTCTGGTAAGTCCTTGGTCTCTGAGGTAGAAAAGAAGGGAGTTTGAAATACTGTTCTTCCTGGACTTCTCCCTTAAAAACAAATGTGTACTTTGCCACAAAATATGTGTCCAAGTTACCCAAGGGATTTCTTGGATCACCGCCTTGTGGGAGGGAAAACAAAAGGAAAGAAAAATAGGGGTATTTACAGCACTAACATGTGAGAGAGACTCACAAAGGACCAGAGTCCGGCATCAGAAGTACAAGCTGTAGCTGGTTACAGTATCTGTGTATGATCTGGGATCATTATTCACTTGGGAGTCCACTCTTCTTTTGTAATGAAAGTAAATAAATTCAAGGTTTCACAAACAGTTCAGACCCTGCCATATTTGTAGTTGTGACAACTGTAGCTGCAGCATTTCATTGCCTACAAATGGTGACTTTTAGGTGTTGAGGGATGTGTCGAAATGGTTAAATCAAGTTGTGTTTTCAGAAGTTAGTCATAAATCAGATCGCACCTCCTTAGGTGGCATTCAGGTGGTGTTAGCACAGAGGGACTTGGGGCCACTTCAGATCCCCCACCGCAGTCTGTCACATCTGCGTAGGACTGGCAGCTTAACATAAGATGCACAGATCTTTATCCTTCTGGAGCAGCAGCTTGGAGCTGGGTAGGACATCCTAGCTTGTTCCCCATGTCTCTGTCTCAGTGTTTCCACAAGCACTATTGCATATGCTCTGTTTGGATCATGTACAGATGACAGTCTGTATTGGTTGGTTACTCTCTTTTTGTGGTGATGTTTGTGAAGTTTAAAGCCTGAAGTATCTGAAGCTTCTAGTTACTTTCCTAATTCCCCTACTAAAATTGAAGGAACATTATCTTGTGCTATTTGGTCTGATATCTCAGCTGTAGGTATAAGGTGGTCATGTATACTCTGTCTTAGGCTCATCCTCGTAACTAATGAAATTTTGAAACATATAATCTTTGGTCTTCAGTTACTTCAGAATTTATTTAGCTTTTTTTCTTCATACCTCTTCCTACAGGAGTTTGCACTTGTCCTTATCAGAAAGATCCTAAATATATACATTTATGTTATAAACTCCTCCTAACTTCCTTTTGTAACCTTTCTAACTCTCTGACTGTTAATTCAAAATTAGTAGTTAGCATACAAAATCTCCACAACATGGATTCTAAACCTACAGGGATGAATTCTTTTACACACAAAGCTTTGTCTACTTATACACCCAAAGAGGTGACATCTTTTTTTTCTGTTTAACTGCTGGCTTTGTTCAGTGACAGATTTCAGCTGGGTCTGAAAGATGGAGAGTGGGGGCTTTTGAGAAAGTGTTGAAAATGCATCAACCACTGAGGATGCCAGAAAGGGTTGCTTGGTGGTTCGTTGGTTGGTTTGGATTTGTGGGTTTGGTTTTTTGTTTTCATTTTGTTGTTGGTTTGGGGTTTTTAAAGTTATCTGGGAGCAGTTTCTTGAAATTGGTATTCATAGATGAAACCACCTCTTCAGTTACCTTTATCTCTTAAGAGAAAAAACATTCCAGTATATGTTAATTACTGTGGGCTGCAGAATTACACTGAACATACTTTTGTTACTTTTCTAAAAGTTTAAACAATCCAGGTATGGGTTGTTTTCTTCCAAAGAGTGGCTTTACTGTGTAAGATTTCTACTTTTCCCCCCACATTTGTCTGGGTTGATATTAAATTTGTGTGCCTTAGAAGTTCAGGGCTTTTTCCCCTCTTGACAGTGCGATATGCACTCTTTATGGTTTTGGTCTTGTAAGGCTTCAGAGTCCTCTAACCTCTCACAACATAATGTGAGATGTATAATACATTAGTCTCATCACCTGTGAGCCTCCAAGTACTCAATTATTACTGAATTAATATTCTACATAATCTGTATTCAAGGGTGTTTCACTTTGCAGCATCTTTGCTACTGATTGGTTGCTATAAATGAACTGTGCAAGTCAACTACCATGCAAACAAACACAAACTTCATCTCTTAAATCCAGAGATCCCTGAAATCCATTGTTTCCAGTTTTAATGATGGAGTGTGGTGAGCCAGTAATGAACTTCCTTTGGTCTTTGTTAAAATATGTTCTTTGGGGAACTTCTATAAGAATGTGTTGGATATATAAGAAAGATTGTAGATATCACCAGTTTTGAAATTAACTGAGTAATATCTCTGAGTTTCTTAACAAAAGTACAAATAAATTATATTCTTTATTTCTCTCTAGTGGCTTGTGATTGCTGCCTGCATAAGAGATTGCAAGGGCTCAGAAGAGAGCAAGGTTCTTAGTATCCAGGTCTTTGTTACGGAATCTGTGTTGGCATCATTAGGGAGCTTTATTTACAGAAGGATCATCAGTCGTGTCCTTGATCTGCATTCCACAGGTTATATAATCCAGGAGAGAGAATGCACAGCAGAAATCTGTCTGGAAATACAGACAAGTAGCTTTGCAATTATTTACTAACACAATAGATACGAAAGCAGCATTCCCCCCAAAAAACAGAATATTGTATTTAGTGCAGTTTTCTGGTATTTGGAGAATTTAGGGGAAGCTCAAAACATCCTGCCATTCTAGGCTTTTTCATGCCTTTGTGTGTGTTTAATTTGCTGTTTCAATCTATTTGAAATTTCTGACTGTACACAGATTTTTAAGTTGATGTGATTGTATTAATGAGTGCTCCTCCAGAAACAATTTATGCATATATGTGAGTCACATGGAGTGTAATCCTTTAGTGGTCCAATCTACAAAGATTTTCTGACTCTTCACTAGGACCCCTTTGTATATTTTCTGTAACTGATTTTAGAAAAAAAAAACTGAAGATCTCAAAATATTTTATTAGCATGTTGTATTATTGAGTGATTCAATATCCAGGGGTGCCTCTGCTCTCGAGTCTCAGCTGAATTTGAGTGTCATCACATCATAACACAACTTGGTGTACATCAGCTGCTTTGAGGTGTGATTGCTACGTTATTTCAGCTCTGTTTCACTGGGTGTTGCTTCATTGCAGTGGCTGCTGTGATCAGCTCTCACGAGATGTGCTAAAAACATTCAGCTTGAGTTTCCTGTTTCCATGCTTGCACATTTATTTCGGCTTTCTGGAGGCTCATTATCCCAATGTTATGTCACATTAGTCTTCTCTGCATCTTCCATGTCAAGGAGGATTGCCGACACAGCCTCAGACAATGTTTGGTAAATTACTGAGTTGTATGTCAGAGATGAGATAGAAAATATCTGATGCTTTCTGTTTTCTAAATTGTCATGTCTCTGTGGTGAAAGTACTCTCCAATATTAAAAAATTTCCATTTTGGAAACTGAGAAGGAAGAATGTGAGAACGCAGTTGCCAAGTGTCCGCCTCACAAAAAGATAAGTCCTGGGTTTATATGAGGATGCTGAGTCCTGAGTAATCCAGTCCCACTTCAGTGTTTTCCATCAAGAAAATGTGTTTCAAACAGCTGCCACAAATCTCAGGAGGAGATTTGGCCTGCCTGGCACTTGTCCTGCTGTATTCTAGTGTTGCAGCCACCTACATGAAGTGCGATAAAAATTCCATCTTATAAAACACTCCTTGCGAAATTAGTGGTAAACCTGGGTAGAAAGCTGCATAAGCTGGTCCCCTGCTCTTCCTCTTGTGTGCAACAGGCACAGCAGCTTCAAGAGCTTAGCCTATGCTCGGTGGTTTTCATAGTCAAGACATCTTGTTCTAACTTGCTCTGTTTGGTGGTTTTTAACTGAGGGGCATTTTAGCATCTGCTCGTGGCGATTATCTCATTAAACCGTGATCTGGCTCCAATTTCCATTCCTGGCTGGGCATGCATAGAAAACATTTCCTGATGTTTCGTGGCTGTTTACCGAAGTACTGAGAGCAGAACTGTGGTTTTTGTTTAGTTCCCTCAAGGTTTGGGTAAGATTGTAGGGGTCAATATGCAGGAAGGTTAATCATTAAATTTAATATGGTGCCTTTTCTTGGTCTTAAAATCAAGAGCCAAACATGGTTAGAGGGGAAAAAAGGGATTTTACCTCGGTATTTATTTTAAGGATCCTTGGTGCACTCCGTCCAGGTGGAACACTCTGGAATGCACATCCAAATGCACACTGAAATGCACCCCCGTGAGCACCCCCGAAATGCACACCCACAATAGTTTGGGTATAAAATTATAGGCTTTACCAATTATCCAAATGCACACTGAAATGCACCCCCGTGAGCACCCCCGAAATGCACACCCACAATAGTTTGGGTATAAAATTATAGGCTTTACCAATTAACATATCTATCAAAGATTCCCCAATGAGAGGCTGAACAAACCCCCCTCCCCGAGGAACTTCCCCCCCTGGACAGGCCTATCTTACTTTACAAAATGTGTTCCAGAGAAGACCTTGGTGTCTGAGGCTTCTAAGATGTTTGGTCTCCTGGCTTAACGGAATATTGGGTCTGTGCTATTTATCAAACCTGAAGAATTAGAAGTATGTGGGCTAAAAGGCCCTTAAGAATACATAAAAGTTATATAAAAGAGTATATAAAGGGGGGTATATATAAAAAGCAAAAAAAGCATCATGGCATCAAATAGGAGTTATGTATTTCAAATACTTTTGTTCATGAGGACAACAGATCGTGTAGTGCAAAGGCATAATTCATGTGGAAGCAAGGAGTGATGAAAGTTTGTGGCCTTGAATATCTGAGAGAACAAACCTTGCAAGTGCTCCCTAAGAGCATATGGACCCTCTAAATGCAACATCTCTCTCTGAGCATTATCTGATACGCGGATTCAGTGCAGATGACTTACTTTTTCTGGAGAAATGAAAAGCAATGAAGCATTTTTCCTATTCTCCAGGCAAGGTGTGCAGTAGTTTTGGAGGCTCGGGTGTTTTTAATTGAAAATTATTTTGATGCTTTGTGATTAATGATTTACTGGAATCCTTCTTACAGATTATTAAATTCAATGAATTAAAGTTCCAAGTCTCCTTGTATCAAGGCTGGTTTCCCACTGTTGCTGTTATTTTTTTAATTATATTAAGGAAGATGTGGAGATTAGAATTCAGCTGTCACATTAGTGTTCCATTTCTTTGGCTGATTGCTCTGTTGTGGATGTCTAGATAATTTTATGTAAATTACTGACTTCTTGCTAATGGCCAACTTGAGGGGTTTCTTCCACAAATCTGTCAGTTCTTAAATGTTTCTCCTAAAGTGTGAGGAGAAGTTAAAAAAACCGTTTTGACATATTCATGCAAATGCAAGCAGAATGTAGACATGCAAATGCTTAAAGTGCAGTATCTAAACGTAGATGTTTTCAAACTGCTACTTTTATAGGGGAAAGCAGGCTACATATTTAAAAACAAAAACTGCTGAAATGTAAGTGCCTGAAACGAATCGTTTCAATATGATTTAAAATCCTGTTTTTCTTCTGAATATTTTTTCAGTGTCAACAGTAAAAGTCCTCTAAAATGAAAAGGAGCTACAAAATCTCAGTGTCTTTGGAAAGGTCATTACAATGTGGATGCCTAATACAGAGCTGGAAGCCTAACTTCTTATACAGAGTTGGCAATTTTGGCCTGACTTATTAATAGAAATTTTCAGTAAGTTCGCATAAGGTAAAAATTCCATCTCATGAATGGTGATAAAAATCTACAGGGCCACAGGATTGAAACTTTTTGCATTATAAAATCCTCATTTTCTTAAAATCACTGGAGCTAGTAATAGCAATGGTCAAAGTGTTAGGGATGTCCTGAGTGTGGCATATTCAAATCTGTGTGAGCAAAGGCTTGTGTTTATGGATAATTAATGCTATTCATACAAAAAGACTAACATCAACAGTGAAGCTTTCACATGCTATGTGTGAATAAGCAGTTGAATTTTAAAAACTCTTTTGAAAGCAGTCTTTGCTCTTAACTTTACTGTGCTCAGTGAATTGAACTATTATTTCTCCATAACTTTAGTCTCATTAGATACCATTTCATAGTAAATTTGGATGCCATTAAAATTCAAATGAATGAATTTCAGCGTAAAACTGAGTGAAGTATGCAGCCAAACATAGTTGTAATTATGTCATTCACATGTCAGTAATAACTGACCTATCCCATATAGAATTTTAAATCTTTGAAACTGAATTAATAAGCCTTGGAAAATTGTGCTTAGTCTGTTTTCTTGTACTGTTGGCCTGAAGTTTTTTTGTTTTGATAATACAGCTATTTCAGAAGAACAGCCCCCTCCTAGAACATGTAATAGATTAAATGACAAAGTTATATGACATATTCATGCCATTCTGTGAAACTGTGTATGTCTTTCATAAAATACTGAAATAAACATAGATGATGATGATGTTGACTAATAAAGTGCAATTCCAAGCTACAGAATGGCCAACTGACTGGAGGGTTTGGATTTTTTTGGTTTTTAAGTCATGATTTGGTGGCTGGAGGTATATATGTGCCTACCCCTATGCCTCTGCTGTGCCCTGAGACCAAAACCTCAATCTGATGTTCCTGTTGCTGGATTAGGACTGGTAAACCACGAGGAATAGTGGCCACTGGGGATAATAGAAATGGCCATTAGCGTTGCCCCATCTTGCTGAAGAACAAGGCAGACCGAAATATTGTGGTTGTGACTGGGAAGAGCAGTGGTCCCACCAGGATGCCCTGGAACCTGGGCTCCAGTCTTGGCTCTGGCTCTCTTGTGGAAGGACAAGCATTGCACTCTGCTGCAGAATTCAAACACATTAAACCAGTCCTGCCAAGGCAGTGCCATGTGTATGTACTAAATACTCAATGTCACCAGGAATTTTGCCAATGACTAATGGTGAATTAGGGATTTTTTGCTTTAGAGTGCTGTTGTGATGAAAAGTAATTGCATTTGTGACAGTAATACGTGCTTTTAAAAGCAGGGCTGCAAGAGCAGCTTTCTGAGAAAAGGGAATCTGGTTCTGTTGAAGCATGTTTCTCTTTCCACATCAAAATAAAATCCTGCAATTTGCTTAGGCAAACAATGGGAGTGCAGAAGGGAGCGTAGAAGGAGTTCCAGCTTGTTGAGCATGCAGTGGGCCACCTACCAAGCAGCACTTGTCACAGTAAACATAACACCCCAGCATGCTCAGCCCTGTGCTAGCTTCCAGGAGGATACTGGCTCCAATCCATTGTGCTGTTCCTGGTCTTCAGAGCAGCAACAGAATATGCCTCAACTTCCTCAAAGCCCATCCATCTCTCCCTGAGTCTCGATGGATTGGAGATCACCAAGCCACTGAGGGCCAGGGTAAAATCCACTAATGGGGTATGGTGCTTTCCAAAGAGGGTCTGTTCCTGTTGTATTTGTGCACTTGTGTCTTCAGAGCTATAACTGGGTAGGCATTTTCCAGCAAAGAAAATTTTGTTAGAAATCAACGATTTGTGAAAACTGAAATGTTTTGCGGGAATGTAATTCACCAGTTTTTGCTGAAGCAGCTGTAGAGTGAAGACAGCGATCTGTTCACTTGTCTGCCAACTTACTGGATGGGTTTATGGGGAGTCCAGTTTTCAGGAGCACTACAGGGTAGTCATGAGGGTTTCAGATAACATAAATATCTTGAGTCTGCTGTGCTTGTTTAAGTTCTTCACAAGATACAGTGGTTTCAGCCTAAATGTTTGATAAGCCTGATAACATGCATGCACTAAGAGGTTGGATTGAGACTGCCTTCCTCCCTTTTCTACCCTTTGTGTGCTTGAATTTGTATCTTTCTGGATTTCGCTGAAAGACGACAGGGAGACATGGAGGTGGTTTATTGTGCCGATAATTTATCAGTATCTAGAAGGACTGAAAACTTTGGATATGTACAAAAAACTCATTTGAGCTAATAGAGCAAGAGGTAGGATGGTTAACTTCTGAAGACTTTGGTATTAAAAAAATTAATCATATGAGATAGCAAGGGAGTTTCACAGAGACTTTTGAAGAAAATAGGTGACCTCAGAGTGATCTTCTGACTCCCCAGGCTAGAGGAGATTGTTTCCCATTTAACCCTCTTTTTTCATGTCTGCCCATGGCAAGTTTTTGGAACTGTCTTCCAATGCCATCCTCTTGTTTGCTTTTAACTGTGGTGAATTAAAATTTGTTAGTGAAAGAGCAGGGGTTGTTTCCTTCCCAAATCTCTGTTCAGTGTACTGTGGTCATGCTAGGTTGCTCAGGGTTTTGTCCATTTTGGCCTTGAAAATGGTCAAGGCAGAGATGCTATAGCCTCTCCGGGCAACCTGTGTCACTGGCTTGACTGTGCTGTGGAAGTTTCTCCTTGTAAGTCTGAACTTCTCTCTCTTCAATTTATGATGATGATCAATCATCCTCCCACTGTGTACCACTGAGAATAGCTTGGCTTTCATCTTCTATGTTTTAAAATCAGAGACCTATTATTATTTAATGTGACCCCTTGTGTATCACAGAGCTATCAATTTCATCCTGCTGCTCCCAGGGGACACCTCTAAGTGGTACGTCTCCTCATTTAAGGTGCCTCTTGCTGGCTTTCTTACGAGGTTACCTATTGCAGCTCAGTACCCTTCTGTTCATCTGCCTTCAGGATTTTCATGTGACCCTCGTATATGGTCAGTTTGAACCAGTGATTTCCTCCTCCCCCATATCACTAATCTCTCCTTCCCCATGTTTGCCTTCACCTCACTCTCCCTGAGCTCCAAATTTCTTTGTTTCTGTGTAAGTCTCATTTTCTATATGACCTGCTCCCCGCCTCTGAACTCTGTCTGCCTCTCAGGGCAGATGTCTGCATCCACACAGTTCTGCCTTCTGTTCCTCCCTCTGCCTTCCTCAGCCTCAGCTCTCAGCCTAACTCATCCCACCAGCCCCAGTCCCGCTCTCCTCTTACTCTCTCCCCTCTCCTCTGGGGTAGATCTGAGACTTGTTTTCTTTGCATTCAGACTGGAAGTTCTTGGCCTCTCCCTGCCTGGGCTCAGCAGCAGGATGCTTCTGCTGCAGATTCAAGCCTAATCCCCAGCCCTAACCCCAGAATTTAGTTTGTGACTCATGAGTTCTACCTTTTGAGAGCTGCAGATTCACAGGCTCAAGGTAGTCCATGTAACATGGGGTTAACCTTCACCAGAGATTGGGCGATGCTGCTTGCCAGAGGGGGCGTTACCACTTACTCTGTTTTCAGCCTGGAAACTCTCCCCTGTGCAGTGCTTTTCTTGTACTGTACAAAACTACACATTTCAGTTCCAAGATCTCCTACCTTTCAGAGTTCTGCCCCTCACCTCTATCTGCACTTTGGCTTGGACAGCCATGACAGCTTCATTTTCCTAACAAAGTCACAACACCTTTTTCTTCACCTCCATTTATGAGTGACATGAGGGCTCTGCTTAAGATTTTGTAATTTGTAAACTAAAAGCATTGGTAAGATGACTTCACTTCATGATCTCCTTCCTAAGAAAAAATTATCCTTGGAACATCTGTAAATTATCTGAGGTACTGTGTCTGCTTCTAATAATATCCTATTTTTTCTCATTTTCTAATTTTAAATTTGCACTGCTCGTATCCATTTATTTATATCTCCCAGTGAGTTACTGTGTTATCCTGAAATTGTAGGGGGACCAGGCTATTTCCTCCAGTTAATACAGCATAAGTCCAGTGGGGCTGGATCCGTATATGCTGGGGAAGGTAAATCACAGCAATTTATTATCTGTGGAGGGAGTTTTCCCAGCCACTTGCTGAGCAGAGGAGCCTGCTGCTCCTGCCTTTGGTGGCAGCGGCTTCTCCAGCTGCCGCTCCAGTGGCTCCCCGGCGACAGCTACACCAACACCTTGGGGGGCATGACTCCCCAGCACCCCCTTTCCTTTTCCTTGTCAATATATGAGCTCTTGTGCCCCCAGGGGAGGTGAACAGCTTGGCAGCAACACAAAAACCTTTAGACAAACTCCGGGGGAACTGTTTTATAAACATCGCACTAATTTTTTACAAAAGGGAGTGAGGCTATAATCAGGAGTAATGAGAGAAGGTGCAGTTCCAGCATGCTGCTAATTAGGCACTAAAAACCTGAGCACAGTTGTCAGCACCTCTGTCTCCAGTGATAATTCAAAATGTGGTATTCCTCCCCTCCCAGTTCCCCCTTGATGAATAAATAAAGTGACATTCAGTTATAATCACAAAAAGTTATAGCAAAACCCATTCACTTTAAGCTGTTACACATCCAGCAGTCTCTGGCAAAGTCAAGAGGACTCATTCCAATTACTGAAACTAAAAAATATATTGCTATCCTTTTTATAAACAGCTACAGAAAATTGTACTTATTATTTCCCCGCAGCCGATGGCAGCAGTGCCGCTTCTTCACTTGGCTAGAATCCAGCCCCAGCCTGTGCCGTGTACCTGCCATTGCTTGTCTGGGAAAGCAGCTCCCGAGCTGTAATTTATCCCTCCAGCTGGTGCCTGTGCAGTGCTACTGAAGGGATGTGCTAATTACCTTGTATTAATTCAAGCAGAGACAAGCAAACTGCACTTTCTAATTTGTAGGTGGGACGAAGATGTTGGGCATTGGTCCTATCTTTAACAGCCCTTTGTGCACACAGCCAAGCCATGATCATCCCAATTTCTCCAGGAGAATGCTGTGGGAAACAGTGTCAAATGCCTTACTGAAGCGCAAGCAGACAACATGCACAGCCTCTCCCTCATCCACTAAGCCCATCACCTTGTCAAGAAGGAGATCAGGCTGGAAGAGCTGGACCTGCCTTTCACAAGCCCGTGCTGGCTGGGCTTGGTTCCCTCGTTGTCCTGCACAGGCTGAGTGATGTCCCTGAACATGATCTGTTCCATGACCTTTTCTCGCACCGAGGTCACCTGTAGTTCCCTGAATTCTTCTTCCAGCTCTTCTTATAGATGGGCATCACATTTGCTGACCTCCAGTCAACTGGAACATCCCCAGTGAGCCAGGACTGATGGTAAATCATAGAACTGTAGAATGGATTGGGTACGAAGGCACCATAAACATCATCTAATTTTAACCCCCATGCCATGGGTAGGGACACCTTGCACTATACCAGATTGCTCCAAGCTTCATCCAGCCTGGCCTTTGAACACTTCTGGAGATGGGGCATCCACCTCCCTGGGGAGCCTGTTACAGTGCCTCACCACTTTCACAGTAAAGAATTTCTTCCTAGTATTTAATTTAAACCTACCCTCTGATGGAAAGTGGCTGAATGAGCACCTGAGCCAGGTCACTCGGTACCCTTGGATGAATCCTGTCCAGCCCCATAGACTTGTGTCTTAAAGGTGTAGCAGGTGTAGATAACTAAACTTTTCCTCTTGGAAAATGGGGGCTTCATTCTTCTCCCCATCCCTGACTTCCATCTCAGGATGTAAACTCTTTTTGGCAGGCCATGTTGCAGAGGTTGCAGACTGTATTTATTGCTGAGATCTTAGAGGAAGGAAAAGTGACTGCTTTTCTTTAGAAAATCCTCACTTTTCTAGATCACACTCTCATCTTCTTTGTTTCCAAAAGGAAAGCACTCACACCGAATGCAGGGCTGTGTAGAGGTCTTAAGTGGCACTGAAGCCATCCAGCACATGAGGTCTGTCCTTGAGGTGCTGGTGATGCTCAGGAGGCTCTTGGTCCTTGGCTGCTGCTGTGCTGGACCCTCTCTGCCAGCCAGTGGCTCCCCAGGTCAATAGCTTGTCCTGGCTAATTGAGTCTTCCAGCCTGGGAGACACCTAACAATGAATGGCAGGAAAGGTTCCATGTTTGATTCACATTGGATCAAAAATCTGTAAATGGAATTTAGGATGAAAACCCTGATAGTTGGCATTCCTGTTCTTAGTAGCAGGTTGGATTAGCTGGGACATCCAAGGGGGTGTGGCTGTTCATCCTCCTTGCCTGTGGTTCCCTCATGCACTGCCAGGGGCTCAGGACCTTCCTCCCTTGTCACTTCTGCTGCCAGCAAGGACATTTCCCAGAGCTTTCAAGGCTGGGAAACTAGAGGCAAAGTTGTTTACTTCTTCACCTGACATTTACCATAGAAGTAATAATAAAATCCAGATCAGCAGTGGCATACAGCTGACCAGAGGTGCTGAACCTGGGAGTCTGATGAGACAAGCACATGGGTTGCTTTAGCTTCTGAGAGGAGTGGGTTTGTGCTCTCAGCCCCTAGTGAGGTTCTGGAGATCCAGCTGCTGCCCCAGTGGGCTCCACGGGATCCTCTCCTCACCCTCCACAGCCAGTGACTCCTCCTTGCTGCAGGGCGGCTTTCCTCATCTGAGAGACCATCCTGTGAAAAAGCTTTCCCCCAGTTTTGTGCCTTACCCACAGCCTTCTCCCTGTGCTCTTTCTCCAGCAACTTCTGAATCAAACCCATGCCAGACTCAGGAGTCTCAAAGGTCATCAAGTTTCTCCAAGCCTCACGCATGGTGTTGGATGGGTAAAGGAGAAAACACAAATAATTGTTTCCACTAGTTGTCTCTTTTAAACTTTTCATAACAGATTTTCTTGAGGTATTTTCACTCCTGAGGAGTGAAAACCACCTCTGAGAACTGAAGATGGAAAAAAAGCTCCCTGCCAAGTGTCAGTGACTTTGGCCAAATCCCAGGGATGTCTCCTTCACACCACTACCCTCCCAAGCTTCTCAGATAGTTCAGGTTTTTATAACAGCACTGTCCCCGTACCAAGGAGACTATGCATTTTTCTACGCTGAATCTCTTTTTTTTTTCCATCTTAGTTTGTATTTTCCATTTTAAAAATTAATTCTTCTTCCAATATCTCTATCAAAACACATATCAGGGCTCATTTTTCCTAACTATTTATAGTCCTTCACTACATTTGAAGTTTCCTTTAGGGGCCCTCAAAGCTCAGCACAGGGAGGCTGGCCGGACGTGAGGCATAGTTAAGTAATGGCAGGATGTTTTAATTCCATGGATGATAGGAAAGCATTAACCCCAGTATCTGTGCCAGGGTCTTCTGGTCAACGTGCCTTGCGGTGCTTACCTGGTGTGTAGTTTTCTTAGAAATATCCTAAACTAGGGCATAATCTTGGTATAAGGATACACCCCAGGAGTTTGCCACTGGCTTGGTGCCCAAGCCCTCTGCTGTGGACAATGTCCTTGAAATTTAAGTAGGATACCTCGGCTGGGAGCGGCCCGGCCGCCTTAGGGCAGCCCTAAGGCTATGCTGCCCTGCTGCAGCTCTGCACAAAGCCAGAGCCGGCTCTGCCGAATCCACCGAGCTCGGCGGCGTTTGCATTTCTGTAGGTGCTCCTCTAAGCCCTTAAATAGCCCTCGCTGCTTTGAGGCTAGACACAGGTATTGAAGACTCGCAAATATTTCAGCTGTCATCAAAAGCAAGAAAGAACTTGAGTAGGCAGCGGCTTATTTTTAGAGCTGATGATAAACCCATGGAAAAGGTTTTGTGGTTGTGTTGTGAATATCTTTCCACTTAATAAGAATTATTCACCCACTCTGCTGCAGTTTGCTTGTCTGGAGAAGGCAGTGACTTGGAGTTTCCGTCACAAATCCTCGCTCTTCATTTCTGAGGATCCCTTCTGGCACAGTCTACTCCAGCCATCTTGGGGACAGTGCTTATGTCAGCCCCTCTAGTATGTTTGACAAGGCAAGGGAAAGGCAAGTGGTCCTTCAACTCGCTGTCATCAGCAGCAAGGAGGGGCACCTGGTGAGTAGAGAGTGGAGACTGAGGCTCTTCCCCTCTCCCCATGCAGCTGAGGATTGCATTCTGCTTGCTGTTAGCAAAACAGACCATTCCCCTCTTCTTTAACTCTGAAAAATATAACCTGTTCTTCTGGAAAGTGCTTCTAGAAAATCTCCGGGCAGCAAGGTAACAGTCTCCCTAGTAGAGAGTCACACTGGCATCATGATGGCTCAGGTCCAAGTGGTTAACCAGTCTCTTGGATAATTGATGGATGTTTTTCAAAATGTTAGACCCTAAAGATGGTTCTATTATTCAAGGTAATAATACTAGAAAGAAAGTGGGAAGAGGCCTCTGGGCTGTGATGAGCAGTGGGTGTACATGTAGCTGCAATGAGCAGTGGGTGTATGGGTAGCACAGCAGCTGCCAACCGAGTTTTCCCACGTTAGTTAGTGTCTCTCTGAGAATCAGGTTTCACTGAAAATGCTACAACCTGCTTGCAAGCAGTCCTAACAGTGATACTGAAACTTGAATGGAGATATGCTTGATCTGGAATGAAATGAAAAGTCCCCAGGGTTGGACATGAGGAGGGCCTCCATCTCAAAGTCCCTTGCTCTCTGTAGCATTTTCTGGTGGCTTGCTCAATGCAGCTCCTTCTCAGATGGCAAGACTCTGGGTTTAAGAATCTTTTCCCTTCTCTGTCTATGCTACCATGTAGTGTATTTTATTCCAGTGGGGGATGAAAGATAGAAAGGGAGAGATGCTGGAAGCGTGCATTGCAAGTACCTCAGTCACTTACCAGACATTCCAGTGAATTATTCTCACCTCACCAGAAACATTCTCATTTCAGGTATATGATGTGAGAGACGTAATTAAAGAGTGAGAGACCTGGCGGTGCAGCAATGAGTGCCTGCGGGAGGGCAGGAGGTGCTGCCTGCAGCCACAGAAGCCCTGAGGAGCTCAGTGCTGGGCAGCTAGGGACAGCCGTGGGGCGATCTGTTTGGCATCTCCCCTGTGGGAGATGGCCCCATGGCCCCAGCTGCACAGGATTCAGTAGCCAAGCTCTCATCTGGACAAGAATGTTCATGTCCCCAGCAGACAGGGCAGTGCTAACGTGCCCTTCCAGAGGGTCAACCAGAATTTCCCCAAAGACACAGCCAGACCCAGCCTGGGTTACTTAAAGCACCACATTTATATTAAAGCAGAGACAAGTAAAAGATTCAGTAAGACCTGTAGGAAGGTTTCCAAAATGCTTTTTTTTTATAAATCCAAGTCTGTAGGAAGCAAAGATGTTCCATTGCAACACTCACACTGGGATGTTTGATTTAGTAGGTCAGGTTGAACACAGATGTAATTTCGTTTGATTTAATAGGTCAGGTTGAGCACAAATGTAATTTTGTCTGTCCCTCCTCTGCCTGCTGTCCTCAGATATAGGCCAACTTCCTTTTAGATACAGTCTAAAGGTAAAAGATACCATCTCCAAAGGCCCAACCCAGCTGTGCCACCTGCTGCCTCCAGCAAAGTTCAGGAGCTCCTGGGGTGTGTGAAGAATCAGAGCCCCAGCACATCACTCACACAGCCTTTTCCCTGCAGGTCTGCAAGGGCCTGGAATCAGTTGAGATGTGAGATCCCTACAGAGCAAAGGTTCATCCAGTTCAGTGACTAGTTCAGGGCTGTCCTTCATTCTCCTCCTCTTCTTGCTGTGCCACACTGTATGAAGGGTGTAGGAGTGCTCATCCACGTGCGGCTGCTTGGAAAGGGAGTGGGAAGGGAAGGAGCAGCTGGGTCTGCTGGTGTGGGGGCTGTGAGAGGCTGTCGTGGGCCTCTGGGGTTATTTCTGGTGAGGATTGCAGAATAACTTGGAGAAACAGCATGCAAGCACTGGGGCCTGTCTGCTCAGTCCAGGTACTTGCTGGGTTCCCTCAGTCACGTCACTTATGTCTTCTCCAAGAAAGGCTCTTGCTGCTGGGAGATTGGAGAGGCCTTCTTCTTGGGAAAAACCTGCAACTGGCAAGAGGAAAGAGAGAAGAGCTGCATTAAATGAGGGAGCACATGTGGAATATCCTTCTACATCCAGAGGAGCAGCACAGCAGTGGGAAGACAGGAAGTCTTTAGGTTACCTCTCCACAGCTCCCTTCTGCACCCCCTGCCTCTCTAGGGGAATGACTTCAGTGGGACTGACTCACAGAACTGAGTGCTTCTTTAAAGTCTGGAGATAAACATGAAGGGTTTTGTGAAACCCTCTGATGTTGCCCACGAAGAGGGTACAGGACAGCACAACAAGAATGGGACAATAATTCTTGCTACACAAATTTGCTGGTGGATCAGGGTTGGAGATTTTGCAGGGTGCCAGAAGGATGCAAAGACATCCATGCCCTGATCTAGGAGGATGGAGGCTCTGGCAAGCCAGACACAGCTCCTGGACAGGGCAAAGTCTTTTGCTGCAAGACTCTTGCCAAGAAGCTGTGCTACTCCTGACCACCTGCCTAGCAGCATGCTCCTGTCTGCCTCCCTTTCACATAATCAGAGAATATTCTGAGTTGGAAGGGACCCACAAGGATCATGAAGTCCAACTGTAAAGTGAATGGCCTACACAGGGATCAAACTTGCAACCTTGGCATTTTTAGCACCGTGCTCCAAGCAACTGAGCTCATCTCAGGGTCTTTCCTCCCACCAGCTCCTATGGGATCCTGACCTACCTGTTGGGATTGCATTGGGAGTGCAGCTATAAATAAAATAGCACTATCATTTATTTCAATTAACCTGTTTTCTGATTAGAGCAATCAAGCCAGCAGTTACACAACTCATAGAAAGTGGCTCCAACATATTTTTTCAATGGCTAATGCTGCCAGCTGAGCCAACCTGGGATCCAAATGCTCAGGTTGCTTGCTCCTTTCCTGGTCCTGTGTCCCTTGCAGGTGCTTTCTGCCACCCAGCTGAGTCAGCATGTCAGTGCCATCAGTACGGGGATAGCTATGAAGTAAAACCGTTTGCAGTAGTATCACTATTTTCTTGTGCAATCTGTAGTGTTCAGGATAGCACCCACTCAGCTCCTGGGCTGAAAATGCAAGTGAAAGTACATAGGATCATAGAATGGGTTGGTTGAAAGCTCACTTAGCCCATGACAGGCTACAGACAAGATACACATCCCACTAGACCGAGTTGCTCAAAGCCCCATCCAGCCTGGCCATGAACTCTACCAGGGATGGGGCACCCACAGCTTCTCTGGGCAACCTGAACCAGTGCTTCACCACCCTCACAGTAAAGAATTTCTTCCTAATATCTAATCTGAATCTCTCATCTTTCTATTTAAACCAATTCCCCAGGTCCTGTCACCACAGACCTTGGTAAAACATTATGTCCCCCTTGCCATCTGCTGTATGTGGTGTGTGGGTATGGGGCTGTGGTCTCTCCTGTGCACACACCAAAATCTGCCCCTGTCTGCAGTTCAGGCGGGGAAGGACCAGGAGGTGGCGGCTGGGAGTTGTGGCAGCTCCTGCCTGTACTCCCCTGTGGGCGCAGGATGTCAGGAATATGTCTTGTGCCTACAGATGTGGTGAGAACCTGCAATCTTGTTGCTTTTATCCTCAACAAATTCTATGTAGGTGGAACCAATAATATATAATGTACTTCAGTTTCCTAAATGCAAAGCATAGGAGGCTAAAATGTGCCCTAGACTGATGTCAGGAGTATTTCAAGTGTATAGATGAAGGCAGTATCCCTTTGATATCTGTCTATTAGTATCTGGTTTGCTGATGTCATGGGTAGCTTTTTCTTCCATTCACCTGTTTAGAGGGATTTTTTTAACTGTGTTTTAAGTAATGATTTTCACCAGCATAGCGAAAGAGAATTAGCAAAGGCCAGGATGGGCGTGCATGTAGCTGTTGCAAGAATATGGTGCCATAGAAAATATTCCCTTGAGCTTCCTAGGTTCAGAAATAAGCTCAGAGTCACATTCTCTGGAGGTGCAAAGCACATCACACAAAAGCCAGTGGACTTCAAACAGTACCTGTGTCTCTCAGCTCTTGGGCACCCAGGTAATAGTTTTGTTTTCATAAGCACATCTACTCAGTAAGAAATGGTTTCTCAGTAGCTTTGGGAATCCAAGAGCTGGCTCAAAGCTGTGCTGACATTCATTTCTGTTGCAGGCAGCAGCCAGGCAGCAGGGAGGGGGCAGTGTGGGGGACATGCTGGGGCACATATTTGAGGGAATTGAGGACAGGGAATAGCCTTCAGGGGCTGGGCTTTCCAGGGGCTGTTGGCAGGGCTCTTCATCCCACACCACCTTCTACCTCATCTCCTCAGGGAAGGGAAAACCTCCCATTAGCCTCTCTCAGGTCCTGGGAGCCAGAGCCACCCTCATGGCCATGCTGCTGCCTCCCATTGCCCCACTACATCAGCACACATGGAGAAGGTAAGGGATGCACAGGGGGTCAGGGAATGCAGCCCCCACAGGTAAACAAGTAAACAGATAAAAAGACTTCCCACAGGTAAACAGACCTGTGAAGGGTGTGAGATGCAGACTTTCCATAACTCCCAGACCTTAAGCAGTCAAAGAGGAGTTCCTGGGATTGCATGACAGGCTGTTGGAAGGTGTACATTTCTCGCTCATATGGGAAATACTACTAATTCATACAAGGACAGAGATTTATTTATGAGGTGCTGGGCTTATTTAGCACGCTCAATAACCAGCCATCTCCTTTTCAGCAGTCAAGGTTTTCCAGCAGTTCGTGCAGGCCCCAGTGCCTGCATCTTTAACTGCTACTGATGTTTCCACTGCATAGGGGAAAAGATGGTGAAAAAGAAGAGGGTTTATCTGTCTTCAGAAAAGGCCACATTTTCAGTAGCCACTGTCAACCTTTGCATTTAATCTCATAACATGTATTCGTAGTAATGCCTCACTCTGTGGATTTGGTATAAACAGTAGCTTTACATAAGCTGCTTCTTCAGAAAACTCATATCAAGCAACTAATAAAGTGTAATTAGTAATCTGGGCCTTCAGTGATGTTATTTTAAACAGATTGTTCTCCACGGATAGTAACTGTCAGTCTGTTCTCTGTATCATTTCCTTGAAAGCTCCAACAAGTACCTCTGCCCCGCTGATAAGGGCACTGCTCTGGGAGTTGGGAAATGAAGAGAGAACCTGAGCACACAGGCAATTAGTTGAAAGTACATCTTGTCCCTTAAAAAGCTGGTCCTGTTATAGAGCGCTCAGCCCACCACACTCAGGCCTGAAAGAAAACACCCTGAGAGGTCATTTGGGAAAAATTGTTGTGCAGAAACAACATGTACCAAACCCACTCAACATAAAGGATATTCAGGTTCCTGAGAAAGTCAGCAGCCATCATCCTGAGGGCTGTCTATACCAGCAGCTCTTGGCAGCTCCTGTTCCTTCCGTGCCTCTCAATCCTTTCCAGTATTCTACAGCCACCACACACTGCCATACTCACTGCCCATCTTGGATATTGAGGAAGCTGGAAGGAGTCCTTGTAGAAGAATGGCTTGTCTCTCGAGGGCATTTGGAACCCCTAGAGGATCTGCAGGGTCTGTAGAGGCCTGCACAACCAAGACTGATGCTTACGAACTAACAAAAAACAAGACTGATGTTCAGAACTAACAAAGAACAACACTGGTATTTAGAATTAACAAAGAATAATAGCTTTATAGAAAGAATAATAGCCCCTTGAGCCATATATCCTTGGGGAAGTAGATACAAATATATTACTTGGGGAAGTAGATATAAAATATACTAACATATTGACAAAGCACAACAGTGCTATAGAAGAACAATAGTCCCTTGAGAGAACAATTGTCTCTTGAGCTACATATCCTTNGTCCTCAGTGAACCACTTTCATAGAATAATAACGTCACAGAATGGTTTGGGTTAGAAGGGACCTTTAAAGAGCATCTAGTTCCAAACCCCCTGCCATGACCAGGGATATCTTCCACTAATCAGATGGCTTAAAGGCCCACCCAGCCTGGTCTGAAACATTTCCAATGATGGGACATCATTGGTCAGAGTCGTGGCTCACTGGGGAGGTCCCAGATCACTGGAGGTCAGCAAATGTGACATCCATTTACAAGAAGGCCTAGAAGGAGATACAGGGAACTACAGGCCATGTTGGCCTGATCTCGGTGCTGGGGAAGGTCATGGAGCACATCATTTTGAGTGCCATCATGAGGCATGTGCAGGAAAACCAAGGGATCAAGCCCAGCCGGCACGGGTTTGTGAAAGGCAGGTCCTGCTCTTCCAACCTGATTTCCTTCTGTGACAAGGTGACAAGCGTAGTGGATGAGGGAAAGGTTGTGGATGTTGTCTGTCTGGACTGTAGTAAAGCCTTTGATACCATTTCCCACAGCACAAGTGTGTCTGGAGCACAAGTCCTGTGAGGAGCAGCTGAGGGAGCTGGGGGTGTTTAATCTGGAGAAAAGGGGTTCAGGGGGGACCTTATCAATCACTGCAACTGCCTGAAAGGAGGCTGAAGCAAGGTGTAGGTCAGTCTTTCCTCCCAGGTTACAAATGACAGGACAAGAGGAAAAGGCCTCAAGTTGCACCAGGGAAGGTTTTGATTGGACATTAGGAAATATTTCTTCCCTGGAAGGATGGTCAGATATTGGAACTGGATGCCCAGGGAAATGTTAGAGTCACTATCCCTGGAAGTGTTTAAAAGGCATTTAGAGGTGGCACGTGGGGAGGTGGTTTAGTGGTGAGCTTGGCAGTGCTGGCTTATTGGTTGGACTCGATGATCTTAGAGGTCTTTCCAACCTAAATCATTCTATGATTCTATTTCACCCCACCAGCAAACTCCAGTTTTCCCCAGGTCTCCAGCACTTCCTGCCCCTGAATTCAGCCAATTCACCCCTCCTCCTGCCCAGTCCCCAGGGCTGTCCTCTAATCCCTGCCTGCAGCCCTTCTTAGGGCTGGGACAGTTCACTCCTCCTGCAGCAGCAGTTGAGAGAGTCATGGATGGCTGGGGAGAAGCTGCTGGCTCAGAGACCAAGCCCAGCCATGTGGGATGGACACCGGAGCTGTGAGTGGATGTAGGGGGATGCTGTGCTTCAGGAAATGACTGAACATATCTGGCTCAGAAAAGAAGGATATGGGGGCAAGAGCAAACTGAGGCCTGGCCAGTTTGGCCAAAAGAAGCTGACTGTTAAGAATTTCGGTTCAAAAGCATCATGAGAACTCCGAACATCAGCCAGCAGCCTTGGGGATGCAAACACTTCTGAAGGGGCAGCTCCTCTGGAGCCACTAATGCTCAAAACTGTTGTAGCTCCCCTTATTTCATGCTTGCAAGAGGAGTGGAGCGATTTTGGCTCAGTCTGTTCCAAGTCCACCTGAATCTCATACCTACCCTGCAAAAATCAGCACAAAGTTAAAGCTGAGAAATTTCGACACAAAAGAACCTCCTCAGTTGCAACAAATGTCTACACAGTGGGGAAAGTCGTTAAGCCTTGCCTAAACGGACTGTCCTGAGCTGGGGAGCATCTCTCCATGGATGAGCAGGAGGGAGATAAGAAAACTGCACTGATGCAGATGGAGAAATGCCACTCTGCCCTGTCTCCTTGGTGAAGTCACTGGCTGTGCTGCATTTGGAGGTGTGTCCAGACACAGGCTTGCACCATGTTTATTTTCTTTCTTTGTTTCTTTCTCAGTCAGGCCCAGAAAATGCAGCTCATCTGACTGATAAGAGCCTCCACAAAGCACACCATGTTTGGTGTTAAATGCAGGCACATCACTCCCTCAGCCTCGCTTCAGTCGTCACTACACATGAAAGCCAGCAGAGGATAAAGCAGTGATGAGCAAGGCAGCAGAAAGATCAGTGGAGCAGGGATGCTGTGGCAGGGACTGTGGCCTGAGAACCTTGTTAGTCAGAGGGAGAGTCATGCTGGGGTGACTCAGCTTGGGAAACCATGCTTTTCTGATGACTTAATAAAACATTGTTTAATTGTTAGGTTTTTGGATTTAAATAATTTCTATTACTGACTCGTTGCTAGTGGATATCAAGGAAAAGGAATATGATGGCACTAACTTCTCTAGCAGGCTTGTAGCTACCACTTCAAAACATGCTCCATGTGGTGCCACCTTTAGCTCAGGCTTTCATTTATGCCATCCCTGTAATTTTGGTGGCTTGACAATTTTGCCAAGTGGACACCATTTGAACAGAGTTTTCCCATGCAGGTAGCCCGCCTTGAGCTCCCTTTTAGTAAGAGGACTGTGGTGTTTCAGCTGTTTCTGAGAACTAAATTAGGTGGAAATGTTTTGCAGATAACTGTTTTATACATTGCAGAATGTAAGAGTAGAGGTTCTGGTCTCAAAACACCACCACATGACATGAATGCTTTTGAAATTTATCAGCCTCTGCTTTCTCAGATCTCATGTGTTCCCTAGAGACTTCTCCAGATCCAGCTTCTCTGTGGATTCTTTACACCAACACTGGGCCTGCTGTGCCCTGGCATACCCCTGTGCACTGCCTGTCCTCGACACTGGCCATCTCTGGGGGACAGTGACCCATTGCTTCCTCCACAGAGAATGTTAGAGCAGGACTTTCTCTCAGCAATAGTTTATTTCAGCTCCTGGGTGCCATGGACCAGAGGCCAAAAAGCCTCTCAGCCCCCTGCTTTTGATACTTCTCCCATTGGCACAGAGAAGCAAGGAAGGAAAGGAAGTATTTTTGTTCGAATGCCAAACAGAAATAAGTTCATTCAAGGATAAAAGGTGTGGGGGGAGGAGGAGCAGGGCCTGAGGAGACAGACAGACTGGAGACAGCAGGGGCAGAAGGGGTCTTGCTACCTCGGAGGGGATAAGCAGAGGAAGAACAGCCTGTAACCAGTACAGCACACTCCTTTCTTGAAACCTGGAACAGGATCCAGCACTGGCAGCTCTCCACATTCCTGTGCAACCAGCAACATCTCTGCCATCAGCTGGCGGAGATGGCGTGGGGTCAGCAGTCGGGACACACGGGCACTGGCATATGGGCATCCCTGTGGGTCCTGCAGCAGCTTGTTGGCCACAGAGCCTTGCAGTCAGCTGCACATACCTGAAGGAAGCTTGTGTGAAGCCTCTGGGATCCAGCAGAGGGGAATTACCGCTCATACATGCTCTGGAAAAGGAAGGAAGGGAGAGAGGAGGGAGTGGGACAGAGTGTACACTCTGTCCTACAAGCCCTCTGCAATGACAAAGTAGACATTGCTGGGAATACTGAGAGCACCTGGGAAATGCCACCACTGATGCAACCTCCTCTCCATTCCTCAGAGAGAAGGAACAATTCTTGTTTCATTCCTCATTGAGTAACTCCATGCTTTAATCAGCAAATCCAAGTGGCTCCAGGAGCAGAGTCCTACAGCACATCCCCTCCTGCTGCAGCTGGCAAGTTCCTCATCCTTTCTATAAGTCATTCCAGTCATCAGCTTGGGCCTGCTTGTCCAGGAAGACTCTGTCCCAGGCTCTCATTACTCACATCACTCTTCAAATTTGGATTCCTCAGTGTATCAATTTTAAGTGCACTTATTCTCAGGCTTTTCAAAGTTTTCAAAGTACATCATGTACTATGGAAAGGGCAATCTCTATGCTAATAGGCAAGTCCCTAAAGAAGGACCAACCTGACAGTCAGAGTAGGATTGATTTCTTTGATTGCTCATTCTCCTATTGGCTGCATTTGTAACACTGAATGTTTTTAGAGATATTGCTGTATGTCACGTAGAGTTATTGCACCAGACTGAACTTAAACAGCAGCAGTCTATTGCCAATATTGAAAGTCCACACTGACTGAGAGCTATGAGCCTACTATTTTTTGTTCTTGTTTTGCTTAAACTTTAGCCCAAATCATCTCAAAGAGGACAAGAAAAGCTTGTGAGAGCTTAAGCTCTGTATCTGTAGAGCTTTCTGGAAGATGGATTAGATAGTGCATTTGTTTTCTTTGCCATGTAAAATGTAACTAAATAAAGCTATAAGAATGTTCCCTAAGAATAATTCAGCGCTGGCAGAAAGACAGATTATAACATCTATGCTCCTTCTCTTCAGCAAGGTTTTACAGTTTTAAAGGAAAAGACTCCCAGTTCCTGAGAATGAAAATGGGTGCTTTCAATCACTCCCACTTGCAGCTGTGTTGGTCTAATTTTGCACCAGTGCAGCCTGGATGGGTGCATGGGGACCCTGTGTCCCAGGGAGGAGCAGAGTATCTCAACCCTTACAGACTATACCACTCCCCACGCGCTTTGTTTTGCCTAAGAAGTATCACAGACCATAAAGTTTTGGGGGGAGGAGGAGGGATAAACCACTAACAGCCACTCGCTTCCGCCCCACACCTTAGGAAACCCTTCCTCAACAATTCTATCTCTTGCCTTTCCTGCAGCTTTCCCATGCCCACCTAGCCTTGGCCCCAGCCCATGATTTTGGGGAACACTTTCTGCCCTCCCCTTTCGGTCACATTTTGCTAATTCCTTTTTCTTCTATCTTCCTCACTCTTCTCCCTCTCGGCAAATTGTAACCGTGATATCCTCCACATCCCGGCCCTTCCACAGCACCTTAGCTGGTCTGAGTGTCCTTCAAGCAGAGGATGGCCACAGCCAGCTCCCATCCCACCACCCAGCTGGGAAAACAAGTGGGGGTCCCCAGGAAGTCCTGTACGCCCTCCTTAGCAGCTGAGGCTTTGCATTATCCATGGATAAAGGCGAGGCGGGCGCTGCCGCACCTTTGGTGGGAGCGCGGTGTCCGCCCGGCCCCGGGCAGGGCTGGCTCGGTGTCGCAGCGCCACCTGGTGGGACAGGACGGCTCCTGCTGCTGCCCGCTGTCACCTCCCGGTCCCCTCGGCACCTCCCGGTCAGCCAAACACCGCTGAACCCCTCCCGGCCACGCTTTGGGGGTCCCGTGGCTTAACCCCGGGAGGGCAACCGAGCCCTGCATAGCTGCTTGCTCAGACTTCCCTGGACATGCAAAATCAGGTCCCCATTGCCGCCCAAGCAGTTATTAACCTCTCCCACCCCCTCAAGCCTGGAAAGGGTTGGAAACCTTGAAAAAGTTTGAAAAGCAATGTCTTTTCTTACACAACATGCACAATGATTCCTTCTATACATGCACAATGATTCCTTTGGTGGAGGATTAGCACGGAATTAGCAATAATGAACCTGAAAAGTGCTAACGAATTTCCCACCACAGAAAAATTGGCTGAAGACACATCCTGCACAGTCCTGGGGAGAGCTGCTTGGAGATCAGTAAGATTCCCATCCCCTGTGCTTCCTGTCTTGCTGTCTGTATGCAGCACATTTGCACTCAAAGGCAAATTAAAATCACCACTGGCAGAGCTGTTGCAGATCTCCTGCTCCCTTGTTTGTATCAGGGACATGGCCTATTGCACCTCACCACGTCCCATTTCCATTAGAAACAGACATGCACTTTCCTTGAGGTTTTTTAAAACTTCTGCTGTACATCCCATTGGAAGTCAGGCTGATCAAATGGAGGGACGAGCTCAGGACATGGGGAAGGGCTCATAAATTGTGGATTCTAACCTTGTCTTGCCACACCTGTACATCACCCCCATTTTTTCTACCTGCAAAAGGGTAAGAGCAAGGGAGCCCTTTTTGTCTGCAGTCTAATGAGCTCCCAAGAAAAACAGCCTTAGGCTGTGTAGAGGCATGGTCTGCATCTCTACAGATGAGACCCAAACATTTTGTGGAGACGACTGCTTGTGGGCTCCTCTTTAAGCAGCAGATGTGTGACCCACGGGTGGGCAGTGCGTGCCACGCCTCTGGCGTCAGCAGCCCCTGCCACTCTGCCTCCCCTGCCCGCTGAACACACAAATGTGCCACTGGAAAAGTTATGAGCTTTTTATTGTCACTTGTGGGGTGAGATATTGAACCATCGATGTGCTTATTCATTTCTGGTTATCTGATTGTCGTAATGTTTCTAAACTGCCAGTTGAAGGTAAGAGATAAACTACAGCCAGCCTCAGACTGAGAGGCGCCTTTGACGTAGCCAGGTTTTTTTCACCAGGGGATGATATATTATTTATTGACTCACACAGGGTGACCTGGAAATACTACACGCAGGGAATCGAAAGGGAAGAGTAAATACTGAAATCAAAGGTTGTCAGGACCTCCTTTTGCCAGTGGGATGGTTTTTCACTGCTTGTGCGGACACAGACTCATGGCTGGTGTCTCTGCTTCTTAGAAAGAAAGTCCTGTGCCCTCTGTCACGCCAAGAGGAGCAAATGCAGCATGGAGAAAAACAGGCAGCTGTTCATTTATTTCTCAAAGAATTCTCTTTCCCTGTTTTCATAATCTTATTTACTTCTCAAGTGCCATCATGGTTTAACACCAGCTTAGAGGCGCCAAACTACTTGAAGGAGCAAGATGCAGGGATCAGCTCAGGGATGGTGGGGAGATCCAGTATTACTGCCAAAGGAGATCCAGCAGGAGAGAACGTTGCTGTTCTGTAGATTTCCCAGGCTTGCTCTCTAAAAACTGATCCAAATCCATCCCTTGAAACAGCATTTGAATTGTAAAATTAAAAAGAAAGGCTTTCCCGAGGCTCAGGGGAGTGGTGTATGTGCAAGGCATTCGAAGATAACAATTTTCTGAACAAATCTTTGATGTTAGCCTTTCAGCACATAATTTCAATGGGAGGCAGGAGAGACATCCATCTGCTAAAGGGAATATTTCCCTCTTCCATTCTGCATGCAGCTTTGCTGTTGCTATGGCCACATATTGTTATAGTTGTCTTTTATTAAGGAGAATCTCCTTTAAAGAGTTTTCTACCCAATGCATCCTGCCAGCTCTCTGATTCATGAATGTTTATCTATTTAGTCTGCCTGATGAGGGTATTTTTAAGGCCTCAGGATATTTGGTTTCCAAGCACTGATAGAATTAATAGAGAAGTTCCCAGCATGTTCATGATTTCCTGAAGTCAAAGTCAAGTGAAAAGAGGTGGGGTCAGATTTTTTTATGTCCCTTTATGAAAAAAAAAAAAAAGTGTGACGTTTTGCTTTTTATCAATCAGAGATCAAAAATAATAGGCTGAAGTAAACTAATTAGTGTAATTTGTCTGCTTGGATAGAATGGCTCCTCTGCCTTCTGACAGAACTTTGTCTCACCTGTTTTTCAAGGGCCTGCAACTGACCCACTATGATATATATATGGCTTCTACAATTTCCCTGGAGTCATTAGTACACTGGGGAGAAGTGCCTTATTTTCAAAAGCAAATTGCTCTGCAGCAAAGCCTTGCTGTGCACCAGACTGAGTGTGAGTAGTGAGGCCAGGGCCCTCTGCACAGGAGCCACTGGAGTTAGTGACAGCTCCATCCCTGTCACTAGTTCCAGTGCCTCACCACCCTCACTGTTAAGAATTTCTTCCTTATATCTGGCCTGAATCTCCCTCTTTTAGTTTAAAACCACTACCCCTTGTCCTATAAATGACCCCACGGAATGATATCTAATCAGAGTAGACCCATATTGTGCTTCTCTTCACGTGCCCTTCAAGATAGGAAGTTAATTGTTGGTAACTACTTATTGCTTTCTTTGGTTTGAGCACACAGAGAGGTTGAGCTGGCAATGTCCCCTCAATGCTGAGTGTAAAATGCTGGCTGAGTTCAGTCTGACCTGGCAGTGGGACAATGCTTTCAAAGAAAATTGTGTCTGTATAAATGTCATGAAAGTGGATATAGCCAGACGGAGACAAGGATCCTTTTCAGTAACTTTTCTGAGCAAACAGCTGTAGCTGAGCTCGTGGCTTGTCAGACACTGAGGAACCTGCACAAGTGAGAGCTCTTATGAACCCTCCAGACAAAAGCAGAGCTGGAGCCAGGGTTGTTGCCATTGATGCTGGAGTTGGTCACAAGGCAGGTCTATAGGCAAGCAGGCTGTGGGAGGCAGAGGGCTGAGTGCAGCTCCTGAAGCCGCTCCAAATCTGTCTTATCACCACTCTGCCTCCTTTGCTGGGTTAACCCCAGCTCAGTCAGGGTGAAAAGCAGCACATTGGTCCAGAGGAACAGAAAGCAGCAAGTGCCACCCTGCAGCAAGGCAGTGATGCTGATGGGTCTGCTGGACAGGGTGTGTGTGCTGCTGGGTGGTCAGTATTGCAAATGGTAGCAAATCCTAAGGAAGCAAACCCAGCTCCACAGCTGTGTCTTGCTGCTCCTGAGATATGATGCCCAAGTAAATGAATGAGATATGATGCCCAAGTAAATGACACAGGCAAGGCTGTGTCCTGTACTGCCACTGAAGGGCTGTTACACCCCTTCAAATAGAAGGTCTGGGATCTGTCCAGCTCAGCATATCTGTGCCCACCGCAGTCCAGCCGAAGCATTCAGCATTCATGCTGAGGCACCTTGTCATTCTGGGGGACCGATTGCAGCCAGGGCCCCCCTGAACTGCATTACCATGGCAATCTGTGCTCTGGCCTCATCCCTCTTGGTCACCCAGCACACAGCAGGTATCACCTCCTTATGTCTCTCATCCTCCTGCCAAGTTCTCCATGGTGTAGTCAGCCTCCATGGTCCCAGCTGAGCTGTAGCTGCTGTCACAAGCCCCATTTTTATCAGGAGCATCCATTCTTGCTTTTGCTACACTGGTTTGCCACAGTTTGCTGTGCAGCTGCTCTGGGAGCTGTGCTGGTGCTGCTTGGGCACCACAGTGATTACATCTGATCACTTGTATTAAACAGTGGGACTGTAGAGCCAGGACCAGGGGCCAGGCTCGAGTGGCTTTATTGATTGGGAGTTTCGTGCTCAGAGGTTGCTGTGAGGGTAAAATGCTAAAGTGTTGCTGACATTTTGGTGGTGTTGTAAGGACTTGTTCACTTTCAGGGAAAATGGGAGACAAGGAAAGAAAAAAACAGGTGATGGAGTGGCAAAGATGAAATGGCATTGTCAGAAACTCACCCTTTGTTTTCCTGGGGTGAGGAAGTGGAAGGACACGTTGATGGGGTTGCATTCCTCCTCCCAATACTCAGCATCTCTGAGTTCAAGGAGCACTGCCAGAGCCTTGGCAGCAGAGCAGCTCCAAGAGTGCATCTCAGTCCCCTGTTCAACTGTGTGATTATTTGCAATTAGCTGTGTGTAAATCCAGCAGTTGGAGTATGATGGGAGCTACCTGACCCAGTCCTTGAGCAGTTCTCAAAGTATTTGGAAGAGCACTGCTGGTCACTAAACCAGGCTGGCTCAAGGATGATAATGAGGTCATAGGAGCAGCTGTACCATGCCAGCCCAGCACCCTGTCCCCAGCAGATGGCTGAAGAGAGAAGGAGGCTATTTAGCCTTGTTAAAGTTGTGCTGATGCCCATCTCCAGTGAAGAAAACCAACAGAAGTGGTTCAAGGGAAAATAGAAGCACCAAGCAAGTATATTGAGAAATTTCCAAAATATCTGTTCTATTGCACAGTAATCGATGGCTTAGGGACCTACAACACCTCAGTGGATTTCACCTCCTTGAGGATGTCCAAAACATGTGTGAAGCCATGCACATTTACCTTACATCCATAAAGTCGTCTCACAGGGAACATCACAGATCTAAATGCTGTGCATAAATTAATGTCTCCATAAATTCTGCACTGTATAAAAATAAATCTCATTTTATTTTTCTTGAAATTGCAGCCTGCTGCTTTTGTGTGGGTCGCTCCCATGTTAGAAAAGGCTGATGGGTGGTTCCTTCATCTTCTTCCTGTTGTTTGTAATTTATAACCCACTAGCATAACTTCCTGTCTTTTCGGGGGCTAAAGAGTTCTCTCGACCTGGTTTTTTCCACACACAGAAGCCTTTCTGTACCTTTGTTCACCTTTGTCAGCTTTCTCCATATCTTCCCAGCCATAAAGTGATATGCCTTGTCACTTGTCAATAGCACTGTGTAAATGCTAAGGCCAACGTGTGCCAATCATTAAGCCCAAGGGAAATCTTTGGAGGCATAGGTACGCCACTGAGGTGGATTCAGAGCAAACAGACACAGTGCGGACCAGAGTGTGGAAGGTGGATAATCTGCAGCATGAGAGACTGAGAAAATTCTCATGCCTACAGAGACACAACATCCTCAAATAGCTGATAACCAATGCAAAATTCTCTGTACTGAACACAGGAGAATGCCTGCTAAATCCCTGGAGGGAGATGTCTTAAACGTGGGAAGGGCTGGACATAACCTAAGAGTAACAAACCACACTTCTGCTGGGTCTCCCTTGAACCAAGCAATGGACACAGCTTGAGGCAAAGAGCTGAGCCACTCTGCAATACCCAGGTGTGTGCCATGAAATGCAAAGAGTCTGTGCTGGCAGGTACAGGCCAATGCAACATTTAAGTGTTTGTCTTAAATTCACAGCAGGGTCTGGGTTATACGTGGAAAAGTCTCCAGATGTGTGGGGTCTGGTGTCACTGTTCATATAATGTGGCAGCCTGGATCCTAACATCAGGTCCTCCTAGATTCTGAGCACAGTCCTTGACACAGTGACCTTCTTCTTTATTGTCCATCATTGAAACATATGGCTATAAAAACTGACACAAATATTAGCCCCTTTTTTCCCTCCTAGAGCTAAAGGTGGCATGTGCTGCTCAAGGTGGTTTTGCAGACCCCATGTGCTGGTGACACCAGAATTAATGAACTACAGAGAAAGCCCTCACAGCCCCTTCCTGTAATACTTCCCTGATTGTTCCTGCCCAGCTCTGTGGCTAGCACACGCCTTGAGGATAGCAGAGAAGTTAGTCCAGTCCCCACCTGAACATATTTCAATCCACATCTCCATCTTGCCAGGAGAGGTCTGTATTGCCCGCTGTGCAGGTAGTCAGTGTACATAGGAAGGGAGAAGAGTGCAAAATACAGTTCTAGGTCACCTGAGCATTTTAGAGGGAAAAGAGCCTTCTTTAGGTGATGCCTTTTCAGCCCTAGTCACAAGCCAAACAAGATTAAAATGATAAAAAGCAGTTACTGTTTATTGAAAGTCCTTCAGGTGCACTTATGGCAGAATGCCCCCATGATATAGGGCTTAGGCACTTTTATAAGGTTAGCAAATTAGCATAATTGACAAGAATCCCCAGTTAGAAGTACAGATAATCCTTTCTTGGTTCAGCCCCCTACTGAAGCCTCCCCCCTTGCTTCTAGCCCCACATTGTTCATGTCTAAATACATGGGAAAGTGACATGGCCTTGGTTCACTGAAGAAGCAAGATCAGAATAGGATTCCAGGAATGTGTTTGTCTAACAAAATACTGGAGTTAGCTTAAGAAACTATAACTATACAATAATAGTCTACAGAGCTACGAATAGATGAAAAATATATAAAAAGCAAAAACCTTTTGGCATCATGGGAGCGACTTTTCTGACCTGATGCAGATGTCTGCTCTAGGCAGAGCCCAGCTGTACTGCAGGTAAGACTGCTTCTCTTTATGCATTTGCAGGAGGAGCCCCAAGACCCCCAGTTCAGACATGGATCCTCATGGAGGGCAAATGCCTCCCCAGAGCCCCAGTGGACTGACCTTAAGGAAGGCAGAGGAAAAGGTCACCGTAACAGAAGCCTGGTAGTAATCAGACAGCCCAGGGACACTGTTTCTTTTCCTTGGTCCCCAGCCTCTCTCCCTTCTGGCACCTTGGTGTGCTGTGATTTCCTCCTTGGCTGCTTCCTTTACCATGACACTGAGATCAGCTAAACCCAAAACTATGTGGTTGTGTCTCTATGTGATGAATATTGAGGCTTAGTGACAAGAGTGTAGGCACTGTTGCCTTGAAAATGCGTTGCTAAGAAGAGGCTGAAAAATGTGAAATACAAGCAGCAAAGGAAAGCACAAGCACTGCTGTGGAAGGAAGGAAGGAAGAGGCTATTACTCATAGCTCCCTAGCACCAGATACTGCAAGGTTTAAAACTTGGCTTTCAGGAAGATCCCAGAGCCATTTTTGTTTGAAGGCATGGCAGTCAGGTGCCATCAGAAAGAAATATTTTAATAGCAAAGTAGAAATTTGCAAGTAACTGAGAGAAACAGTTCAGCAGGGCCTGCAGCTTCTTCTCAGACCTTCCTGGAAGGCTGGGGGAGAGATGTCAGATGGGTGAACATGGGACAGAGCCTCTCCAAGGCAGCGTTACATTTTTTTCCCATGTTATTCTTGGATAATATGAGGAGGTCAGCGAAGGGTGTTTGAAACATCTGTTTGAGCCTCAGCAAAGGAAAAAAGGGAATCCAGAACATTTTATCCTTTCATGACAAATACCCCAAAGGTGCTGTGAGCTGCAAGCATGACTGCTACAAAGGGTATGAACGTTTATAGTGCTCTACATATTTTAGTGAGCCATGTAATTAATTAATCTAAGTAACATCATAAAGCAAATTAAACCATTTATCTCCTCAGAGATAAACCTGCCAGCAGAGTTAAAAAAAAATCAGGTCCCTAGTAGAATGGTTATTTAAAGGGGAAACTTTTACAGTGTTTAATTTATTTCTGCAGAAAAAAGAAATTTCCTGATATTTCTGCAACAGATGAGCACAGAATAAAAGGAAATCCATTTGTAAATCATGTTTTTCCCTGCAGTGTTACACCAACATCAGCCCTTGTTTCCAAAAGCATTGTTTTTCATCAGCTGGTGTAAGCACCTGGAAAGCTGGAGTTCTAATTCCAGTGATTGCTCCATCAGCTCTGGTCTTCCTCTTTCATATGCATACAAAAGAAGACTTTAACAATGTGCGTAAAATATTCTGATGCTGAAATTGGGTTCAGCTGCTTTTCTGATCCCCCGCTCGCCGCGCTTAAACTAAATGAAGTGGTCTTTCCCAGAGCTGAATTCACCCAAGTCCGCAATCATTGTCTAAGAACTGGGCATTTATTTTCCCTGCAGCCTTCCAGTCTCTCTCCTGAGCTCATGAGCAAGAGCACAAACCAGAGCTGGCTGTGTTAACTGGAGGCCACAGCTCCCACTGCCCTTGCAAACCCACACCTGGGCTCTGGCAGAACCTTACGTAGCTGAATAAAGGTTTTGAGGATGTAGCCATATAAACTAATGTAAACACTACATAAAAAATAATCTTCATTGTGGAGGAGGAAGTAATGCAACTTTATGAGTGGGAAGGTCAAGGAGTGTTATCTGCTATTACCCAGGAGTTTTGTGGTCTCCATTCACATCAGATCCATTTGCTTTTCTATTGACACTGGCTTGGGATAGAGGAAACTCACGTTAAAATCTGATTGCCTGTCAAGATCCTGACAAAGGAAGGAAATGGCCCTTGATTACAAGGACCTGATCTGGCATTCCTCACAGAGCTCCCTGCCCCTTGGCAGGGCTTGCTGCCCCTTTGCTGGCTGCTTCAGGTGCTTTAGGCTGGCAGCAGGTGTCTGCTGTAACTTGCAGACTGGATGTTGTGACCATGCTTGGGAAATTTCTACTGCAAAAAGTTTCAGAAGGGATCTCATCATGAATAACTGCACTGTCCCTGCTGGGTCCTCTTGGTCCCCTCAACCAAAGTATGATCAGTGTTATTCTTGGTGAAAACAGTTGTCCATCTAACAGTAGAACATATTTACATGCCACTGTAGATACATTACATGGGTATATAAATACATGCAGACACACACGAGATTATACTCCAGGGGTAACCTGCTTACACAGTAAATTTGGATTTTCTTTTAACACCTGTTTTTAAAAAAAAATTATGATGAGGTACTTTGTAAAACATGGGGGAAATCCTACAATCTATGATTCTAAAAAATGACAAATAGAAATTAAGAAGAAGGGGAAAATTTGTACAGGATCCACAGGTAATTATGAAGTTATTTTGCTTTGAAAAGTAGCAATTTAACAGCACTACTGAGTTTAAGGACATTCACTGGCACAGAACAAAACACCCATGATTACATTCTGTCTCGTCAGGTCAGTTTTGCAGATTTTTCTCTCAGGGGGTCTGAAATAAAACTACATTTGTCTCCATTTTCAGATTTATGCCCATGAATCAGAGACTGGAATATGGTCTTACATATTTGTTCATTACAGAAGTTAGAGAAAGATTAAATTTGTCCCTCATTATTATTTCTGCTCTCAGTTTGAAATGTAGCAGCAGGGGATTCTCTGCCAGTGCAGAGACAATCAGGAATACTGGGCCCTAGTAAGGGTTCAGTGAGCAGCCCACCAGGAGAGAGGTTTTGCCCCCGCAAAGGGTTTCCTGGGCTTAGGACAGATAAACTTTCCCATTGACGTAGGCACATGTGTGCCTGCACACAGAGCCAGCCAAAGCCTCAGGGACTTTTGCCACCATGCTGTTAATCATTATCCAAGCAGAGCTGTACTCTTTGAGATCTCTGACCTGTTTTGCAGCCCTGAAGGGGTTTATTGCAGCCAGCACAGCCTTGGCCGGTGTTTGGATTGCATGCTGACAGCCAGCCAGCTGGCCCTGGTTCAGAGCTCCGCGATACGGAGCCTTGCACGGCCACACATTTGTGCTTCTTGGGAAAAGGGAGCAACTCCTGCTTCCATCAGCCAAGGGGGAGTGGGCAGTCCGAGGGACACAGGGTGAGGAGGAAGCAGCCAGGTGAATTTCCCTTGGGTGATAATGAGGTCATGTGGATGTGGTATCTGCAAGAACATGGATTCAGCACTGAAGAGCAGTCAGGTGAATAAGGATGGTGCAAGAAGACGCCCTGTCTTCAGTGACCTATGCCAAGCACATGAAATCTCAGCCTCAAATCTTACAAGATTCATGCACACAGAAAAATCTTCTCCTGTAGGTCTTTGCTTAAGTAATTAAAAAAAAAAACAAAACAAAACAAAACAAACCCATGTCTCTGGAAGCTTTTCCTGAGTCTTTTATGACTTGCTGAAACCTTGAACTTCAGCAAGAAATTCATTCAAGCTTGAACTAATTCAAGAATTCAAGTGTTGTTCTATCCATGCTCTCCTAAATTGTACATAATTTAAAGCAAAGAGGAATCAGAGCCATTCTGTCAATCATTTTGATTAGCCAGTATCTTGTTGAATCCTGTGTGTCATTTCTGGTCGGTGACTCTCAGGGTAGGCATCTGCTTCAAATCCCGTGACAGTGTCACATTAAAAAAATCTATAAAGAAGTGGAATTAGGAATTCAAACCCAGTAGCCTTGCTACTGAAAATGCACTAGATACTCTTCAAAGATCCCTTCCAAACCAAACCATCCTATGGGTCTGTGAGTCTACAATAAGTGCATGATCATGCAGTCACTCAGGGAAGTTTGTCTTTGTTCCTGAGAGGGCATAAATTAAGAAAATCGTTCCTTCTTTTCAGTACCAGAAACTCATTAAAATCCCCTGCATCAATTCTAAGGAAGGGCACCTGCTACCTTACATAGGAGACAGATCAATGGGGTTTTTCTGGTTCAGGAGGCTGAGCCCTTGCAGAAAAGTGTGCTGCAATCAGGATATAATCCTTCTTTCTTCAAAACATGGAAAAGTGTGACTTCCATGGGACCAGGAAAGGGCTGTATTGACTTTTTTTTGCATGTGTGGAAGACCACTACAGTTTTGAGCCTCCCCTGATGTCCTGCCAGTCCAAATCCCTGCACTTTGCAGAAATAACAGTTCTGTTCTTGAAACTAATGGGACAAGGAAGGCTGCCTACGATTGACAAAAGCCTTTTCATCAGTTACAGCCAGCTCGCTGGGTGCATATTCTCAAAAATCTTTGAAACTTTGGGGACTGAATTACTTTGGTTGCATGTATCTGTAATCATCTTCAGCCTTACTCAGAAGTTTGCAGTAAGCAAATTTTACTCATTAGGGATAAAGATCATAATTCACTTGTAGTTCCGTTCCATTTTACCAGCTACATCACAGGCAGTAATCTTTAAGGTATAAAAGATATATGTTCAGCAAAGGGCTATTTTTGTACAGTCAATAAGATACAAAGACACCGTGTGCCCAGGAAAGAACAGTTTAGGGGAATTAGGAGTTATTTTATGAATGCAAGAACAAAGGTCACTTCCAGCAGCTCTCTGCTCTGTGCCTTCTCTGGTGCCTAAGAAAAGGCAGCACATGTCCAGTGGGGACACACAGGGAACAAAACCTTCCCCCACCTGTCCCTGGAGCTGTCTTTAGATCTTGAAGGACAAGCTTCTTGATGAGTAGGACAAGAGCGTTAGTGTGCACCACAGGCATTGACTGCCATGCACTCTCTGTGGATTGTGTTTTTGGGCTCTTCCTGAAGGCTAGATGATGATTTACACTGTGCTGGACATCTGAGGGTGTGGGGAAAGCAGGTTTGCTGTTCCCTTGATATGGATCTGTGAGGAGGAAATGAGGCAACTGATAACTTTTATCGGCGGAGGGTACAGCACAGAAGAACACGAATGAGAAGTACAGAAGTGGAAAAGTTAGAAAGAGAGTAAAAGAAACAGAGGAAAGCATAAGGGTTAACTTTGCTAGCAGTTTTCTTAGAATGGGGATGGAGAGAAGAGCTGAAAAGAACAGAGAAATGAAGAACAGACAGCAGTGTCCAGTCCTCTGATTCATAAATAAACCCATATAAACCCTTAGTCACACAGGACTTCCATTTTACAGATGTCCCAAGTCATGGTGCAGCAGACACCCGTGCCATGGCTGCGCAGACTCATGTAGGATGCCTCTCATGCCTGGTGTAGGGTGCAGCCCTCAGGACACCTCTGCAGACCTGGCACTGTCAGCACCAACCTTTATCTCGTGGTCAGAAGACAAGCTACAGGCATGACCAGTCCAAGATTTGTACCTGTTTAAATTAAGTTTTCCAAACATCTTGCTCTGTGTGCAGATCTTCATGCATGTGTTGTCACTCAGGTACACAGAACTTTTCATGCAGATATTTTAATGAATAATAATGAATTTCAACCAAGACATTGTGATCCCACATCCTAATTATCTCCCCTGTGGAGGTCCCTGGTTGGAGTTGTGTAGTTGGGAGCAGGAGGTTCCTGTCCTTCTCATTACTTTAGCTGCTTCAAATCCTTCTTTCAGATCTAAGAGCAAGCCTTGGAACTGCAACTTCATGACTTACAGTCACCTTCAGAGTGCTGAGGCTCCCTAAAAGGCCACCCACACAGGGTTTGGGCACTGACTTTGCACCAGTGTGCACAAAATGCCACTCATGACATTGCATTTTCCATAAACTGCCACACAACAGAGTAAGTGCATTGCCTATATTCCTCTGAATGGTGTCACATGAAATACAAACACTTCAAACACCTTTATATTTCTGTAGAATAACATAACCTGAAACAGGAGCAGGGCAAGTTCACACAATTAAGAGGTACCAAAAAGTGATGATAGTTGATCAATCAACTGACTAATTGCATTTGACTGCAGCAAGCAGAGATTCTTCTGTCCTGTGTTTTCTTGCAACGAAGCGAGAAAGAGAACTGGGTTGCCTAAATGGCCTGGGGCACAGGCTACCCAAAGCAATCAATTGCTTCACTCAGTCACCCTCGCTGATGGGAAAATACAAAGAGCTCCCTGGTAGCCCTGGAACCCTTAGCCGCGAGGCTGCCTGCAGAGAAATGCTCGGGATAACAAGCATTTTGTCTTTCTGATACATTTCTAAAATGTAACTGCTATTTTATCACCTAATCAAGCTATATAGTAGTATTTTATTACCAACTCCGAAATTTATTACGGCCACTTTGTGGTTATACACCAGTGTTGAATTAGTGCTTTATTACTATAAGCAGCCGATAACACATGCCCAATTAAGGTATCTTTGTATCTATCTCTATTTGGAACTGTTCCGACACCAAGTTCTTGTCAGTACTGAACAATTGTTATTAGTGACTGAAACAGGACTAAATTAACAGGTAAAGAAGTTGTGATTGCACCACTAAACTCCTAAGTAGTTTGATTAGTAAATAATACAGTAATACCAATTAAACATAACAGCTGCTTATCTCATGGAGATTATAAAATAAATAATAGCTGTAAATATATCTTGTTATGGCACAGTATAGTTTGCATGATTTAAAATACTTTTAAGAAATAATTAAGCTTTCTATGAAGTCAGGCACGAGAAAAAAAATGTTGTCTGTATCTCAACATTGTGAATACATCACCACAAAAACACAAGCAAATAAAAGGAAAACATAATCCAAGTGATTTATGAGATATTATGTTGTGATTCTAAGTTCCAAGTATTGTTTCATGTTCCATTTTGTGTCTTTACCAAAAAAACCCCAAAACCACAGTCAAAGATGGCAGAATATGCACAAAAATTGTGTCCTCATGGCAGAAGGATTTGGTCTTGGTCCTAACCAGGGCTTTGAGTTTCAAACATAAGCTGTATTTTGACACTGACCTTCCTGTGCTTTCAGAAAAGCAAGGGTTTGAATCCTCTGTGTAAACAACAAGACTGTGATACCTGATCGTAGCAGCAGTTTCCTTTTCCAACTGCATCTCCTAGGCCAAAATTGTTCCAAAGAACAAGAAATATCCCAATGAGTGATTGAATGATCCCTGGTGTGGCACAGCTCCTTAACTTCTAGCTCAGGAAGATCATGGAGCTGCTGTGGACACCGTGCTGCTGAGAGGTGCTCCGTGCTGCTGAAGGAAGCAGAAATCACTGCACAGCATTGGAGCATGGCCCTGTTCCTGAGGTTTGGGTGTCTCAGAGGGGACACTGGAGGCACATTATTTTCTATTAGGGATTTAGTCTTCTGGAAAAAAAGGTCAAAGAGCACAAATGCACAGAGAAGATACAAGGCAGATCAATTTGATTTTCCTATAAAGAAAGTAAGGAAGAGGCAGAGACTGTGACATGAGCCATAGTTGCAGTAACTGGGGAAGGTGGGAACAGAATGTGGGTTTCATTATTTCGGTTAAAATTTTCTTCTCTTTTTTCCTTCCTCAGATATTATTTTATTCAGTTCCTCTCCTCTTCCCCTCTTCTCCCTTCTCCCCTAGGACTGGCAAGTGGGAAAGGCAAATGATGAAGGCCAGTACCAGCCACTAAAATTCAGCAGGCAGCAGGGCTGGTGAAAATTCCCTGCTCCCAGCATTTATGGCAGGGTGCAATCAGTGGCTTGTGTTTGCTATTTAAACAAAGGAGCTTTGGAGTTAGAGGGAAGGTCTTCCCCAAGAAGCTGCTGACTCCTGAAACCTGATGTCCTGTTTCTTATCGGGCTGGTTTATGACAGGTTTCATAAATGTTTTATGAGACCCTGATGACTGCATGGCTGAGCGGGGTGGTGGCAGCTGCCTCCAACTTTGTGCGTTATTGACAAAAGATCAAAGACCAGATTTACCACCCTGATAAGATCAGATGGATAAGAATCCTGAACTGACTTTTTCCCCGTTTCCTGCATGAACAAACACGTTGCAGGATTTATTGACAGAGGCTCAATCCTGAAGACCTTGTTTGGACAAAATTCCTGCCAATTTCTACACTCCTTCCCCTAGGCTTAGTGAAAATTCCATGAAACAGGCAGTAGAGTTTGAGACCCTTGTCTCACCATAAGGTGAGCCACCACTTTGACTGAAAACCTTTCTTCCAAGAGTCCCTGAATAGAGGGACCTTGAGGGGATCATTGATCTTGATGTGGTCAGGATGACAGGAACCACCACGCACCACCAGCTTCCCAATCGTTTTAAAGCTCTGGTGCATAAGGCCTCCCACCAGATGTGTCAGAGCTCTGTCTCCCTTCCATCTGCAGTCCTTCAGGATGGGATCTGCTGACCACCAGCTGAGACCAGAGGATGCAGCAACTGGGAACATGGGCTGCATGAGAGAGGCCAGCCAAGCCTGTCGCACACAAAGCATCTGAGTTTGGCACTTCTGACTTTCTAACAGCCAAACCCCTGGGAAGGTCCTGGGGTTGGTCTGAGCCAGGGTTTGAGGTAGTGCTTGTCCTACAAAAGATGTCTCTCCTAGGCATGTCTGCCAGCACCTCCTGCACCAGGAGCACTGTCAGGCCAGATGGGCACTGTGGTCCCAGGACCTAAAGGCTGAAAGGTGAGAGGGTTGCTCAGCATGGTCAGAAGCACATCACACCTGCCAGATTTAGGATGTCAAATGTGCTAGCAAGCTAAAGAAAGCAGGTGACAAGGCAGGACTGCAGTGCATTTCAAATAGAACAGCAGGTCCTAAGAGTTGACTGCTGTTGCTATTTTTTTGCTGTAAACTTTCTAGGTAGTTGTCAAAAAAATGTATCTCTCTTTTCCAAGCCTGGGAAGAGAAATATTTTTAGTTTCTTGTCAGGGGATTATTTCACTATTAGTCAAAAAACTTTTTGAGAAAGCTAAAAATAAGATCCTGTGGAAACACTGGGCTCAGTCATTCTGTGTTTGTTGATTTTTTTAATTGCAGGAGCAGAATTGCCTCTGAATGACACAGGGCATGCCTGTGCCATGAAGTCTGTTTTCCAGGAAGCCTGACTCCTGACTCAAAAAATATTCAATAATAGGGCTTAGTGAGACTAAAGTATCACAGAAATTGCCTTCAGAGCCACTTTGACCAGCAGAACAGATGTGTCAAAGAATTGATTTGCCCACAGCACTTAATACAGGCAAGAGTACAAAATAAAGAGAGGTAAAGTGGGATCAAAATTCCAATCACCAAGTGCTCAGAGCCAGAGCTTGCCTTAAATCAGAATCTTCACTGCCAGACACACCTGGCCTGAGAGAGACTGGTGTTCCTCTGCTTAGAGAGCAGGGAAAGACAATCTGAACTCACTAGGAAGGATTTAGATTTTCTCATTCTGCTGTGTCAGACAACAGTTGGATAAACAAACAATTCTCCCAGGCTTGAAACATGCAATTTGCTGGGAGCTGCCGTCTGGTTTGAGAGTTACATTTTCTTCAATCTCAATGAAAATCAAAGTCTAAAAAAAGTGCCAGTTTAAGCATTTTTCTTCTGTCCCTGATGCCAGAAGCTTGCTTCTCTAGAGCTCAAAGGAAGATACTTAAGTAAAAAGGTAGGGCTCAGTGGCCATGAAGTAGCCCATCCAGTGGAGACAAGTGGGTTTATTCCTCTATTTGTGGAAGTATGAGTAACTCCACCAAGTTATGAAGAGCAAAAAATCAAGTCTAGGGACCTGAAGTATCTGAGGGACTTGGTTTTTAAAAAGCACACATGGAAAAGTAATATACATACAATCTATCATGGTTTTGCTGGACTTAGTAAGAACAAATACTGTGTTATACTACAGCTCCAGTAATACAACATCAAGAAACAGAACGTGGAGAAGCAGCTGCTGCTGGCTAAGAAAGGGCCTGCAAAAATTAAAAAGAAGCAAAACACCTTGTTTGAAACATTTCACGTTGCTTGTCTCTAGACAGTGTTGATCATAAATTTTAACATCAGTAACCATTTGGCTTCAAAATAATTACTTAATCCTCGTGCTTTTTGCTGCTGTGGGAAGTGGAGTTAAGAGTCTGCACAGGATTTGGCAGTGCAGCCAGTGGCCATCCTCACTCAAGAAGGGTCACCAGTGGATCAGAGCTGATGGGGCCGCCACCAGCCCCTGCATCTGGCCATGCCCTCGAGGCCAGATGAAAAGCGATGCTGGGGAGAGCCCCTGCTCCCCACAGACTGTGGGACTCCACCGTCCCGGGCTGCAGAGCAGCCTGTGCTGCCAGGGCTGCTGAGCCCTGACATTGCTGGGGTCTGCCTCTCCTCCGGGAAGTGTAAAAGCTGATTCCTAGGGAGACACTGATTCTCAAGGGGAAGCAGCCCCATGGTGGGGCCGGCAGGGCAGGAGGACAGGCAGCAGAGCCAGCACAGAGGCAGCAGCAGCGTCTTTTATAGCGAATGCAGGCAGGTGGACACGGATCTTTGTCTTCTTCGAATTTGTTTTCTAAACATTATCAACTCAGATTACTCTTCACAAATTTCACTCCAAAACTTCAGAGTAATTGGCTTTTACAATGCAGTAAAAGGAAGATATTAACTGGTTTGGGGATTGACTAGACAACCATTCACACCACTCTTTTATCAATATTGCCATAATTTGACACTTCTGAATGGAGGAGGATTGTAAAGGGCCTGCAGACCCTGTAAAACATGTTAAATGGAGATTAGTCTTACTGCTTAGTTTAAGCCCAGTAAAAGATAATTAAATTGACTGATGCAGCTGTAAATCTCACTTTTATCAAATCCTGGCTCTCTTTGTCCTTATGATTTTACAGCATCATTAATGTTGTTGTGACAATATCATTAATCTCCTCCTGCTGTTCAGAGAATGAAAGGCTACCAGCAGACACTATAAAAATCTGCTCTCTCCTCACTAGTGTTATCTTTTCTCCCTTCTTGACTCTCATACGTCTTAGACCCACATTTCATTCATGAGGTGATTTCATAAGCTGAAAATTAATTGTAAATACACCATATAGTTTCTTTCACTGTGGTTTGTGTAAAATGGTTTTATTAGTTTTGGTTTTTTAGGGGATTTTTTTTGTCAAGCAAAAAGAGATTAGAAATTCCCCAGTGTTCTTCAGTGTTTTGGTTTGGCCTTTTTTCTATGCAACTCTGTAACAACACAAAAGATCATCAGGCCTACAAGTGAAGGTACACTGCTGTTTTGGAAAGCCTGGGAATTCCATCTTAAGTCATCAGTTTTTATTTTTCCTGGATTTATTAGACTGGGAAGATGGACTTTTTTTCCACTTCTTCTGGTTTCCTAGTGAGGACTGTGACTGAACTGGGCATTGGAAGTAGATGAAGAGCCTGTATGGGGACCCTGTAGCTTAACAAGACCATGTAAGAGATTCTGATCTAGTAATTGGAGCAGCTCAGCCTGCAGTAGGCTTTGCACATCCTTCCCTGGTGCAGTGGCTGCTGAGGACATAGCTCATGCCCTGCTTGCTCTGCCTGAGCTGAGACACCTCTGCCCAAGACACCTCTGCTTCTCACAGTGTCTATTCTGCCCACTCTGTACCTCAGCATCTCCACAAAATTATTCCATCTTTCTCTTCTCTGTGATTGCATATGAGCTGTACAGCCTGAATCATCTGGTCTTTTAATTTCCAAATTACTTTTCTTTCCAGGGGAAGGACATTTACCTTCCCAAGATGTAACTGTGGATGCTGGGTCATGCACTTTGAGTTGATCAGGGCACACAGAATCCCCTCTCTTGGTATGAGGTGGACAATATAATCCCACCTCAAACAAGAGGAGAATTTAGATAAGTGAAGTTCAGATAATCACACTGTCTGTCTTCTCCAAGGTCAGCTGGCTCAGCAGGGTTTTATCCATATTGTTTTACCCAGGATATTTACCTGCAACCCAGGATTAAATCCCTGCAAAGCCAGATTTCTACTTGGGCACTTCACTTTAGGTGGTGGGTCTCACATGACTGAAATTTTGTGGAATCCTCCTGGAAAAAAAACAACAGCAACCCCCTAACAATCTGAATGCTGTTAGGCTTCTCCTAACAAGGGTCTCAGCAGGCTGCTTTCTCTGACTGTCTGTATTTTCCTGGTTAATTCGAGGTTTGAGATTTTCCCTTAGGACTAACATAAAACCAGAATCATGCTGCACTTGGCTGAAGTCAATGGAACAAATTGACTACTTTAGCTCACTGTTTATGGGGGAGGGGGGAGTTTATGTAAAAAATATTTCAGAGCTCATAATCTGGCATTTAAGTTACAGTTAAGCCTAAATATAGTGCTTTAATCATCAGCAGCTATAATTTTACTCCAGTATTTCTTTAAACTCTTTGGTTTGAAAGCCCAAAAGATAAGAAGTACTTCTCAGAAATGCAAATAGACAGAGAGCATAGGGTTCACCCAGAGACCATTTCTCCAGCCTGGGCTGTGCTTACCTTTTCAGCTCTCAGATAACTGGGAGGAAAAAATTCCATCTCAACTCTTTCAAATCCTTGAGGTGGACAAGGTTTGCCCCTCTGCAAAGATCTAGAGCAGTATCAGCATCTCTTTTCTGTGTCGACCCTGTAGATAAACAGCCATGGTGGTCCAGGGGTGATCCCTAAATTCTGCAAAGGGGATGAAGTGATGAGGAGAGTACAATGGGTAGCAATGCTGTGGCATAAAGGAGTGGCGGGAATAAAAGCATAGATTAGTTTGGGTTTGCTGTGTGCTAGGCCTAGTTATTCTTACAAAAGACTATATATAGAGAATTGGTGCAGCATCACCTTGAGTCCTGTGTGCAGTTTTGGACACCACAATATAAAAAGAGGGTGTACAAAGGAGGGCAATGAGGATAGTGAGGGGTCTGGAGGGGAAGCCGTATGAGGAGCTGCTGAGATCACTTGGTCTGTTCAGCCTGGAGGAGAGGAGACTGAGGGGAGACTCCACTGCAGTCTGCAACTTCTATGTGAGGGGGAGAGGCGGGGCAGGTACCAATTTCTTCACTCTCATGAGCAGTGACAGGACTTGAGAAAACTGCCTAAAGTTGCGTCAGGGGAAGTCTAGCTTGGATATTAGAAAAAGGTTCTTCACCCAGAGGGGGTTTGGGCACTGGAACAGGCTCCCCAGGGAAGTGGGCACAGCACCAGCCTGACAGAGTTCAAGAAGTGTTTGGACAATGCTCTCAGGCACATGGTGTGACTCTTGGGGTGTCCTGTGTAGAGCCAGGAGTTGGACTCTTTGATTCTGATGGGTCCCTTCAAACTCAGCATCTTTCATGATTCTATGCTTCTATAAAGGAGGTCAACTATACATTTTTTTTTCCTGTGGTCTGTGTAGTTGATGCCTGTCAGGCAGCATTCTCCTCTCCATGAGGATCCATCTCACTGGAAAGTTGTCAGTCTTGCAAAATGTAGGTGTTTAGCCTTAAGTAGGTCATCCGAGCTCTTTGAGGAAGCAAAGGAAACGGACATCTCTTGAGGGCAATTCATCAGCAACCAGGTTTAATAACCCCCTGGAGCACCTATCTCTCTCCACAGACTACGCAGGTGGCCATCTGGCTTGGACTAGATGGGAAACATAGAGTGGGTCCTGTCCAGAAATTACCAGGAAAGAGCAGCCTGTGTGAGCAAAACACTGTGCAGGAGTCCCGGATCTGTTGTGGGCAGCTCACTGCTTCCTACTGCCTGACAGGGATTTTGATCATGCAGAGAGGCCCTGACTCCTGTTCTCTTGGGCAGGAAGGGAAGGGATATCATGTAGGGCAGGTCAGCAGGGAAGCAGAAGGGTTTTTCCAAGCTGAGGATGGCCTCTCACTGTTCACAGCTGTCCCTGAAAGCCTGGAGAAACCCTCCAGCAGAGCGCCGTGCCTGGCTTGTTCCAGGGCACCATGACCTGGAATATCCTCTTAGGCAGGTCAGCAGGTGCAGGTGCTTAAAAGTCCAAGGGCAGAGTTTTGCCAAAGTTCACTCCCTTATGGCACACAAAGTTCTGCCACCACATCCAGGCGGCTCCACTGCGCCCAGATGCAAGGCCTGGGCTGTCCTGGCTCTGGGTGGAGCACTTGTGCCAGAGCAAAACATTGTACTTTTCCAAAACTTGCTATAGAACGAGCTCCCAGATGCATCCCTGGGTCCGTCAAATGGCACCGTCAGTGCTCAGAGTCGCAGTCGCGCAGCAGCTGGAGGGGCTCCAACATTTGATCCAAAACTAACGGCACAGATTATCTGGAAACATAAATAGCAGAAAATACTGATTGTTGTTGTTCCTCAATAAAAGGTGCACATGATTTGATTCTAATTATATTTAGTTCAAGTTGCTTCCTAATGATTAACATTTGAAAGAGATGTCAACAGTTGCAACTTTCTTTGAATGAAGAGTGATAGGCTTTTATAGAAGAGTATAAAGATATCAACTGGGAAATCTATGGCCATCAATGGCTTTAGTTTTCTACCTTTATCTATTGGTATAGCCCTAATTTGACACTTGTCTGTTAAGGAAACTTGTAAAGCAACTGCTGACCCTGTTAAATTTAGATTAGTCTTACAGCTCACTTAAAGCCAGTAAAGTGATAATTAAATCCACTCTTGAGCTGTAAACTCCAGAGTACCTGGAATTAGCTCTATTCCTGCCACTGGCAATGCGGTTTCATTAGAATTTATACTGTCCCTGCTGCAGGGACCCTTCAAATATGGAATGGAGGGGAGTATCTGTCTGACCACGCTGCCCAGATCCTGCAGCATCCTCTGGCCCATTCAGCCCTGTGAAACACTGCTTCATTGCTGCCACAAGGAGCTTCTGAGCCTTGGCACAAGGCTGATATGATAATACTTACCTCTAAATTCAAACCGGAGGTTACAATGTGGGTCAAAACCATTCAGTTTATCAGAGAGAAAAGATAGCCCTGCCCTGCTGTTGGGGCAGACAACAAATGATTTTGTGTTATCCTTTCTTGGCTTCTACTTTGAAACAGCATTAGTCGTTTGGGAACTGAAGCTCTCAGACTTTGGCTGAGGTTTCTTTGTATCTCTGCTGAGCTTTGCAGCAGGAGAGAGCCCAAATGTCCCATTGCTTTTGTCATCCACGAGCCAAATATGCCACAGCTCCATAGGGACAGCACAGGGTGGGCTCAGCCATGGATAAGAAGAGGAGATGGAAGAGAATGTTGCAGTCTGTCTTTCCCTCATAATGACCAGTTTCTTGGGCCATTTCGTTCTGTCTCTGTATGCCTGGCATCCACACATGGATTAGGAAACTTGGAGGAAGACAGCCTTCTCTCAGCAGAACCTTACTATGTGCCACTTGTTTCGGAAGGATGCCTGCCACTGCTTGTTTCTTTGGTAGGGGAACAGATCTAAAATGCCCCAAAACTGCTTTCACATGTATCAAAAGGAAAGAATTGCACATCAAAAAAAGTCATGCAAAGGAGAACAGGTTTCAGGTTTGATCACTGTGACTCAGCAGAAGGCTTATGATGAAAAAAGTTTTGAAAAGCGTTCAATAGACTTTGCTGTCTCAGTTCAAGTTTTGTCTGACATTTTTTAATTTCAGAATTTTTCAGGCAAGCACTGGATCATATTTTCTGAGAGGGTATTGCAGGCACTTGTCCATCCTTAGTCTTCCCACTGCATCTGCCACTAACAATATCTGCCAGAGGCAGGAGGCAGGGGGAGTTTGGGGCTGAATCCAAATAACCATTTCTTTTCTAAATTTATTGAGAAAGTAGCTGAGTAGTGCCTACCTTTGGTTTGATGCCAACTCGGTGGGAACATCTTGTGCTACATCCCTGCCCTTCCTGGATGCGAGGGGATGAGATAACTTTATCCCAAAGTAACTACATGAGAGGAGCAGTTCCATTTTCAGTGAAACTCCCTAAATTTAGCAGCCTGCCTATCTGTTGCCACATGCAAGCCCTGCCTCTAAGCTCCCCTTAGAGGCAGTGCTGTGGTCAGAGGAGCAATGCTGCCAATCCCAAGGCCACCAGGCTGGCCCTAAGAATCTCTGGCTGAGCACAGTGGGCTGCACTGACAGGATCTCTGGTATGGTAGGTGTACCACACACTCAGTGTGCAAGTGGGTATCTGAACAAAGCCGTCTTAACCTTGGACCGAATTCTTTCATTCAAAAAAAAGGAGATAACTCATGCAAGTGCTAGTCAGCATAAAAACTTCTGGAGCCTGGTGCTCGTACAGAATGCTTTGCAAAAGCAGCAGTCCCTGATGTGAGGCAGCAGGAGAGAGATGCGCTGTTCAGACAAGGAGCGGACTATTTCTAGAAAGCTGTTTAGTCACTGCTATTCAGAGTGGTACAAAAGAAGAGCAAGCGTTATCAAAGGAAACACAGGGTACGGAAGGGATCACCTCTGGCAGCATCCAGCGCTGCCGGGAGCTGAGCCTGGCCGCGGTTCGGTGCTGCCACCCGCCGGGCAGGCTCGGCACCGGGGCTCGGCACCGGGGCTCGGCACCGGGCACCGCTCCCGCCCGGGAGTGCGCCAGCTCGGCTTTGTAATGCCATAACCCCTGGGAGGGTTCAGGGTCCTGGATTGCGCCACGGGGATGCGTGCGGAGGATGCGTACGGCATCCCGGGAGACGCTGAACACTGAGGATTAGAAGGCAGAGTGTGCCATGAGACTAAACCACCTTACTTTATAATTTTCAAGCAGTTGGTTTGCTGGTCTGGTACTTTGAGTGCAATAAAGAGAGAGCTTGACAGCTGCTACCAAACCAGGGGTAAGTAGCCAGGGTTTGTTTCGGGAGCAGGGATGCTCCTTCACACCTGCCCCTCTGCCATTCTCCTCCTCCTTGGCTTCAGGGCATTTGCTCCTTCTTTCTCAGACCCACACATAGGCACATGACAAAAGTGGGATGACCCTGACTGTACGGGCTTCTGTGTTGATGAGTTATTTTTCCTTTGGGCTTTCACCCCTCCTTCATTAGACAGGAGTTCAAGGAAGGATGAACAGTCCCTACCTGGGGACTTTATGTCTCTTGCCAGGGCAGTGGAAGCTGCCACCTCCCAGTCACCAGGATGGCATCTATCATTCCTGTCTGCCCAAATGAAACTGGTGTTCCTTCTTTGTGTCAGGGGCCTCATGGTGAAACCCTTTGTCTTGACCTTGTCCTGCCACTTCTGCCTCTTTGCAGCCCCACAGTTCCCATCTTCTGCCTTCAACCCTCCTGGCACCTGTCTGATCTTCAGCAGTGATCACCAGAGAGAAAAGTAGAGAATGCAAAACACCCCTAACAGGGACATTTTAATGAGAGGAGGGAGCACAGCAAGACATGAGTGCTCTCTTAAAGTAACCTAGAGTTAGACACTGTCCCATGCTATTTGAAGACATAATAAAATTTAATGCATTAGCCTTTCAAGAGTTACCAGTGCATCTCCCCTTGGCTACCTTCAAAAACACTTTTTAAATATTGAAAATCCCTCTGAGCCTTCACTATGAAACTTTAATGGAGACAGATTCTCTGAGCCTGCTGAAAGGATTTCTCTGAAGCACATATTGGTTAATTTACTGAGCTTCTTTCTCCCCAGCATCTTTCTTCTTTCTTTCTCTCTCAAGTGCCAGTTCTGCTCTTTGTTTCATTTTTCATTTTTTCTTCACTTTGGAACCAGAATTAATTAAACTTTCTAGCCATCTTCCCCCACTCCTCCCCCACCATTTCATTTTACGGGTTTTTTTGTTTTTCCACATTTTTCCCCTTTGGCTTCTGTCATATATAAACATTATGGCTAATCTTTTGCATAATTATTTTGCCCTACCTGTGACGAGGATTAAGTTCATATGTTATGTTAATCACATGTTTGTTAATTGTTGGTTATTAATTGCACAGTTATTAATTGGTTAAAGTATAGTTAAAGTTGTTAAGGTTATTCCTAGAGCCACAGTCGACCCCAGACATTCCCAGAGGAATAACCATTTCTTCCCAAAGTTTTCATGTTTTACAATTAAAAAGTTATTAAAGTTAGTTGCTTCTTACAAAACCAAGCGAGACACAGACATTCCCTAGACGCAGCCAATCTCCCCAATTTATGTTGATTTATATTGTTCTTTGTATTGCTATCACTATTTTGTATTTTAAAAGTTTATTTTGTGTATTTAACTTAAGTTTTCTTATAAATCTAAGTTCTCTAAAGTTG
>VZTH01012663.1:735215-888322 GCA_013397815.1 Aleadryas rufinucha
TTTCGCTCGGCGTTTCTTTTGGACTTTCCTCAGATGCTTGCTGCTACCAATAAACATCTTCTACCTCGCAGCAAGAGAGTTGTGCTCGTTTTTCACAGCTTCCACTTTACATTGCCTCTTTCCTGTAATTTTAGATGAGCTCTTTTTCTTTTCTTCTGTCTCTTTCTAGGTTTCCATGTGTCCTCTGTGTCATGATCCGCTAGTACTAGCAGGGGTCGTGATGGTTCGTTTATTGAATCTCAGGGTGCAAAAAGAAACAGGGACAAGTATTTTTGAGTTTAAATCAAAATCAAAGCACCTTTATTGAGTGCCAACCACACGATTTGTGCAATAGGGGAGGGAGAGAGAGAGAAAAGAGAGAAAGAGAGAGAGAAGAGGGATTAGGGTTAGGGTCAAGCGGTTTACCAACGGCACAGACGGAGTCCTCGTGGTCCGGCTCCAATAGACTCGTCTTCGTCCGTGGGGAGATCTCAAAGGGGTCTTTTCAGAGAGTCTCTTTTATAGTTCTTTTGAGAGCGAGGGGCAGATAGCCAGGAGGTAGGGGAAGGCAAAGGCAAGGGGCAACTGGCCAAAAGGTGGGGGAAACGAGGCCCATTGTTTTGGGGTACAGAGCAGGTGTACAGGACAGGCCATTCCTTCTCACTTCGGTGCAGTCCTTCCCGCCTAGGCAGCAAGAACAGCGCCAGTGCGACCTGTTCCTTAGGAATACGTATCAGTCCTCGGTGCACCTGCAGGCAACACTTGGCAAGCATCCCACCTCAGCCAGGCCAGGACTCCTATGCAAAAGTCCTCTTTTCTTCTTGGGGTTTTAGGGTTCTCAGTCTCTGTCCTAGTCGATGATCGTGAGGCAGATGAGGGATTTTCGGACCGTCTCTTACACTCTGACAACACAGTTCATAATTAATTGAATGTGTTAAAATGACCAGAACAACCCATTCTCTTCCAGATCACTGAGCTCAGGAGAACACCTAGCTGCTCAGAAAATGTGACCAAACACAGAGTGAACGTAGCTTAAAAAGAAAGTCTTCCAGGTGCTGACAACATCCCTGGACCTTCTTGAGCGCCAGTCTTCATATCAGTGGTCAGCCATGTCACCAGAATTTAGAGGATTGCAATATGGCATCTGTCTCTGAGGGACTTGTCCGACACCTTTATAACTAAAGGCAAGAAATAGGCACTCTGGGGTATAATTCACTGCACAGATTTTAAATACCTGTTTGGATGTGAGACCATCTTCTTTTGTTTTCTATCTAACCTATTCCTATTCCTATTCCTATTCCTATTCCTATTCCTATTCCTATTCCTATTCCTATTCCTATTCCTATTCCTATTCCCAAGAGCCTTGGCAACAACGGATTTTCTTGATGTGATCACTTACTTCTTGTGGCATTTTCTTTGAATACACAGATTTTTCAGCATATTTCTTGAGCTGGACGTTATGCATGAACACAATATCCAGATAGTGCGTGTACGAAAGAGGTTCATGCATTGCTGGTACAATGATTGGGAAATGGTGCATTATGGTGTGGCGTACTGTCCCAGTTCAGGCCAAATTCAAGGAAAATGTCCAAAAGGACGTCTCCTCAAAGAAAGGCAGGGTACTGCCGCCCCTCCCCACCAGGTTCGGGAAAGAAAAATATTCCCCGGAGGAATGTGAAAGGGAAAAAAGGAACTATTTATTTAACGAACACACAGGAAAACAACAACAATGCCAAAGAATGAAATCTCTCTCACTGTGGAGAGGAAACCTGGAAGATTTCAGAGTCCTCCCGTGGGGGTGGTCTCTCTTCTCTTCCTTGGAGCTAGGTCGATGTGGGTGCCCCCCTCCAGGCCAGGGGAGGGTCCCCCGGTGGAGTTCAGACGCTCTGGTGGTTTGAGCAAGTCCAAAGGAGAAGGAAACAAAACCAAGTTTTTCTCTCCGAAGAAAAAAGAGCCGAAAAGCTGGCTGGAAAAAGCAGGAAGGGTGCTTCCTCCACTCTTCTCCCCACACAGCCGAATGCAGAGGAGTAGCAACCTTGAGGCACAGACTGCTTTGAAAAGTTCGTCTGGCCTTTTCCTCTCTCCTCTCCTGGGCTCAGTTTAAAGGCACAGGAATCGTATTTGGGCATAGAGCGATGGTAGGAGATACACATGATGAAGACACCCCAAGACACGTATGCAAATCTTTTCACCAGACCATGCTGCAGCATGTGGACCTCAGGTGCCTTCAACAGTGCCCCGTGTCCTACAGCACTGGAGCAGCTGAGAATGACCACCTTAGAAGGCAAGAAGAATTCTGGTGGTCAATTATCTTTTATTCTGAAAATGTAACTATAAAGAAAAGAAGAAAAAAGAACAACAGAATCATGTAGCAGTTCAACTTCTGTGTCGTCTGTGTTCCCTTTGAGGAGAACTTCCAAGAAAAGATTGCTAGTTCTGGTGAAATAAAGCAGAAATCACCTATTGCGCAGATTTTGCTTTTGAGAGACTCAGTTCCCGACCATCCTCACTGAAATTGTCCCCAGGGTCAGGGGGTGGGGTTGTGGTGGGTTGACCTCAGCCAGCAGCCAAACACCTGCTGGGTCTCCCCTCTCCCGCATGATGGGAAGAAGACAGGAGGAAGGCAGCCAGATAAAGGCGCTTTGGTAGGTAAAGCAAAAAATGCACACTCAAGCAAAGCAAAAAGAGGAATTTGTTCACTTTGTCCCTTCAGCAATTGATGTTTTTCCACCTCCTGGAAACTAGGGCTTCAGCACATGCAAAGGTTAGTTGAGGAGACACACGCCATAACCACCAATGTCACCCCTTCCTCCTCCTTCTCTTGAGCTGTTACTGCAGCACATGTTGCTGTAAGGCAGGAAACAACCCTTTGGCCAGCCTGGCTCAGTTGTCCTTGCTGTGCTCCCTCCCAGCTTCTTGTCAACCTCCAGCCTACTTGCTGGCGGGGCAGAGTGGGAAAAAGAAAAATGAGATGTTGTGCAAGTGCTGCTCGGCAACAGCCAAAACACTTGTGTGTTATCAGCACTGTCTTACTCACAAATCCAAAACTCAGCACTGTCTGGGCTGCTATGGAGGGAATTATCTGTTTCCCAAGCACAGGGAGTCAGCCAAGTGGTTCAGCATGTAGGCAAGCATCTCCAGCTGACCTGTTCTCTGAGCTCCCATGACAGCTCACAGTGTCTCCAGGGGCTCAGCTGGCACGTGGAGGCCCACCAGCCTAGCAGCCACCATTCCCCAAGAGCAGAGGTCTCTGTAAGTCCTGTCCTGTGTCTGCCAGTCCCAAACCAGTGCCTTGGAAGCCTCTGGAAGCAAAAGGATAGTGCCGCCACACACCTGCAGACACCTGCATCTCCTCTCAAGCTGATTCCCCTGCAGGGGCAGCTACACAAGGACCAAGGGGTGGATCTTGCTGGGTACTCAATGCAGGGCAGTTCTGTCATCTTGAAGGCACCTGGTAGGAAGCAGCTGGCAGAGCACCCAGGAACATCACCTAGTGGAGAAGTTCAACAAATTCTGTTTAGACCCTATCGTATATTTTAGGTCCTGTTCCCTGCCCACTGTATACCCATTTCCAAGCATTGCAAACTATTGTGGTTGATATATCAAGCTTTCGGGTTTTTTAGCATTTGCTATTATTTTACAAAAGATACATTGAATCATAAATCCTTTTGCCTTCTTATTTAAAAACCCCAATAATTTAACCTTCCACTTTGTCATTCAAAAAGTAATAATTCTGTTCAGCATACCCACCATTCATAATTATCTATGCATACAAAAGCCATCTTTGGTGCTTTATATCTAGCTGACAAATAAAGGTACTATCATCTTTCTGGACAAATGCTTAACTTTTATATATCAACACAATCGAGCTCAGTTCATTGATGCCAAACACATCTCTCAGACATACATTTTTCCTGACAGTATTTCTACTAGGCTAAGAAGTGCTTCTACATGATCACAGTCTGGACATTTTGCTGATGGATAAAGATGCTGTGGAGTAGGGATTTAGTTGTTCTATCAGTTCTGAAAAGTCTTAGACTGGAAAACCAAACTTGTTGGAGCTGCTGTGAAGGCACAAAATAAATTCCTCCACTTCCTCAGCTAATAAAGCTCCTGATCTGAAACAGCTGCTGCTATTTCAGTCCTGAAGCCATTTCACAGTTTCACTGAAGTGCACTGGGGCTGCCACATGGCTTCATTTCTCACTGACTCTTTGGAGCCAGCAGAACCAACATAGGTCATTTAAGGAGTAGGGGTAAAAATTAATGAAATTGAGAAATGAAACTGAGTGGAGAGCACTTGACCTGTTTTCAATGGTCTGGACACTGAGAAAAAAAAAATCAGAATTTCTTCTGGTATCTGTTTCACTGTCAGAAAGACCACTGGGAAGGGAGAGGCTCCACCTCAGAGGGAAAAAATCTGTCATTGTATGAAAAAATGGAGGCTCAATCCACAGAAACAATTCCTGGAGCACTGGGAATAGATGAATCTAAAATACATGAAATACCATCTGAAAAGCTTTGATGTTGATTCAAAATGATACCTTGAGAAATAATTAGTAACAAACTGGTATTTCAGATCTTTATTCCATTGGCTGGCCCATTTTACGATCCAAGCACTAACGCTGTAGGACATTTCTTCACACGGACAAATTCCTTGTGTTCCCGGATACGCAATCAGGTACATGTAGGAAGAGCTTGGTGGAAATTCACGTCATTCCTCTAGGAGTCACTCCACTGAATCGACTGTGAAGGAGCTTCCTCCAGGGAAACCAGCCCTTCTTAGTGTCACTACTCCTGGAAAAGCCTGTTTAGATATTAAGGCTTTGCCTTAATTATGTATAAATGCCTGTGCTATTTCTCCATCTCTTGATCACAGTAATAAACATTTGAGCAGACCTGGTTTGTGCCAGATCACCGTGTCTGGATTGTCTATAAGAATGACTTCATGACATAGGAATAGGTCCATAAGAAGACATCTAAAAATATACAGCTCTAAAATAGCAATTAAAACATAAATGAGCAATCCAGAAGCTTCCCCAAGGGATATAAGGAAATGCCAGATGCCTTTCCCTGCATCTCAGATTATCTCAAAGGATTTTGAAATGAAAATGCTAATAATAACAGTCAAGAAAGCTAACAACTGCAGGATATAAAATTGCTAATAATAACTTGAGCTCTGAGGTAAGTAACATTGTTAATAAGGCAAAAACATCAGCAGACATAATTTTTAAAAAATCCTTTCATATTGAAAAAGGCCGATGAACCATATGGGTTATGCAGATTTCCTTCTTAACCTGTTCCCCAGAGACATCAGTTTCTTCTGATTTCCTTACAGTGATCATCTTCATTCAGAGGCTTCCTCAAGAACAGTCTCCAGATGATGATGCTGCCCAGAAGATGAGTGGACAAGGCCACGTGACTCCACTGCTACATGCAAACCAATAGGCAAAATTGCCAGCTGCCATAAGGTGATGCTCTGCCTTGTGGGCATGAATCATAGAACCGGGGAGATATTTAGATTGGAAAAGACCTCTAAGATCATTGCATCCAGCCAATAAATCAGCACTGCCAAGTCCACCACTAAACCATGTGTCAAAGTGCCACATCTACATGGCTTTTAAATATGTCCGGGGATGGTGACTTCACAATTTCCCTGGACAGCCTGTTCCAATGCTTGACAACTCTTTCAGGGCAGAAATTTTTCCTAATACCCAATCTAAACCTTCCCTGGTGTAACTTCAGGTTATTTCCTCTTGTTTTATTGCCAAGAGCACATGAAGAACACATGTGACAGAATGTGTTAAGGGACAGGAAAATGCTTGTCCTTAGCTTGAACATGAGCCAACTTCCCCCTGGACTTCTGCTGAGTTAGTTCCTGTGGTCTCTTGTGTACCTACATAGTGGTTAGTCTTACACATGTCCTCGGGGAATAGCCACATTCATGGTAAGTTATTTCATTTTGTGTGTAAGAACATTTCTGCCAGAAGGACAGCTAAGGGTGAAATGTTCAAGTGCTCAGAAGTTAGTAAATGCCAGAAATCAGGCTGCCTGAAAAGATGTCAGTCTGGCTCTAGGATGGTACAGCTGGACCAAAAGTGATCCTCTGTATTTGAGGGACTGGGTCTGAGATGGTCCTTTCATATTTCAGAGGTTTAAGGCATTTTAAAGGCCAAAGGGAATTTAAGAATTATCAAAGTGTATATTTCAATTTTAAAATGCATCATCTTCACATTCTATATTATTAGATGAACTTTCCTCTAGCAAAAAAGCCCTGAAGAGATGCAATAGATGGATACTGTCCCTCTACTGAGCCTTAAAAAAGAATTGTTTGTCTTTTTATAGGATTCAGTGTAACTGAATAGTACATGCCCTCTGTATTCCAAGTACATAAGCTCTATGTTCTCTTATTTTCTATTTGTAGCTTCCTAACCTTTAGAAAGTAAACCCAAATATCTCCACCTCCTGCCACACCACAAGCTGTTATTATTTTTATTTTTCTTATGCCTATGCCTTTCTGATCAAGTTTTTATTCACATCCAAATGGCCACTGAAGCAAGTGGACAAAGTTTAAGCAAAACCAAGTTTTCCTAATCACTCCCTGAATACCTGGTAAATCCCTTGTCTAGCACAGGAAAGTCCCAGTGCCCAGCCAGCCAAGAATTTGCAATTTCTGAGTTTAGGAAGGAGTGAACAAAAGGGTTTATCTTTGCCATGAAATGCCTCCTTTCTTCCTGCTCAGCCAGCTGTGTTTTTACCACCACATGTCCCAGGCTTGCTTTGAGGTTTGGAGCCCACGGTGGTGAGAAGTGCTGACTGCTGCTCCCACTGGAGCTCTTGCCTGGGCAGCAGCCGTGCATAGAGAGTGGGAATTGCAAGGCGGTGGGGAAACCACTGCTGCTGCTCAGGGAAGGAGCTGGGAAGCCTTTTTAAGCCAGATGCATTCAGCCTCCTGTACTAATCAGGAGACTCAAGAAACTAGTTATCTTTTTTTCACCTGTGGTCATCAGCCAAAGCCCAGGGAAGAGGCAAGAAATAGAGTGACATTTTTTAAATGGTGATTGGTACTTGACAAGTCAAAGTAGGTCTTGTTTCCGGAGGAGACATCTCTGCTCCTTGTAATTCCTGTATAGAAATGAAACGCAAACTATCATTAAAAAAATGCAGCTTGCGCCAATTTTTATGTACTTGAAAGAAGCTGACTCAAAATAGAGGGAAAAAACCCTCATGCTTTTTAATTCCCTGTTCTGTTTGTTTTCTTTTTTGCTTGTGAGAGCTATTGAATTCTTTCATGTTTGCTTCTAAAAAAAATAAAATTGTAATGCTGCTCAGAGTACTTTGACAGCCTGTTATCTCTGGCCAATCTGTCTGCATAGGACTGAACTCCAGGCATCAGAGAGGCTGCCCAGCATGGGGCTGATTGAACAGCTCCAAGAGTGATGGAGTGATTCCCACCATATATTATGGGAACAGATCAAGCTTGCCACGTACAAATAATTCCTGAAACTAGAAACCTTATCTTCTCAAATCATCACCTGTAGCTCAAGAAAGGTACAGATCTTTTTCTGCTCCTGTGGTTTCACACCAGTGGTAAATAACAGGGATGGACATTCCTTCCATCAAGGATTTTTTTGAACTGAAACAAGTTCAAGAACAAACTGTTGAAGTTGACATTTTTCTTTGTTTTCTTGTTATTTCACGAGAGCAAGTAACACCTTGAGATGGAAATGCCTCCTCATCTGTGCAATCCTCCAGGTCATGCTGGGATGCTAATGCACCTTCTGATGGAAGGTGTCCCTGCCCACGGCAGGGGAGTTGGAACTAGGTGACCTTCAGGTCCCTTTCAACTCAAAGCATTCTGAATCCATGATCCTGTGACAGTGCACAACTCATCTTCCTTGAGCACCTTCTATAGTTCTTGCATACCTCCTGTAGAAGTTCTTAGTTCTAATATTTTAGTCTGAACTGTCCTCAAGCTCTCAGATTTTTCCTCTCTCGTTCTGTGTACACCTTTCAGACTGATATTGCAACCTCTGCCACAAGGTTCACCACCATGTATCTAAACCTGCGGTAATTTTGCTTGTGCAGCTGGATGCTGCTCGCAGAACAGGAGCTCCCCCTTACTGCATTTCTGTAGGGGTGGGAGTTGTCTCGCTGGTCTTCAGCCTCTGATAGTGGCTGAATTGTCACTCTGGGCTTCCTTCAGAGGCAGTGACTTTCTTTTTGTCCTTCTGCTGGATGCTGTGCTCTAAAAGTACTAGTTTCCTTCCATAAATATGGAGGGAGCCTCTTTCCAGCATGTCACTGCTGGAGCAATCACTGCTGATCTTCTTAGTATGTTTGCAATCAGCTCTGGTTTGCATTATTTTGTCAATTTTACCATCATGATCCCAACCTCCTTGTCCATAGTTCTTATTACTATATGAGCAGTAGCAACCTAACCTGCTCCCATCTGGTTTGTGATCAGGAGGATGTCTTGTTCTGCCAAGGATCCATCCAGTTCCCACTGGAATTACGCAAAGCAAGTTAGACAGTCCCTCAGAAAATAGACTACTCTGGAATTGATAAGAGCAGCTGCTGTTACTACAGCTCCTCTCCTGCAAGCATTTGGCAAGGACCAATCCACATCCCACTCTCATGAGGTTTGACCCTACATTTTCATTTCTCCAGCAAATCCTAGGTGGTTCTAAGTCCCCTTGTGTGTGCTCCTCACCTCACCTTATGAAATGGATGGAAACAACAGCAATACAGGTATTTATGTCCTGAGCAAACATCCTTGCTTTAAGCATGCGGTCACACTTCTGTTCTTCCCCCCATTCCCCCTTGAGGGACACACCACTACCCACGGTGGTCTGTAGGCAGTGGCCAAGTGCTGGGCAGGGTTGGTGCAAAGCTTCCTTCAGTGGGGTGAACTCACAGCGCTCCTGGGTGATAGAGGCACTGCACTGGGGAGGATGACGGCTATGGGGGTCTGGGATTGCTTTTTACACACACACACGCACACACACACACGAACATACACACCAATCTTTTTTATTCCGTAATAATTCAGTCTAAATCAAAATCTCAGCAAGTCCAGACCAGTTCTGTCTCAGATGGCAGCCAGAATTGAGAACAGCCATGCCAGAGCTTTATATTAGAGCTTTGCTATAAAAGACGAAGGTAAACAGAACACAATATGAAAGCACATCAGGTTTCATTCACAACGGGCCATTCACTTAAGAGCTGGACTCGATGATCCTTGTGAGTCCCTTCCAACTCAGAATATTCTGTGATGAACAAAATAATAAGGGTTCTAAATGGAGATTGGCTTTTTTTCTCAACTGCCTTTTTTCAGGCACTTCAAAGGCTCTGCCACTAGATGTAGCAAAAGCTCTCTAAAAAGTTGCCTCAGAAGCTCAGCTGTATTTCTTTTTCAAATGGGGAAATGGACTAAAACTCCACAAGTAATACAAGGATGACCTTAAATTAAGAGCAAAAATGTCCAGAAGAAATAGCACTGATAACAAGCATCATCATGTAGGGCACAAAAGGTCTCTCCATTGGAAAACACAGATGTGAATGGATTGTCATGCCTGGAAAATTCTCTGCACACCAAATTCTGCTCAGCCTTCTTTGGAGTAATCCTAAGTGTTTTATTAAACTTGCAAATGGGAGTTAACAAAGGGGAATTCAACACCCACAAGGGTTGGTAGCTGAAATGCCAGCTATCAGGAAGTGCAGGGTGTATTGCTCTTGTATTTCTCTTCTTCTTTGAACTGCACTTCAGAAACAGGTATTTTTAAACCCAAAAAAATGCAAGAATCAAATGTAATAAACTACAAATAAGATAAGGTGGTTTCTTTCATTTACTAAGAGGGTTAAACCCTTAGAGCTTCAACAGAATCGATCAGTGTGGGGGAAAAATCCCTAAATGTCAAAAATATTTTTACTTCTGTTAAAAAACATGTTGTTTAGGCATTTGCAGTGTCAAAAATAAGGTACCTGGAAAAATAAAGCACCGTAAGTTAACAGTACAATTAAGGAGACAGTTACATGAGGCTTTGCAACATCTGAATCCAATATTTCACCAAGCAATTTATGATAGAACAAAGATAATTTAAAAATAAAATAAAACTAAAAAAAAATGTCACAAACCCAAATCCAACGTTTTTGCATAGTTGCCAAAGGAAGATGATGACTGAACAGAGCTTACCATGAAATTATGAACAAATCTAGGAACTCAGGCAGTTGTAATTCAAAACAGACATTGTCTTTACCAGACGGGTCAGGTGCACAGTGTGTAGGTTTCCTCAATCCCATGGGGACGTGCATGTCTGAGCTGGTCACCCAAAGGTGCTTTCACAGGCACACCAATGGTGGCTGATTCATCCTGTCCCAGAACAAATATCCACACTGACCTGACAAACCACGTGCCAAAAGTGGCCATTTCTCCTCACTGAGCCACGGAAAGAGCCTGGGCTGAGCTGCAGGTTGGAAGAAGAAGAAAACATAAGAAGATTGTCTCTGCTTATTACCTGCACATGTTGACCTGGCTCTGCCCCAGGCTTGGACAGTTTACCTTCATTTTTTTCTTATACTAGATTTACCCAAATGTAAACTCTATCTGGAGCTTAAAAGAATTTGCTCTAATTTATGCACTCCAGTTTGGTGAGATTTTATTTGAAAACAAATTCATCTTAATTAAATGCATGACTCTGCAGTCCCTGCTCACCTTGCTCACCTGGTGCCATGCAGGTCACAGTGAGGGGACAAGCTGCTTCTCTCTCTGCTTGTAAAATGGGTGGTTTTAAGGACAATCACACAAGAAAACATGAGGATAAAGCGTGACTGTTAGCCATGCTATCCATCCCATGGGGAGAGGGAATCACCTGAGCAGGGGACTGACAGCGTACATCTCCAGCCCACCATGATTTATTAACAGCTGGTAAAAAGCACAGTAAAAAAGGACTTCTAAGTAAAAGCAAATTTGGCACCTAGATATAATTTTTTCCCTGAACTCAGAAATAGGGGAGTGACTTTTTTCAGAGCACTGTAAGGTCTGGATCTGCAGGCTGAGAAAGAACAGGGAAAAAAGCAATTTTTTCCCTCCTAGCACAACTCAAGTAGTGCAGGTCCCTGCAGCATAGGGTGTAAAAGGAGCTCCAAACCCAACTCTCAACATCTCCCAGCAGGCAGCTAGCCGGGATTCCATGGGGCTGGCCGTCAGCTACAGTAGCCCAGAAACTATCTTTGGGAAGCACGCAGGTTTTGTGTCATGACATACCCTGAGAGAGCAGATTAACGCAGGCTAGACACAGTCATTAGGAAACAGATGGCCATGGTGCAGGAAAGCAGCTCCTGTACTGATAGAACAAAGCACATCCAGCTCGTGTGAGCACCTTGAAGAGAACAGAGGCTACAAGATTTACAAGGGAGGTCACAACAACTTGTGCTTGGGACATGTCAGCCACATTTCACAGTCTCTCAAGGGGATCAGATGCACAAGTGTGTAACAAGGATGATTTTCTTTGTGTCATTTTCACAATTGCTCTGATTTCTCACCAGTTTTAAGCTGACCTCCTCATATGAAGCATGTCATGCCTTCCAAGTGTCAAAATGTGAACTGGGAAAAGTTAACAAGGTGTTACAAGCTATTTCATTTATTTAATTGCTTAGATCAAGCTTATTTAACTCCATGTAGTAGAAAGTGCTTCATCTGCAGGATCTACCATGGATTATAATTAATCCAAAATTTCCTTGCAGAAGGACAGCCTTTCACAGAAGACTGATGACTATACACCTGTACCTGTGAAGGATAAGGCAGGCATTCAGCCACTGACCTTTCAGGTCTGGATGTCAGAAAGGGGGCTCAGTGGTTTGAGAAAGGCACCTGGACTGGGATGTCTGGGGTGCAGGCACAGGATGCACCCTGGCTCTTGAGGGAGAAATGTGATGCAGCACCACAACCCTTCCCTGGCAGTCTGGGTTGCCCTGTGGTTTATATGGTCGGGGTTTATGAATCTACTGAAACACCACCCAGTGTCCTGTAAAGAAACAGCTCTAAAGCCCAGCCATGCTGCTGTTAATTCTTCCCATGCCAAATTCCTAATTAAAATTTGGGAATATTCATGTTTTCCTGCTTCCTACAGAGTAAATTAGATTGTGTCTTCAATAGGAAATAAAACTATTTGCTTTGATGGCAATAAGAACTGTGTAAATACAAAAGCATAAACTGCCCTTATATATGTCTAAAAGAATCCAGCAGAGCTGTGTAGAAGCACACAAATAATGCAAAGTCTGCTTTTGTCAGGGTTTTATTTCAATACTAATGGCACATTCCAATTTTTGCCACAAATGCAAGACCTTCAAAACCTGTTAATCCATGCAAACAAATAGAAACAAAATGACTTTGTGCATTATTAGAACGATGACAACCCCTATGACTCTTCGACCCTCATTAAGCAAGGAGTCCTTGCAGTAATTTGGAATAGGATATGGATGTTGCTAATAATATGCCTCAGACCTGGTTGTCTGTATGAATTGCAAATGGGTGGCATTTTTAGCAAAGAGGTTTAACCAACCAGGGGCAATTTCCACTTATGTAACTACCAGTGCCTCTGGTTCATCTTTCCTCCTGCAGCCAGTCAGTGCTCAGGCTAGCGAGGCTATACAGGATGTTGCAGTGTGCAGATTTACTCCTGACCCAGCTGGCTGGAGCTATTTCATGTTGATGCTGCTCACAAATTCATCTCTGCGACATGTGAAATTCCAGGCTGTCAGTTCTCCAAAAGAACATTCATGGACCCATCGCTTAGTTATTGCTCTCGTTAAGGTTAATAGCCTATAGAGGTCCTCCACCATCCACCTTCTCCATTAATCAACAGTGATACTTGGCCTATTAAAAATCTGGAGGGAGAAGAGAGCAAGTCAGAAAGTAAAATGGCCTCTGGGACAATAAAACAACACTGGTACCATCCCCAGATTCCAGCAATGATGCCCAACACACGGAAGTATTGGAGGCACTGAAGACTCAGATTTAACAACATTGTGCTTGGTTAATTGCCTTGCACAAATCCCAGATCTGCCTCTGTCTCCTCTCTGTGGCTTCCTCCTAGTTAGTTTCTTATTCTGCCCTTTTCCTTCTGTTATTCCCCCCAAATACCCCTCTGCTCCTTGTCTTGCTCAGCTTTGCTGTATTTCCCCCTTTCTCTCTGTCCCTACTCCCTTCCCTCACTGTAGCCTTTCTGTGCTGCCCCACAGACTGTGCCCAGAGCAGGTCATTGTCTGTCCCAACAGCTCACAGCTCAGACAAACCAGGGCTGGAACCATCACTTCATACGTCTCGTTAGACTGGCAAATGGAGACTCACTAACCTTGACTAGTGACCCACATTTTAACCACAGACCGTGACCAACAGGTCATGCAAGGTTGACATGAGTGGGATGAAGCCAATCTGCAAAGCAGATTTTCAAAATGTTGGCAATCATGCAAGTTTGGTAACAAATATGTTTGCAAACATGCAAGTCATAATCCTTAGTGATCATGAATATATTTGCACTTTCTTGAACTAGCAGAGGCTGGCGTGTGAAATCCTCCAGAAAAGAGGTGGCCACAGGCATATCTGACAGGTGGCCATGGCACAGCTTCCTCTCCAGGCACTGCATCTAAAACCTCTGATGCTGCTGGACAGTGAGTATAGGTCTGTGGTTATGTGGTACTGCAAAATGGGGTGAGGTGAGAAGATGCTGGTGTTGATCCTGTTCGAAGTAGTTGAGGTGTCAGGAGCAGAAATGTTGCATTAACACCATGCTCTGATATCTCCTGCCTGAAGGAAAACATGACCAGAGGCAAGATATTTGCTTGATCGCTGCTCTCTCAAGCTATTTCCTCAGACCAAAAGTCAGAGCCCACAGGAATGTTATTCTTCAGGACACACAATCTGTTCCGGTTGCTATCAACAATTTGTATCCTGAAGGCTTTTAAGCCCTGCCTATGATATCATTCACTAATATAACCCTGCTCCAGCAGTCCCTCTGCATCCGAGACTCTGCCATTAATCTAGGAAACTACTACTGAAAAATATCAGAACAGTCAAACCAAGAGAAAAATGTCCATTGAGCTGGTACACAGGGGATAATGAAGTTTCTCCCCAAGGTTGCCCATCACATTAATGTTAGAAGAGCTACATTTTGTTCAGGTAAAATGTCACATGAACAGCTTGATGGAACCCCACAGAACATAAATAACTTCTTCTAAATGAAGAACAGATGAGCAGTTCTTAGTGTAAAAATGCAGAAAATAAAGAAAAATGTGCTTTCCCCCCCGCTTTTTTCTTTTTAATCTAAAGACAGATATTCTCTACCAGACTCTCCAGATTAATGGGGGAGCAGGGGTTTTGAGGATGGAAGGACAAAACAGCCCCCTTGATTCATGGGTAGGATACACAGCACCTATGAATCCTACTTTGCTCCCTCCTATACCTATTTACTTCTTTAAACCACAAGACCTAAGGGCAAATACAGGCAGTTCTTTCTATAATGTTAAGCAGGGATGACAAACCATTGTCTAGAGACACTAGTACAATCAATCTAAAAGTTAGTTTTTTTAAAACCTACTGAGAGCACCCAGTCTTTTCTGTCCAGATGGAGGGTTTCATCCCCTGCAACAATGATCTACATTTGCCACTATTGACTTTCTGTGCCAATTCATCAGGGACATGTGATCTTAAGCTTAGGGGGGACATTTTATCAGTCAGGAAACTATACAGTGAAATACTTTATCCATAACAACTTCATCTTCTTAAGAACAAAGAGAAATGTGCTCACTGCCCCACAGAAAGCATGTTCATAATGAGCTGAAGGGAAGCAGCATGCAGAGCATGAGGGTTGTCCATAGCCTGCCCACGAAGGAGACGGGAAAGACAAGGAAAATGGCAATCACACCACACTGCTACATACACTCAGGCTGAGGTGTTCTGCTCAGTCAGAGGACAGTTTTCCTCCACCTTCCTCCTGTTAAGCTGCATCATTATCTTAACAACAGGAGAAGCATCAGGGATCAGGGTGAGGGATTATTATAAGAATTTGGTCTGTAAACTGTACCCTCAGAATTCTTGTAAAGTTTCCAAGGCATCTACAAACATCTGAAATGCTTCACCTTACTGCACATACCTGGGCGCTGGCCGTGGGATGCCTCAGTGTGCCTGATGGACACCAACAGGCATAACCAATGCTCTCTTCCCACTTCTCTTGGGATAAAAGCAGTCCCTGCTGGAAGTGCGTGTTCCCTTTCATTGGCTTTAGGAATTCATTGGCGGGACCTGATAAGACTTAGGCAATGGACTTAGACTCTGAGTTGGGTGAGGTGACCTCCCATGCAAATGTTTGCTCCTCATAGGTGACTGTTCCTAGCAGTGTCCTTTGCTACAGCCTTGCTGTCCTACTTTGGTGGCCACAGGAGCAGGTCAGGCTGGGCAACTTAATGCTCAGGTTCTGTAGGAAACCATATCCTGTTTTGCTTGTTCTTGTAGGCTCCCCATAAAATATGAGTGCTGGAGATTTCTCCAGCGGTGTAAATCAGGACTGGGTATTCCACCAAATTCCAACTATGATGGTCATGTACTCCTTAGATTAATTTCACTCTTGTTTAGCTGTTTGCAACATACATCACTCTATCTCAGATAGGCTCACCAAGCTCCCTATGTACACAGAAATGAAGAGAAAGTGTAAAATCTTGTTACGGGATTGATTTTCCCCCAAGCCAGACATCTGAGGGTGATCAGGCAAGCTGTCTACTTCTCCCTGCTGACTACAAAGGAAGCCTAAAGCTATCGTGAGGATATCTGCATTTGGCAGGGCATAAACTACATAATATGCATATGCAGCGTATGTGTTATACTCAAGAAATTCATAACTATTTTCCTTAGTGAATAGTTCTTGATAAAATAAATGAAAGCAGAAGTTGTGTCAAATCTAACCTTAAATTCTAGGCCTTTGGCTCATTTTACTTTAAAATTCATTTCTTAGTGTATTCATGGAAAAATAATGGCAGAGCAAGCGATCTTAGCAAGCCATCACAGATTAGCACCTGTGACTAATTGCAAACAATCACAACATTAAATTATATTTTCATGTCTCTAGTTGGAGAATTAGTCCCTTGATTATTGCTGGTATGCTACTGTACTGCCTGATTTAACAGACAGAAGCCACTGCTTTGTTTCGAGGTCATTATAACACATATTCCTGTACTGATCCCAAATCCTGCAAGGCAAGATCTCTTTTTTTGCAGCCTATTACAAGTTCAGAAGGTTGAAGGTTGTACTTGATGATCTTGTAGGTCTCTTCCAACCTTAATAATTTAATAATACTAAATTAAAACTGGTTTAAGAAAGCTCTCTCCCCTGACCAAGGAAAGTGGAAAATCTTGAACCTGTCTTCTGTGAACAAGGCATTAGTCACAATTACTGAATATTACAGACAGCATAATAGTCGCATGCCATACCTGGAAAATATTTAATTCTCTATTTGTCCCATATGATAATTCACCTAAAGCAATGGCTGCAGCTATAGAAAGGTTTAAAAAGCAAAATTAACTTCAAGCATCAGCTGGAGGCAGGGGCTGAACTGCTGCTGGCTGGGTCTGCCTGGCTGCTCTAGGGTATACCACTGCAGGAAGTTTAGCCTTGGGGTCAAGCTGCAGCACAGCAGATCTTTGGTACTGTGCTGAAGATGGCTAGGAGGAAGTGGGCAAAACTGGATTATTTCAATGTCTGTCCTGAGAGCAATGGACTTGTCATCATGTGAGGCAGGCAGTATTACTACGGCACTGGTTGTCTTGGGAATTCTCCCTGAAGGTGGCCAGCAGCAGCAGCAGCAGCAGCAGCAGCAGCAAGCAGATCTGTGCATGGCAAAGTCTCCCAGAAGGCTCATGCTTGTCTCTGAAGAGATGCAGAACAGGCTTTCACCTCAGCTCCAGCTGGAGCTGCACCATCTCAAAAGCACCTCAGCAGCATCCTTCACTAAGATTTATTTCCTAAAATAGGGGAGAGAGTGCTGGGCCTCGCTGTGCTGTTCCTAAGATGGGAGATTAGAAGTGAAGAACAAACACAGAGATCCTGACTTCAAAGAGAAAAGCCCAATAAGCCTTTTCAGGAGTACATCCCTCCTCAGTACACCAAAACAAGGCATTTTTCCTTGTTTGGCTGGTATTTTCTCACTCTTTTTTCATTTAAATTGTTCTGCTTTACAGGATACATGTCCTTGGTCAATTATGCCACATGTCTGCTGCTAAATGCATTAGGAGGCTCACTGTGTTTGCTCATGCCTCCAGCAAGGATAAAGAGCTAAAAAAGTGATATATTCCACTCAGGCTCTGACATGTGTGGACAGTAGATGTTACACAGCAACAGGGGGTATAAGCTATTTTCAGATTATAAATCAGATGTCCGTAGTCTACAATTAAAACCTCCTCTGTTATGAATTTGTTAGGTGCTATTGGTACACAGAGAGGCATTTTCATTACTAAACACCACTAGTAGATAAGGACTTACACTAATTATATGTGTTCTCATTGTAACCTATGCAGGCTTTGCAGGTGTATTGGTCTTTTCAGCTCTTCTCCACACAGCAGAATCCAAAAAGCCAGTTGTCCCTTGGATGTCTCTTCTGTCACCTACAGCTTCCCAGACTGATAAATCTGGCTCTCCCTGCATCCAGCACTCATACCATCACAACATCCTCAGTTCCATTCAAAGGTTAACAGCCCAAAGCGCATGCAGAAGGACTGAGAGAAGCAGAATATCCCTGCCATAACCCTAGACCTGAAGGACATTCAGGGGAAGCTTAACATCACTTCACTGATGACAGAGCCCTCATACAAGAAACCAGGGACATCTGCTCTTATGCAGACCACCAAGTCCACCACCCTTTTCATCATGTGGGGCTCAGCAGATGTAGCAACACTGTGAAAGAGATCCTGCTATATCAGCTCAGTCTTAGCTAACAGAATAATTGCATGCTTGTATGCCAAGGCTAAAGAGAAGCAGCTGAAACAAGGCTTTGTGCAACTCGGTGGTATAGTCATATTTACATTCAGAAATGCAAAAGGCTATGGACAGAGCACTGCAGGGAAAGGAAACACCACATCCAAACAGTGGTCCTGGGCATAAGGCAGTGCATAAACACTCTTGAAAGGTCAGGAGCCATTGGCAATATTTGCAGGGGTTCAGATTCAAAATCCGAAGATTTCAGGAGCTGCTGATTTATTTTCCTTTTAACCAGTCATTTCTTTAGAGATTTTCAGCAGAAGTCGGTAACCTGCCTTAGGCAGTGCACCGTATCTTGTGTTTCAGAAGCAGCCTGGGGCCAGTGCCCCCTAGCTCTGTGCTTCACACTGCCAGTAGCCCTGGGGACATGTAACAGCACTGGATGGGAGCTGCTTTTGGCACCCCAGCAACAGGGTGCAGACTGCCTGAGCCACATCCACACATCCATTCCACAACCTCCTTCTCTGATGAGCCACATCCAGTGCAGCACCTGGTTTACCCTTCTGTTTATTTTATGGATGCTCTTTCCTGGCAATTACTCCCCCTCCCATTCATCCCTGCAGAAAACTTCCTGCTCCTGCTGGGGCACCTCCTGGGTGTCCTGGGGGAAAGCAGAATGTTTCTAATGAGCTCTATGCATAATTTCCTATCAGGTTTATCCAGGAGTGGATCAACCAATGTTTTAAAATGAGAGAGGAAATGCAGACTCCGATCTGGAGATAATAGAGGCAAACCTGGAGCACACATCAGCACTGAAGGCTGGAAGGTCTCAGTGGCATCTGGCTCCAGAGAGCAAACATTTTTGTCACAAAATTAGCTCGTTACCTTTTTTTTAATCTGTCAATGCTGTGATTTCTCAGGTTACCCTGGGCAAGGCAGTGCACTAGAATTACTGCTAGAATGGAAATGATATTGTTCCCCCTTTGCTGCCCCTTTTTCGCCATGAGCCCTGTGGGTATGGTGAGGTGCCACAGCAGCTGCCACGGAGACATTCCTCATCTGAAATTGCTCCTTTAAGCATTCATGTAGCACAGTTTTCACAGAATCAGTATTTACCAACTAAATCCACAAGCAGTTCATTTTCCATGCATTAGTGTCACTGCAAGACAGTGATTTACTGCCTCAGCGAGGAGGTGCTTTCTCTGCGGGAGAAGCTCATTTAACCCTCCTCCAAGCCCTGCCAGATGCCTCTAGACAGCATGGGGAAGAGAATGGTGGTCTGCAGCATCCTGACCCCTGGGCGTTGTGCGGTGCCTGGCTGTGCTCTGCTGCAGCACAGGGAGTGCCAGCCCAGGGCATCCTGAGAGCTCAGCCACCGGCACGTGAGCTGAATCTAAGCCAGATACAGAGGAGCTTTGAAACTCTGCCTGCTTTTAAAAGGATCATTTAGGCAAAAGGATCTCACCACTCTTGTGCACAGCACAAGCTGGGTGACATTACTGATACCTTCAGCACATGGCACACTCATTCTGAAATCTGCTTGTGTCACAAGACTGATGGTCCTTGATCTGAGGAATATTCAAGTGATACATCCTTCATTGTGCATTCCTGGGTGGATTCAGGTTTTCAAGAGTGCAGAGATAAAGGCAAGAGCTGGGACAGTGCCCTCACTCTCCCAATTAATTCCTATGGTCTTGCTGATGAGGTAGCAGACATGCCTGACTTTATTATTTTCCATACAGTTTTCATGTATTGTTTAGATTGTTGGTATTTGGTTGCTTTTCCTTTTGAGGTGTGTTGATCCTATGGCTGCAAGGTGCCTTCTCTTCTGAGGAGTGAGAGGAGCAGGCTGGGTTTGTATATGAATGGAAGGTATGAACTGTGAAAGTCTCCCCAGGTGGCAGATTCCCCTGCCCTACCTCACATTTTCCTTTTTTGCACATACAGGGGCAGGGGGTGGGTGCAGGGTGGGGGATACATCAGCATCTCACTTCTTCTCCTGTCAAACAGAGGAAAGAGCCACGTTATGTTCTTAGTCTTTCCCTGAAAGGATCTAGGACAAGACATGAATCCGAGACCTACTGAGAAACAATCTCCATTTGTTTTATCAAATTTAATGACTCATTCATATAAGCCAATAGTGAAATAATGCCTTTTCTTTTTCACAAAGCAGATTCTAAAGATACCCAAAGCCAAGCCTGAAAATATGTAACCTACAATATGAAATGGGGACAATTGGCAGCCCTGCATATAGCTAGCTGGCAACATATCCAAGATGTTTGCCTTCTAATAATAGAAAGCTGTAAGAGGCATATGGAGAAATTGAGCTCTAAGATTTTTATTTCCTATGTATAAATACACTGAAGTCACAGATGTCTCTGCAGTCTCAATCTGCCAAGACCAAATGCAAGGAACAGACCCCAAAGACACCAAGAAATGTGGAATAGCAGGCTCCACATATTGGAGAGTTTGCTCCCTTTCTGATAGATGGGTGTTTTAAAAGCTCTATCAACCAATGTGAAATAAACCAATTGATCTATAAAGAACGCCACATTTTCTTTGCATTCCCTTTTCCCATTAAACCAGGGTGTTGGTGCCTGTACTACTAAGGGAAGCCATGTCTTGCCAGGAGCACATGTCTGATCACCTCCCAGAGTCATGAGAACATTGTCAGCTTTACTAGAAGCCTCTAAAAAAGGTACAAAACATTGTGAAAATGCAGGTAAAATCTGGTTTTTACGTGTGCCTGGTGACTCTTAGATTAGATCTTTGCCATATTAACAGAAGCTTTGCTTTCTAAAGGATGAAAATGTAATTTTCTTGCATATCTCATAAACAGAAATTGTTAAAATTCATGGCTTTTACAGTCTCCAGCACTGCAAGCAACCCTTTACACACCAGACCAGCTGGTAACCTGTGAGTCTTATGAGATAGTGCTTGTGATTGATACTCATAAAATCTGCAAGGGGAGTCTGTAGGTCCCAAGAGAGCCATAGACTGTCTATAGCTTTTACAAGTTCTACTGCAGCAGGAGGCCAAATTTGCAGTTGCCAGGAGAGAAATATTTATGGTCATGAACCTCCAGGCTGTGCCAGGAGAGCCTTCAGCTATTGTCAGGAGCATATATAAACTCTACTTTTATGCTACACAGTTGTACAGACATGGGGAAATTGGATTCATACCCGTACTGCCAGTATCTGCTGAACTGCTTGTAATTTTTTTTTGTAATTTCTTTATGATGTATCAGGCAGAGTATGACAGATTTATCATTAAAGTCGTATGGGAGGCAAAATGCTTTTTGAGGGACATCAAAGTCTTGTAAAATCTGGAAAGCTCCATGAACAACTGAGAAAATGAAGGGACCAGGAAAGTGAAAGGTGATCAGGCTAAGTGAAAAGATATTTTTTACCAAACTAATTTCTTTTTTAACTTCTTTGAAATTTCTACTTGTAGAGTGAAGGCAAGGTGGGCTCTCTCTTTTCTCCTAAGTATTTATGATTGCATCTTTCCTATTGCTGGGAAGGTAAGATGACATCCAATACTCATTAGTTCATTATTCATTGGTTCCCTGCAATAAACAAAAAAATAAAAAGCTTTGATATTCCCCATAACTTCAAGAACGCAAATTAAATAATTAAAAAGTACTTTCTAAAATAAGTCAGAAAAACAGGCTTCCTACATAAGATTTTTAAAACACCTTGTTCCTCCTGTAAATCTTTCAGTAATTTATGAAGCCTTTTGAGATCATTTGTATTATATTGCAATAAAAATGGAAGCTATTATGACAGCAGTTGTCATTTGGTGCAAAGGAACATGTATAATCAGCCATGAAACACCTTCCTATTGGAAGAAGTCAGTCCACAATTAAAGATCAGGGCGAATGTCATCCCTGAGTGTATTTATAAGGCAGCAACCACCATGAAAAGTAATGGCACAATTCAAATCAGTTTCCAGAGGTCCTTGAACAGATCTCCTTCAAATTATAAGAATATATTTACTAATGACTGAATCGTACAGCAGCAAAGTAGCTGTCAGAAAAGCTTGGCTTTTTTTCCCAATGGTATCTGTTTCTCTAATAAAAGATATTACCTCTTGCTCCAAACTTCTGCATTTTTGAAACCATTCCTAGAACCCAAACTACTTTTTTTAGTACAGAGCAGCAAACACAATGCAAACCTTCCCCCAGTTGTTTTTTGTGGGACTTTTTTGCTGTTTTTCTCAGGCTCTGTAATTTGGCATTCAGCATCTGCTATGTCTGCTGAAACACCAGGATAAAAATCAAGTCTGCCTGTCCAGAGCCCCAGCCTGACATGTATAAAACATTATTTTCCCTCCAGCAGCAACCACTGCAATTCAGTCCTTACCCCAGTGCCTCTATCTCCTGCAAAGCCATCTGTTAATCTTGCAAAAAGATGGGGATCCTGACACTGCTGCATGAGGGATTGGAGCCTGAATGCAATTAAATGCCAATGCCACAATGTCTCTGTGCTTCAGCAGTTCCCACTGACAGAAGATATTAAAAAACCCATGAAAAAGCAGTGCAACCTCATAGGGAAGGTGCTATCACCAAGCAACTACCAAGGAGACACGAGTTGCTCCCTTCAATGTGCACTGGCAGAGGAATTCTGCTGCCTCTTTGGTCTGCAAGGTAGCCTGTGGGTCATATGGCAATACCAGCACAGTGAGATGGAGAGGGGAGCAAGGGACAAGGAGCCCTTCTGTGTTCTCCACCACAGAGTAAGCTGAATTGAAAGGGACCCATAAGGAAGGGAGGCAGGTCATGGGAGAAGTGATGGAGAGATGGCACTGATGTGAAATCTGGGTCCCCTGAAGGAGTTAAATACACTTTTGTCTATGCCTTTGGTGATCCATGTATAGCACATCTTCAATTCTATCCAGTCTGCCAACTGAATTAACATGATGGAATATGAAACTATTATTATTATTATTATTATTATTACTATTATTTATTTTAAAGACGGTTTATGCCAAACAGCAGAATCCCCCCATCCTTGTCCTAGGAAGTGTTTTAGGAGCCATCTCCTCTTCCTGCTACCATTTGCCTTATCCCTCTGTGATAGGGCTTTCCCATATGCTCCCTCTCCTTGCCTTCAGCAGCTCAGGAAGGAGATGCTCTGGCTGCTTCCCTCCCTTTGCAGGAGCTGCTTTTCACAATGGCCATTGCAACTCTCTCTGAGCAGACCTCTTGTGCAGGAAGAGATGTCCCCTTGCAAATGTCAGCACTGAGTCTTACTTGCACTGAATGCACCTGAAAAATCTCTCACACTTCCTCCAACAAGAATAGGGGTGCTTTAAGCATTTCAGAAAACTCTCTCTTTGTAGCCATAATTTTATAAGCAAGCATGAGAGTGGGGACTGTTTTAATCCAGCTTGTTCAGCTGCTGGCGACAGGGCTGACTCCACGCACACAAACCATCCTTGTTGTGCCCCTCCATTGTGTAGGACAGCACAGAGGAGGAAAACATACCATGAACCATGGGCACAGCATCCAGACAGCCTCAAACAGTGTTAAAAACTGTCAATCCTGAAAAGCACACACATTAGCAACCCACCCCTCTCTCCTGCTAAGGTCCTTTTAAATATATATGTATATGGAGAGTTGTATATGTGTGTAATTTTTTTGTGGCAAGAAAATAAAGTGTTTTCAAATTCTACACCCTCTCCTGTGGAAGTGATTTCTTTTTCCTTCTCTTTTTCAGTACTAGTAGCAAGAAAATACAGCCCACCTCATGAGCATGAGCTGAACAAGGCAGGTCTTCTTTGCTTTAAACCTGCCACTCACACATAATTTAAGCTGCAAGTTTCCAAACCAGGAACATAAAAATGCTGTTTCCACCTACCACATCAACCTGCTGTGCAGGAAATCACATGTGAAAAATTCACTTTAGATCTGTTAAGTACGTGGCCAACACCCACACTGCAAAAATAATCTGATTTTCCCTTATTTCAGGCTGCCCCAACAGAAAAAAATATTGTGAGTCTGTATCAGTAATCATGAGTATTGGCAGAGACAAAAGCCAAAGGTGGAGCAGAAGTGAGAAGTCTCTTGCCTGTAGGCAGGGACAGGCAACACAGTGGGCAGGAGCCAAGGAAATCCCTGGTGGAGAGCTGGGAGATGTGATCCTGTAGCAGAGCCAACTTGGCATTGAAAACTAACGTGCACTGAGTGAGTGCATCAGAAACAACCAGGAAAGATGGAGAAGGGCCCAGAACTGAGGATGTGCCAAGGAATGCTTTGCAGAGTGGCACTAGTCTGGGACAAAGGTGTCAGGGAGCAGAGGAATGGAGGTGTCAGAGGGCTCTGCAGCCCTGGCAGGAGGTGGCCGCAGTCGCGCACCACACCAGGATATCATAAACCATTCATCATAAGGAATTCTGTGTATAGTGGCCCTACAAGTCTTATTATTGAGGCAGATGCTAGACCAATATTAGCAGGAGAAGCTGAGAAGCTCAGCCTCTGCAGTATTCCCTGAGAAGGTATAAATCCATAGTATGTGTGAAACCACCATGACATTAAAAGGAAATCCAAATGTTGTTACAAAGAAATCCCCATAAATAATCCCAAATTAGAACCTTGGTGTGAAGTTGAAGGTCAGGTGCTTCTCAGATAGGGCTGGTGAACGCAGCTTAGATGACAGCAATCAGTGCTGGGGGGGTGTTGTGCTGTAGCTTTCTGCCAAATTGCAGGGTAGCTGCTGAGTGAACACGGTCACTGACTTCTCCCATGACTCACATAAATAAAGTGACCAAAAAATGGGCTTTCTAGGGTCACATCTCATAATATGCCAAGAAAACCACGTGCAGTTAAAAAGACAGTACTAGAAACTGCCTTAATGGAAAATCCCATATTTATCAGTGATTTAAATTAGATAATCTGTGCAGGTACCTCTTGGTATTTACTGTAAAGTATATTCTTTTCTGTAATGTGACAGATAAAATTGGAAAGCACAGGGACTGTCAATTCACTCTGCTCCTTCTTCCCCAGCTAGGCTTTTCTGGGCTATTGCTCAACAGCATAGTAATAAATGCAGTAAATCTGTTTAACTTGACAGGTAATGCATAAACGAAAAAGTGCCACCCCCTCCAAACACACACATGACAATTTTCTAAATTGTGGAATAATTTAGTTTGATGGGGCTTGTGGAGGCCCTCTGATCCACCTCCTACTTGAGCATGGACTCAAATACTTAATCAGTTTTCGGACTTTCCATCCTGAGAGGAGAAAGAAATCTCATACTTTTAACCAAAACCCTAGAGGGGTGAGGTTTAAAATATGTATCCATCCTTAGCATTTCCCCTGCCATCTGACTTAGGCAAAGCCAATGGTTCCTAGTGCTCAGGCATTCCCAGAAACTTTACAGGGAGGATGTTCCCTAAATTATTCATGAAAGGGGCTGAAACTTCCCAGTGATCTTTGGTGTAGTACATGGTGAAGAATAATAAAATGGAAGATGCAAATTGATGTAGATAAGCAGAAAGTGACACACATGGGAAAAAAAGTGTTTCTGTTGCAGACAGAGTGAAAAACTCTGAACTAGCTGTTCAGGAAAGGTCTTGGAGCGAGATAGTTTTTGAAAATGACAGCTCAGTGCTCAGGAGAGGTCAAACAGGGGGTTAGAAATGTAGCTGGGAAAGGCGCAGCAAGGGACACTGTGCTGGCTGTCAGCATACCATGCATGGTACAGCTCTCTTCATTTCGGAAAGGAAGGGGAACTAAGAAAGAGACAAAAATAAGGGAAAAGGATGGCCAAAGGCTTCTGTGCAAAGAGAGACTGAGCAGACCAGGACCCTTCAGTCAGCGGAAGACATTGCTGAGAAAGCAGATGAGAGCCCTCCTCGAAATCATGAAAGATGTGGGGACTGACAGGAAATTATGTTCACTGCCTCACTGATACAGAAATTACAAAACACCAAGTAAATTTACCAGGAGGTGGATTCAAAACAATGGGGACAGGTTCCTTTATGCAATGCATGATAAGCTGTGGAGCTACTTGCTGCAGAACAATGCAGGCAGTGAGATTTTTCATAGCTCTAAAAAAGATCAAAGCCAAATAGACACTTTTTCAAGGAGTAGTAAATACAAAGACATCGTTCCTGGCTCAAGAAGTCAACACAGGTCTGTCTTCCTGCTATCCATTTCACCACTCCTGTGATTTGGCCAGTGAATGCTACAGAACTACATAGTCATGGCTGTGTCTCAGAGCTGTAGGTTCCAAAGGAGAGAAGGGATGTCAGAGAAGATAACTTGCAGGGCCCAGCATCTGGTTCCACACTATCAGCCCTCTGACAGATAAGAAAAAGCTTCAGGCTGGCACAAAACTGGTGAGTGCAAATTAAGCCATTCCAGACTTCTGAAGAAGCAGAGTGCTCGGGGAGCACCTGACACCACGATGATCTATTTTTAGTCTGAGCTAGGAGCACTCAAGCAGGATTTACAGTACCCTTGAACCACAGACTCAGCTGTCCTGGTCAAACCAGCTCTGTGAAGTCACCTGGCTGCACAAAACACGTGTAAAGTCAAAATTTCTTTCTGTCAAAAGAAACAAACAGTTAAAAATGCATAATTTCATGGATCTTTCCAAGGCACAGAAGCAAAAAACAGGGCAACCAGTCCACTCTTGGAGAGATGAAATTCCTCCAGGTGCAGGAGCCCCCTAACTGCCCTGTCGCTGAGGGATGTGTGATGAGGAACAGCCCCCTCCTTGTATTACAACTCCTTACTCTTTTCTGGTCTGCACTGCTGTATTTTCCACACTGCTTTCTAGATCCTCGATGCCCAAGAACACATCTGCTGGTTTTGTTACTCAAAACCAGAGCTGGAGAAAAAGCAAAAAACCTCTTTTATTGAACTGCCTGCTATAGCTTTGATTGAGAAATATAACACCCCAAGATGAGTTATTGACTCAATTGTCAGCCATGAAATGTGTGCTCTTGGTGACAGACTAAGAACGCATTTGAGTGTGCATAGCACATTTGCACTGCTCTCTCAACACCTGGAGCCTGATTTTTTTGCGGGTCCTGCGGCTTGCCCTCCACACATGATACAGATGCCCCCCAACATCTCGCTCCCTACAGCCTGCAGAACACCAGAAAACTCAGTCTGACACAGTTTAAATCTACATCTCTGTGGTTGGGTTTTCTTAATTATGTAATGGATGGGTTTGAGAGCACTGGCGCTGTGAATATGAAGCAAACGTTTGAGGCAGCCCCCACAGTTCGTGGCATAGCTGCTGTAACACCATGTCAATCACTCCAGCTCTGAGCACAGAAGGCTGCAGTGGCACTGTTAGATTTCAAATAAAGATCATTCATGGGGGAACTGGGTAATTTCTCTGCATGGAGCTGTCTATTTCAGATGCCTGGAAGAGAAAATGGAGCTAAATATTGTTCATTATGTTTAACTCATCTCATTTTTGAAAGACATTTGCTTTAAAATGGCTTTAAAGCTCTCCCCTCTGGAGCTCTGGGTATTTTAATCGCCTGAGGCTCGGAGAGAAGGGTGCATCATTTGCTTTCCTGCCCTCAATTTCAATTTCATTGCTAAATGGTGAAATGCAATTAAAAATTTCTCCATGTGAAGACAGTTCCATAGCTGTGAACATCCCTATGTATGTCACATACAGGTTCAGCACAGATGAGCACAGACCATCTTGCCTCACTCAGGCAAGCTCTGTAAAAGTTAGCTGCTGAGCCAAGACGATGCCTTGTCTGCAAAAACTGGATTTCCCCCTCAGAATCTGGCTCCTGGCATAACATCAGGTGTTCAGGATTTTTTTGAAAGGTTTGGTTTACTATATATGCTGCATTTGTAACAACCTTCCCTGGGAATTGTGTCTGATATGAGATATAGGTCTCAAATATCAGGTTGTGCAATAATTTTGCAATAATGTAATTAATTGCACCTTCCAAGGCAGGGAACCTAAGCAGCTATTAAAAACTTTAATTTACATTAAATCAGTAACGTTAATTGCCTGTCCATAACAAACAAAAAAGAAATACATACTTTGGAAGATGGCCACAGGTCTCCAATCGATATAAACTGAATGTGCTTCTACGTATCTCAGAGTAAAATTGTATTTCAGTTCTTGATTGAGTATTCTAGGAATTCCTTGACAACATATTGCTAGGAAATCTGGTCACTCACATATTCCTATGGAAGGCATGGGAAGGCCAAGTTCAATGGAGTCAAAAGGATGCACATCACCACCCCATGGCAAAGGGATTAAGGACTTCTTGGGTTTATAAAAAATAATGTAACATGGAAAAATAAACATCAAATGCATTAAATATTTCTTTAGTAAGTAAGAATTCATATTATAACTTTTATAGCCCAGCTATGTGCAGAGAAAAATACATACTGGTTTTTAATTCTCTACCATTCCTCACAGCACCGAGACTTTTTGCAAGAATGAGAAAACCCACTCAGTTGAGTATGACCTGGAAGATCAGGCCAAATGTAAGCATTACAAGGTAGTGAATCTCCTGCCACTTTCACTCACAAAAAACTGTTTTCTCTGATTTTGGGTGGTTGCAAGAGAACTGCCATACACTCAGGAAATTAACTTGTCAAAACATTTTTTGGCTTGAGAGTATCACAAGTCTTGGCTTTTGACCAGATTTTTACTCCCCCTTGGGTTTAGCTGAACTGAAAATATTCTTAGAAAAGGTGTTCATCTGAATCTCTGCAATTGCAGGCTCAAGCAAAGCCAGAACATTCAGAGGGAGGCTGAACTAACGTGAGAGAGCAGAGGACTTTAATTTGGGTAAAAATGCATTTAACTCAAACATTTATCACATTTGACAAAAAGTTTAATTGCATTATAATACAACTTCACTATTTGGGAAGGTATGCATGCTCAGGCAGTACAAAATTGCCTCACAGAACTTTTGTGACAGTGGAATAGTACACATGGAAGCCATGAGGAAAGTGACCTGGGCTTGCACCGATGTTTTCAGTGGAACTTGGCTTCTCTGTGTCACTTGGATGCTCAAGCTGTGAAAGTCTGCTTGGTGTTACTTACTAAATTCTACCCTTAAATGAGAACACACGAAACAGTGCAGCCAAAACCCAGGAAATATTCTGGGACTTGAAACCTGCTTTCCATCCCTGGGGAAGTGTTTTGCCTGCCCTTTGTTCCAGTGCTTCCTTTGTGAAATATAAATTTTGTTCCTTCAACCAGCTAGTGAGTAAGCCCCAGATATATGCATCCCATCTAATAGGACATGGCACATCCATGCAAGCATCCACCTCCTCTCAGGATGAAGTGTTGTAAGAATTAAATCCACTGAAGATCATGCTAATATATAATTGAGTCATGGAGACAGATGAATCACACAAGATGATTGCACAAAATGGTCACTTTCCACCACGTGATTTCATAAAGGGGAGCTTGGCTATAGCAGAGGGAAAAAGTTATTCCTGATTCTGAATTACATTACCCCAGTCCAGCCTATTGCAATTGCGTCGGTGAAACCAGAAGGGGGAAAGATTATCCATCTGCAACCAAGTGTCTCCATTACGCAATGAACAATCTCTGATTATAGCACCGGTGTCCAAAATTAATTAGAATCCACCAAGCTAGACCTTTTCAATATTTCTAATTTTATCATTTGGCAATTAATCTACTTTTGGTCAAATAGTGCTTACTGTAAAAAGAAACTGCTGCCTGGTCTCAAGCCTGGCTAGACGGAGAAGGACCTCAAAAACAGATGAGAAAAGGTGCACTGCGCATGTATTTTTCAGCAGTTGAGAACAATGCAAGGAAGAGCAGGTGTGCAACACAGGTAAATTTTCTCAGTCACCTGAAATGTCTGGTTATTCATTTATAATAATGTCATTTATAATCAATGACACTCATAATCTCAGGAAGGTTTTGCATATCATGAATGGTTGCTTAGGTTCTGTTTTGCACAGCACCTATCATGGGGCTCCATTTATGGGTTTCTGAAGAAGAAGTATTACTCCAAGAGAAATAATGGTAATTGTTATCAGTGGCAGAAGGAAAGGATGACACTGAGAGACTGGATAGCAGTGAGGCAAAAAGGAGTTCATCTACCACAACAGTGTCTCAGATACAAGAGTGTTCCTGGAAGATTGTTTCATCATCCCTTCAGAACAAGTGGGTATAAGTCCATTCACCTTATTTAGCACTATGCCCACTGCAGTAGTTTCTCATGAGCTTGCCGAAGAGTGTTGTGGTTGCTGAGTGCACAGATGGTATCAGCACTTGACAAAGAGGGTTTGCTTACTGTCCATTCAGCATCGTATGGAGAAGATGGGAAAGATGCAGTCTAGCCAAGACTGGGCAATACCCACTCTCAGTCCCAGCTCAGCCACGCCTGACCCACACATCCCTGACAGACATGTGGAGCTCAGTCCCAGTACTGGGAATTGTGCACAGGAAGAAAACCTCTCAGTGACTGGCCTGTAACTGGAATTCAGGTACAGAAAGGTTTTCAGCTCACCAGTGTTCAACAATAACCTCAGGGACTTGACTCAGAGAGCTAAAGGGCAGGCTTTAAAGGACTGGTTTTCTTCCTGACAGAAGCAATCTCCCACAGACTGTTTTCCTGTAACCATCCTGTCTTGGAGGCTGAAAGAATTTATCGGGGAGGATTTCCAAGCTGACCTAAGTTCCAGAGGACCATCTTCAACCTGTTTAATTTTGGAGCATAGATGAAGCCAAAATGTCCTGTTGTATTCTCACTTCCAAGAACCGTGGCCATGCAAAGGAAAAAAGCAAAGCCTCTCTTTTTCAGTCCAACCGTTCTTTTATTACAATATATTTGTAATATACCTTTGAACCAGCAGGTTTTCTAAGACTGTCACCCTTTTCTTTTTTCCTTCTGCTTTTAGGTCTCGGATTCCTTTTCTACAGAAGCTATTAGCTTTGCACTGAGAAATACAAGAGGGAATGTTTCAATGACAGCAAGATGCAGCACTAGGTGCAATGTTATATTCTGAGTAAATGATACCATTCAAAGGGCAGAACAGAGCATGAATAGCATTGATTTCCAGAAGAGCTATTTCAGTACTTAGCAAAGTTTGATAAGACTGTTCTCTTTCACTGCCTGAGTTGTTAAGAGGCTGTGTCCCACACCAGCAAGCAGCAATATGGTCTGAGCTAAATGTAACTCATCATCTCCTGCGGGGTTGTCAGCATTAAATTGTGCCTGGGCTGACTACTCCAGCCTCGTGGAAAACTCAAGAGCATCCCACAGTACCACTGCGTGCTAAGGCAGGGGAGCCCAAATTGCACTTTGCACTCTAGAAGGGCTCACAAAGTAGGTTTTTAACATCAAAGCACTCTGTGACCTACTCCAAGGGTATCCAAAATCACCTGGCATCCAAGGATGAAGGTCTGACCGGTGGCTGAGAGCCTCCAAGGGTGAAGCTGTGCAGGAGGAGACCCTTTGGAGCCAGTCCAAGGCAATAGGCTGCCCTTTCAAAACTTCAGAACCAAGAGCAGCAGTGTCACTTCAGAGAACATTTTACCTAAGGGGTTTCATCCACCTCAACACAAGGTGAACTACGACTTGAGAGTGCTGCCTTCTTTGCTTTAAGTGGGGTCTGGAGAACCAGCTCAAGGGCAAAAAAAGTACACCCACAGGTTTGAATACTCAAATCCATCTCCAAGCTATGAGTTGCATTCTGCCCACCCACACAAATAGCTGTAACAAAACCAAAAGGTTTGCAGCCAAAATCCATAAATTTATATAACTTTCTAGAGTAGGTTATATGAAATTGAAGTAAAAAAATTTTGCAGATGATTTGAAAAGAGAAAATAACTTATTGTTTGCTCAAGTCTGTTACTGCAGAAGATCTATTTTCTAACATATTTTGAAGTACCATATAATATCTTACTTTATCTAAAATACAACGTTTTAAACCTGTTTCTCATTTTGAAAGATTTTTGAGAATAACTTTCAGCTACTTTACAAGCACAAGTGTGTCAATAAGATGTTGTCTTATTAGAATGCCCTTCAATCACCTGAATAAATCAATATTGGCAGCAGTTCAGACCACACATCTTGGCAGGGAAACAACCTGGCTGTATATCCAAAGCTATCACTGAGCACACTTTCTGTGGCATGCCAACCTTGAGTACCTTGAAAGTGTATGAGTATTTTAAGAAGGTTAAAATGTTGTTGTCAGTTTGTCGATTATTTCATTTCACCAATTACCACAGCTTCAACAAATCCTTAGATGTCAGAGGTCTCCCGAAGCTGCTGCCAAATTAGAAAAGGGAGAAGGATGGATCAGCAGAGCCATTGAGGGAGTGAGAGTCCCTGTGGCACCATGTCTGGAGGCTAGAGACTTGTTTTCTTCAGTTTTAGTCTGTTTACTGAACATTGAACTGGGAATCTTGATTGCTTCTGAGGAAAGAAATAGAAATTGTTATATGTTTAAAGTTCCAAATTCTTCATGCAGTGCTGTGGAAAAGTGACAGTGTGGGCAAGAACTGGGCCAACAGAGAGGATTGTGATGTGACTGATCTTTCCAAAGATAAATTGGTTGTAAAATCATGTTCCTAATCTTCTTGTTGCTGCTCCAGCTCTCCTTCTTCATGGCCCACCTTATCCACCTGCAGCCCACTCTGTGGGAGCTATCGGGCCCTGGGCAGGTGTTTACAATCACAGCAGTTACCAAAGCAGCTCTGACATCAGGGACTGGCTCATGCCTCCCACCATTTCCAGTCCATCACCACTTCTTTTCTGCTCTCTCCTACTGTTCCTCTCACTAATTCTGAGACATGTACATGGTCATTGCTCCAGAGCAGGTCCCCCTCTAGAGAAAATCTTTCCCTCACGCATCACCCCTTCTGCTAATGTTTCACCTGCATCTCTACTCTCCTGCTCATTGCCCAGCACTTCCCCTTGCATTGCCCCTGGCTGTTCACCTCCTCCCTGCCTCTCTGATAACGGGGCAGCCAGGGAAAGCAGCAGCAGCCCAGTAGAGTTAATGTTGTCTTGTCAAATCTCAAATCATCTACTTCCAATCCCAGCTGGTTCCTTCAAGGAGAAACGAAACAAAACAACCCAAAACACAGAAGCATGAAAATGCCTTTGCAAAGTTTGAATGCTGATGTTTAGTTTCTTGACATGATGAATTTACCCAGAAAAGCTGTATCTCAAGCATACAGGAATCTGTTAAGAAAAAGGCACTGCAAGTAGCTGGCAGGCAGCAAGACATTGTGTCAATGACCATTACCCTTCTCGGGTAATATCCTTGTCAAAGACAATAGGACTCCTCTGCACGCATAGGATGCAGAAGCAGCCACTGAGCAGGCAAATTCCAACTCATTTCACCAGCCATAAAATAAATCCTGAGTCCATCAGTGCTTGTGTAGAAATGAAAGCGTTTTTATGACCAAAGCATGAGAAGAAAGCCCTTCAAATGCCCACTTCAAAGTCTAAAGCTTTCTTACACTTCTGACACTTTCAATCCCTTTAGCTTTTTTCTGTGAGTGCAGTTTTAGCAACAACAGGAACAGGGAAATATCACCACCAAATTGGCTTAGCACCATGTGTGAATTCTTATTTACAAGCTACCAATAGAAGAATTTTTATCCCTGGCTCAGCTCTAGCTGCAGCAGGGGAGCCTGAAAGCAGCTGCACAGCTCAGGGCTGACAGCAAGCAGGGCACTGCCCCAGCCCAATCTCTGCTCCTCTCTCCTGAGGCCCCACACCACTGAAGTGATTGGGTATTGCCATGGAAGTGCCCCATGTCAGTGGAGGATCAGGGACTCACCATGCACTAGTATGACCTACTGTGGCCCAGGTCCCACTTCTCATCTATTTCTGACCTTCTGATTTTCTCACCTCACACAGAAAGGGCTGCTCTTAGTGATGTTCCCATAGTTTTTTCTGCTCCACAAGGCAGCAAAACATTCAATGGTGCCGGAAAGGAGATAAGCCACTAATAAAGACTGAGCATGAACCTGTGCCCAGGAGTCAGAGGTTTTGGTTCCCACTCCCCAGAGCACACTGGTGTACCAAGAACAGAGGCAGGAGCTCTGGAGTCATCTTTGCCCCTGTATTACTCACATCTCCAGTGCCTCTTTATCTATTGCATCCACACAGAGCTGGTTATAAATATTGCCACACAAAATATAGTGGCTTGGGGCTTTTTATCTAGCTGGCATTCCTCATGTTTTCCCACATTTCCTACAGCATGTGGTAGGGGAGGAGATCCCACAAAACCCATCATTCTTTTTCATGGATTTTCAGCAAGATATCTAGTGAGGCAATAAGTAAGATCTCAAACCTACATTTTGGCAAAGTTTTCAGTGGATTAATTTAAAATACATAACCAGATAATGATGTCTTAATGATTTTTTTTTTCAGGTTATTATATAAATCACATCACTCTCTAGAGAATGATGGAGGGTCCTATTTATTATTTATTACTCCCTCTTCAGTTTCCATCACTTGCTGTTGTCCCAAAACATTTAGAACTGTTGTAATATCCCTTCCCAATGTACTAAAATACAATATCCCTGTTGCTATTGCAAGACACCAAAGACCAGATGAAGTGATTGGGTTTTTTGTTTGAATCTAGGAAGGAGAGTTCCAGGAACATAACAATAAGTTATAAATAACATCCACTCTGGTGCACCTGACAATTGCAAGCCATAAAAAACCTAAAAGGGCTATAACATGCTCCAACTAATTTAAGATCTTTCATATAAAAGACTCAAAGCCTCAGATATGGCAATGTCAAAAAAGAAGTCAAACAAAAACAACAAAAAACCCCACCCAAAAACCCAGAAGAAAAGAAAAGTATAATTTTCCTCATGTTTCTGCAGGAACAGAGAGTCTATTACATAACAGAGCTGAGATGACCCTAAAAAAGACTCTAAGCTGTAAAAAGAAAAATAGACAGTGCTTTCTAGTTTGACCTGAAGACAAACTCCTTCCTGGTTTTAAACCTACTGACTGGATCCAGGGGGTTGTGTCTGTCTCCATTTCAGCCCTGCCACACAATAGGATTTTTTGGCATAAGTATTTTGTTCATAGTGTAAATCAAGCATGTAGATCTATCTTACCCTAGGAAAGCTGTTCTCTATTTGCTTAAACTAAGGAAACTTGGCAGTGTGATTAAGAAGAGACTCCCAAATATGTTTCATTTTACTGTGAGAGTCATTATTAGCATGCAGAAGTCCTAGGACTAGCCTGTTAAAACTGGTACAGCCCCTGCCCTGTGATGTGCATGTGAAACACAAGAGGTAAATATAGCTGGGCAGAAGGAAAGAGCAGAGTGAAAGAAGCCAGCACTAGGATTGTCCATGGGCCACTCTGTACAACCAGCACTGCTTTATTTTAAAGGTCCCAGCAGGGAAGATTTTACTGGGGAATCAGAATGCAAGCAGTGAGGGAACTTCGCCACTATTTATCTGGAGCTCATCCACACACTTAGGGAGACATTCAGTAAGTAAACTTCCATAGATAAGTTCACAAGTTCTCTTACACATTCTCTTAAGCCAGAGGAGAAAAAGTAAAGTTATTTGCAGGAGTGGTTTATCCAAGCTGTCATGGATTGATTCATGGAGCAAAATCAAACTCCAGTTTGGGAAGACCAAGGGATTTTTCAGAACTGTATTTATTTCAAGAAACCTGGAAGAAGTCCAAGTAGGGTTGTTTTACTAAAAGCCAGAGAGAGAAGGACCTCATCTGACCTGCAAAATCTGAATGCTGCTTGTGTATCACGAATGTTAAAACTGAAATGGCCTATGGATGTCGTGTCAGAGAGAACTCAGTTTTCAGCCCAGAGTAGCCACTACCCATCGTGGTTAATGCAAAGGCCATGTTCCAGCCCTGCTCGTTCCTGAATCAGGGAAGCCGCGACACCTCTCCACATTGCATCCCATCAGACTGCCCTTGTCTTTACACCTCTCGTCATCCTTAGTGAATGTATTTTGAAAAGTTTGCAACTTCATTTTGACACAAAATTAAAACGGATTTTGGAACTGCAACATCTCTTCGTGGGATAGTGTCCTTGTTTTCCAACCCAACTGAGCTTTAAGCTTTAGTTTTCAGTGCCTAATGCAAATAATTTGAAATAGGAACACTGAAAGGCCTGGATGCATTCTAAGCACTAGTATTACAAATCAGTAAGCATAAAACATATTTTAAACTCACTCCTGCTTCATTAATCCAAATTTCATAGTAAGTAAAGTAGAAATCTTCCTATAAATTCAAAAGCAAACCACTTTCCAATCTCACTTCATCTGTTTAAATTATGCTGACTGCCATAGAAAGCATACCCTTTAGAAATAACAGATGATTAAACAGCCTGCCTCACCTGTAAATAAGCATGGAATTTGGTGTGTTAGATATGTTATTTGCTTTGCACCTACTAGTCAAGCTCAAGTCCTGTGATTATTTATCTACCAGAGAGACTCCAGGTTTTTTTCATTTGAAATAAATGCCAAATGACAAATTGCTTTTGACTCCAGAGATTTGGAAACCGAACTGCTGCCACACATGTAAGCTTTTTGCTGGGGAGCCATCTGCAATGCAAACACAAAACTCTAACATTATTATTCCAACCCAACATGAAATACTGCAAAATACAAACTCACCCTCCAGTTTCGCTCCTACTAACACACACACAACATAAGACAAATAAAAATGTTCAGCTGTGAATATTTGTGTCTTATTTTTAGCTCTGTTGTGTTTAGGGGCTTTGTACACCTTTGGTTGCTTCTCATCCTCCAAACAGAAAACACAGAAAGACTTCTTTTTTGTGCCAATCACATACTAGCATCTGCAAGACAGAAAGAACATGGCAAAGGTACACAAAATGTAGGAAGAGGTTTGCTGGTGCTTGCTGCATTTCAGCGGGATGTTTAAAAAATGGAAAAAGTTGTACTGATTGCAGGATATACTTTCAAGAACTGTCAGCTTTCTGATGTATAGTAGTCTAACCTGCACTGTCATGTCTCCAGCCAAATTGGAACAAGGTGCCAGTGGGCTTCAGAACCTCTGATGCTTCAGTTGTGGTTCTCCACCTATGGGCAAATCATGCAGTTCTGTCTCATGGTTTTCTCTGAAGACATAAGCAAAATCTTTCTGAACCTCCTCATTAGAAAAAAGCACTACCTGGCAAATCCAACATGCTTATGTTATTAAAGGAAATTAAGGAGAAACCATGCCGCTCACTTGCCTTTCAGACACTAAAGTAATCATTCATTATTATATCTATGAACATAACTTGGCAAATTGCACAAGCCCATCTGGAAAAGGTGCACAGTAATGAAATAAACTTGTGCAAATGGGATCTGAGCAGTAAAAATTCGTTATAAAAGCAATACATGATTGCCTTTACTAAACAATTACAGTACTGACAAAAATAATGGTTGCAACAGCTCTGCAGTCACTGATAACTATTTCTTAAGGCACCATCATAAAACACTATGCATTAAAGACGTTGCAAAGCAACAACTTTTGAAAACCAGAATGTACACTAAAATACAGAATGTGAATCGGGAGGTGAATCAAGAGAGGAAAGTCTGTGTTTTAGCAGCTGTGTTCTTTCCCTCTGATTTGGATTTAAATACTGCCCTGGAGGACACAAGTGCCAAGATGCTGCCAGTAAACATGCATCTGATATAATTAAAGGAAGAAGTAGTGACATACACAATTTTTCCCGTATGTCTGACCATGAATCTTGTTGACAGTGACTCAGGTACTCTAATTATGATTTCAGGGAGGAGACATCAGGACTATCCACACCCCTCCACCAGAAGCATTACCTCTGAGCTTTATCACTACCAAGCCCTTCTACGAACCTTTGTGATTCTACTGGATTCATGGAATCTTTTAGAAGATTTTCCAAAGAGAAATGCAAAGCTGTCAGTGTGATCCTAGTAGGATTTTTCCCACTGTCACTTGGTTGATCTCTCCAAACTGACTCACAGCTGAAAGCACCACACAAATCTGAGGATTTGTTTGTCCAAGGCACTGGCAAGGTCCCCATCACTTAATGGGATTAACCAAATGGCTCACTAATTAATGTCTTTCAACAATTTGAACATATTTAACCTCATTATCCCCACTGTTTCACAGAATATTATACATATCAGGAACTACGGCACAAAGAGGCTAATGCTTAGATCCTGGAAAAAAGACACTAACAATAATTTACTATTATGTGCCATTGCAATGCCCAGCTTTCAGCATCCTTGTCCTCCTGATGGAATATGGACCTCTGACAGTCTGATCACGTGGATACCTCATGCTAGGGTGCACCCTAGGCAGCAAGGAACTGCACAAGGCAAGGAAGAGTAACCTAGTTCAAATCCTGCTCTCCTTCCACGGCAGCAGAGAGGCATCTCCAAGCTTCCCTGAAGGTGGTGATGGATACACACTGAAGACATACAGCAGGAGATCTCCTTAATAGCAAACTGGATACATAAGTAGCCTTTCAGGGAGCTGTGGAGAGCAGTGTTTCGCCAGATCCACCAACCTGGTAACAACGCAAGAATGGTGTAGGCATGTCATCTTGTGTGTCATTTGAAGGTGGTATTGGCATATTTTAGGAGGAGAAGAGATTTTTAAGGAGTTAAAACAAGCCGTCCCTTGACTATGCAGCTGGACTCATGCCTTTGAACATGTACTTGATATTGTCCTTAAAAATTTACCTCAAGACTTTAACATTGCAAATGGGAACACATTTTAGGAAAAAGGAACTGTTAGATGCTCAGGTGTGCATTACCTCATTCATCACGAGTTCTAGGGTTTTTTTCCGTGATTACCCCTGCAATCAGTTCAAAACTTTAATTTTGTTTTAAGGAAATATTGGGACCTGGACAAACTGTCAGGGACATTAGAACAGCCATACATGGACAGAGCAATGGTCCATCCAGTGCTGTGATCTGTCCCCATTCTCTGTCTGGCCCAAACATGGGTGCCCAGGCCAAAGCATGTCAACAGGGCAAGCACCCATCAGCATCTGCCCTGGTTATGCTCCTGGCCCCCTTCAGGTTGTGGCTCTGGGACCTCCCGGACCAGCAGAGCATAAACAAGCAAAGTGATAAAGATCAATATCAAGTGAGCATCCAGGACTAAAAGTGCCCTTTATATTTCTCATTGTAAAGCACTATCTTCAGAAAAATTATGTGACTTTTTCACAACCTCTGCAAATTTTTATCATTCTTTTTTTGAATGTATAAACTGGGTGCAGCCTTTGAGTACCAATCTAACTAGTGTTAAGTACAGAGTTCAGCTCCCTTTTGACTCAGCAGTCCTTTAGCTACATATCTCACGAACATTTTTTCCTGTAGCACCAAACTAGAATTTCATATTCAAGTACATGCTCACTGGGATTCTTAAGCTTTTATCAGCATCACTGTTTTCCTATGTAAAGCATCTGTTTGATTACACTTAAATACAACTTTGTGTAACAAGGCCAATTTATCCAGCACTCCAGACTTCTCAGTAGATCTGCCCCCTTATCTCTACAGGTCTTTCTACAGTCTTTGTGTGAGTTGCAAGTTTTCTTCTGGCTTTGAGTTCAGTACCAAAAATATTGAGTAGTGCTGGTACTTGTGTGGAGCCTTGAAGACTCTCATGAGACACACTTTGATCTGGTGATGATTTCCTATGACAAGCTTCTAGACTTATGCAAATTCAAGACAATTTAAGGTGTTTTTAGGAATATTGCTCTAAAAATATATCTTATATGCTACTCATGTCTTGCTTTCTTTGAGCAGTCCAGAGATGTGTGCTGGAGAGTCTGGCTTTAAGTATGGCTGTCACAAAACAAAAATGGACCAGGGTGTGATATACATCAAAATAAAATGAGCAGAAGTGTGAATGGGGTGGGAGTGAGAGCTTTTACACATGCAGTGAGTGCCAATTAACAGACATCAGAAGTTTGTGCCAGTGTGAGGCAGACGTTCCCAGCCCCCCCCACCCACCACAGGCTCTGCTCTGCAGGGACTCATTACAAATGTGAGCCAGAAGTAGTCAGGGCTGTGGAGACAAGGGAGTACCAACCTGGGACTATCAGGAACAGGAAGAGAGGGCAATGAGGATGGTGGGATTGATTTGGGGTTCTAATCTGTGGACATGGGATGAGAGAAGAGGATGGAGCTTCATATCCAAGTGTTTAAAGGATGGATGATGTGGGAAGCACTGCTTTGAGGATGTGGCGCAGCAGGGATGGGACCTCCTAATATTCAAAGCCGAAAGCTTTTTCTCATAAATAATTACAAATCTTTCTCCCTTCCTTGCTTTTGCATAAATATGATTTTTGGCCTGCACCAATTAGCTGGATACTAATCTATTGAATGCATACATTCTTGATAATGTAGGGGTACCTTTGCAATCCAAATGTCAAGTGGCAGATACTAATGCCTCCCAAAATTTAAAGAAAATGCATGTGCTCTGCTCCTTTCATGTGCAACATTTATAAGCTCAGCAAAAATGAAAGCAGATTTGCTTGATGAGATGTAGCATGAAACATTGAAATCCCCCTTCGCCCTGGCTTGCCAGCCAAATAAATCACAGGCCACTTCATTGAGTCCCTGTCTGAATACACAAACATGACAGGACAGCTTTGGGAACATCTAGTAAATCTCATTAAACACTTCTACTGATAGCATAATAACATGCTAAGCATATTCTAGCTGCCACATTGCACTGAGAATCAGAGTACCTCTCTCCTGCTTTTTGTAATGCTGAGCCTTGCTTCCATAAAAAGAGAGATACTATCATAGTTTTGTTTTAAAATACTGGCTTACCCTGCAGGTTGTATATTTTCAAAACTCAGCTTTTCTCACTCTCGTTTTTGGGACACATCATTTGTTAACCTTGGACTGCTCTCCTGACAAGGTGAAAACTCATTAACCACCTCTGTATAATTTAAACACACAGCTTTGTCACTATGCTGGCACCAGCCCACAGGGACGGCTGGGTTCCTGTAGCAATAGCTTGTTCTCATGGCAGGTATGTCCTCAATAGCTTTCTCTGGGACAGAAGATAATTACCTGCCCAGTAAAGGAATCACAGTACCAGAAAATCCACACAAATGCTCTATGAACTTATATAAGGCAAGACCACCTCACCAAGGACTGTCACAGAGCAGAAATAAAAGAACTGCTCTTGAGTTTCCCTTTTCATGTTATCTGAACAATCCCCATGGGAACGATTCCTCTCCCTGTCTCTCCCAATACCCGACAGTACAAGAGAGAGAGGCACACACAAAAACTTTCAGCTCTCAAGTCACTTTTCTTCCCTCAGCAGCCATTTCAGGGGTAGACAGCTTTTCAAAAGTGCCTGTTCTTAAAAAAAGCCCAAGAGAACAATTTAGATGCTGGCTATCTCTAATACTTCATATCACTGTCCCATGTAACAGGCGAAGAAACACTAACATTGCTGCAGAGACATCAGGGAAGTGGCAGCTGGATCCAAGTGGCAGGGAAATGGCCCCACCGGTTTGGAGCCACCTTCCTCAGCACCAAGGCTGCATCCAGCTGATCCCTAGTTACATTTGCTTAATGTGGGCTCCTTGTGGCTACCTTTCACCCCTTTGCCAACCTCCTAAGTGTTGTTCAAAGCCTCATGGCACCAGGGATAAAGGCTCCTTTGATGCCATGATGCTTTTTTTGCTTTTTATATATACCCCCTCTATATACTCTTTTGTATAACTTTTATGTATTCTTAAGTGCTTTTTAGCCCACATATTTTAAGTCCTTAGGTTTGATAACTGGCATAGACCCAATATTCCATTAAGCCAGGAGATCAAACATCTTAGAAGCCTCAGACACCAAGGTCTTCTCTGGAACACATTTTGTAAATTAAGATAGGCCTGTCCAGGGGGGGAAAGTTCCTTGGAGAGGGGAGTTCGCTCAGCCTCTCATTGGGGAATCTTTGATAGATATGTTAATTGGTAAAGCCTATAATTTTATACCCAAACTATTGTGGGTGTGAATTTCAGGGGGTGCTCACGGGGGTGCATTTCAGTGTGCATTTGGATGTGCATTCCAGAGTGCTCCACCTGGACGGAGTGCACCAAGGATCCTTAAAATAAATACCAAGGTAAAATCCCTTTTTTCCCCTCTAACCATGTTTGGCTCTTAATTTTAAGACCAAGAAAAGGCATCACCTTCAGTGAGGATCACTGATTCACATTCATTTTACAGGACAGGCTTTTAGGCCTGCTCATTGCTCCAGTGACTGGGTGGATCCAGCAGCAGCAGACTTCCAAAGGCACCAGAGACCCACCAGGCTTCAAAAGCTTGTGGTAGCAATACCTGACAGCAAAATCAGGACTGCATAATTTAATTTACTATAGTGTTGGAGATGGAAGGGAAGCAGCTTAGCATGGTAGGACCTGGGTGAATGCATTAGCAAATGAAAGCCATTGGAACCCTTATGTCGGATTTCCCCACATGGATTTATTTCTAGGCTGAATGCTAAGCAGGATCTGTCTACTTTCCAATTTCAGTTTGAATGATGCCAAAATCTTTTGAGCACCACCCAAGAAAGTCAAAGTGGAAGATACTCATTTCACTAAAGAAAAAATAGTCTAGGAAACTCTCTAGAGTGCAATGAAGACACACACACACACACAGAGTCCGCAGTTGTGCTTTGGCATTCACATTGCAGAGGGCTTCTGGCATTTGGCAAGTCCCCCACTCTGCCACTTCCCATGTCCCACATGCCACCCAGAGCTGCTTCCTATCTACTCTGGTGAAGAAACAGTGACAGTCCAGGGGCAACAGCAAGAAAGCAAAAAGAGAAACAAACATTGAGTTTACCATTTAAAGAGCCAAATTCACCAAATTTTTCTCAATGTAATTAAAATAGCATGAGACAATTTTGAATAGATCAAACTAACTTTTTCATATGGTTTACCTTACGTCTCCTTACATCCTCCTTTATCCCATTCTCATAATTTTCCATTATGGAATAACTGAGACTTTGCAAGTCCTTGCCACTGCACCAGAACTCTTCCTTAGATTTCTTTTGCAACTGAATCCTTCAGACCAGGACCTGACCACCTGCTTAAGGGCTGTCCAGATATAGGCAAGGTCTGCAACACCTCCCTAGGCACCTCATTTCTCACCACATTTGCCTGTGTGTAAGGCTCTGGGTGGGAATAAATCCATGGTTCTGGCCCACACCTGAAGCACTGCACCAGTTCCAAGGGCAGCACAGCAGCCAGCCTGTGGTCCATGCTGTCAGGGAGATACCTGGTCTTGACCCAAACCTCCACAAGTTAGTGGCAAGACTCCCACTGACCCAGATGGAGCCTGGATCAGCACTCTGGTGGGACAATTACAGAGGTACTCTAAATGGAAGACTCCAAGTAAATGATTGCCAATGAATGACACACTCATGAGCAGAAGGGAGAGATTGTGGCAGGAGGGAAAAATTTTAGCAGAAGAAGCAACCAGTCAACAGAGGTAAAATAGAATAAACAAAATTCCTACAGGATGATACATAGACAACTTCTCATGGTTTCCTCTCTGTAACCCCATCCTTGCAAATTTCTTTTATTCATACATAGTTTACATTGGCACCTATTTTACCTCCAAATCTGGCATAATACAGCAAGCAGCAAGCACATTTCATAGCATAGACAATACAAAGAAAAGACTGTTTCTCAGTTCCTTCCCAGTTCACATTTGCACGGATCCTTCTCCCTCTTCGGGCTAACAAAAGCTGTCTCTGTAGCCACAGCAGCAACTTTTACCATGAAAATTGATTCTTAAGGAAGTATTTAATCCTGTTTATTTGACCATTATTTAGAAAATGCCCTTTTTTTAGGAAGGTAACCAAATCTCTAGGCAGAAAATGCCAGTGAGGCCTTTTACAGCAAATCAGTGCATGGAAACTGCTGGTAGAAATACATGGAGGCTAATGCCAGAGATGTATTCACCAGATCCAGCTGTTGGCACTTAAAGGAGGAGGCTAGAAACCAACAGGCCAAGGATAAGGAAAGAAAACTCCAAAGGCATCCTAGACTGGGTTGAGCCCTCTCAGAAGGTACCTGCCTCCCTCCCTCCCTCACTGTGGAAGCCAAATTTTGCCTAATACAGACCTGTGTTTAGAGGAGACCTGGAAACAGAGCTTGTGAAATGTACTGGCTGCTCCGGTAACACAAGACTGTGCAGATGAAACCACTGGGATCATTTTTCCTTTTAATCATCTAGTTCTGTGGCATTGGAAATAGTTGATGTGGGCACTTGCTCATGCAAGCAAACAGGGAAAACTTTGGAGGGCAGCAGGGTCAACCAAGCACCCAGGTTATCCGGCAGCTTTGTCGTGATGGGGCAGGTCCCGCAGGTCAGGATCAGGCTCCACACAGGCACCCAGGGTCAGAACTGCCCTGGGATGGCCAGGCAGGGCCGTGGAGAGCTGCAGACATGCACTGCTGCTGCATGGCCGGGGAAGGGGCTGGAATGGGGCCCTGGCCCATGGGCACAATGAGGGGAGGTCCTGGAGGAGATCAAGCAAGGCCAACAGAGCCTGTTAGTACCCTAAGGACCCTGGCAGTAGCTTGGCTGTAAATGTTCAAGGACTCCAGCTTTATCAGATTTTATTAAAACTAATGGGATTAAATCATACCTTTTCATAATGTCTCTTGCCCTCCTTTTCTAAAAATTTAAAAGTCTGTCACTGTAAGCAGATCCTTGAGAACAGCTGCGAGAATGGCTTGTTATGAGGAACCCAACCTGCAGTGCTGTAGGCTACTCCAATTACCTAAATCTTTACCACTGTTGCAAATTACTTTCATTTGTCAATGTCCCCATCCTGCCCAACCCATGATATGTTGTTATCATTGCATTTGGATTTGAATATTCAGTTTGTTGCAGAAGGAATCTATTAAAAAACAACATGAAATTTAGAGAAGACTTTTTCTTACACATAGGTTGTGTAATATATGTGTTAATGTATTAACACTCATCAGTCTTCACTGATTTATTCTTGCTCCCTTGTAATACGCGTGCAGACACTGTGTAAACAGGAGCTCTATCAGAACGAATCATGCAGTTTCATTCCTCAAGCACAGGAGACAGATTCTCACTCCATAAATTGTTCCATTTGTAAATTATCCCATAGTTTAATAGATCTTAGAGCCTGAAGGGACTTCTGGCATCATCTAGCCTGTATTAACTCTTGGGTAACCACTGCATGTATTAGGTGTACAACTGTATCTAGTGACTCCTAGCAAAAAAGAAATTATTCTCCCAAACTTATGGCAGTTGGGGATCTTTGAGGGAAAAACTATGAATGAAATAAATAATCTTTTGCCCTTAAAAATGACTTCTAAAAGGATATTTCCTAAGTATATGAATCACTGGTAGTTAAAGGCAGATTACATTTATAGTAAATTATAGATGTTAGGTGTTATCAAAGTGATTTCAGGCTTCACTCCACAAAGGCACTTAAGAGTGAATAGTTTTAAACTCGTGAATTGACTGGTAGGTTTCTGTGGGACCACTCCTGGGCTTCCAACGGAGCCTGCATGTAAGAGCTTGCTAGAATAACTTGCAAAAGCTGACTGAATACATCTATTAAACTGCACCAGATGAGCTTCAGTGTGAACTGAAACTCCCGACTCTAATAGCTGCACTGCAGCAAAATGCCTTCAAGGCAGGTCTGGAAACATTATGGTGTCTATATATCACACCCAGCTGATTTCAACTTGTCTGTGAGCATGATGATATACCATTTTAAAAAAAATCAACCCTGGTACATGACACTCAGGCTTGAAAATCTTGGATTTTGCTATCAGTAATCACAAAATGATAGTCATTTCTGCAGCATATGACAAGAAATAGTTGGTGTCTGTGGTACATATTGAGCAAAGACTGACTTCTAAGTGGTGACTACAGCAGCTGTGGATGTTTGTTTAGCTGAAGCCACCTTCATTTACCTTCCCTTTGAGAAGACAGCATTGTCACAACAGCTGTGTCATGTCATAAACTCAACCTCAAAACAACATTAATTGGAATCCATGGGAAGCACCTGATACTTTCAGGAAAACACAAAATTGTGTCAAAGCACATCAAATAAAAGTAAGTTGCACAACAAGAAAAATGTCAAAGTAATATCAATATAGTAAAAAAAGAAGGTGAAAGATGAAATACAACAAATATTATTGCCAGCTTTTGGAAACAACTGCAGAATATCCAGGTGACTGAAAAAATTAATTGAGATACTGGGAAAAGAACAAGTTAGCTCACTAGCAAGTTAGGTATGAGCTAAGAATCTAACTAAAACTAACAAGACTGAATAATATGGCTTCAAGGTGAAACTGTGAACTTCATAGAATCTATACAAGAGTAAGCTGATTTCAGAATGTCTTCAGGTAGACCATTATCCAGTCTTATATTATTTTAAAGAACAACCTTTATTTCCTTGATTTGTTCCACAGGTTTGTCCCCATCTCTGATGCTAAAGATTCTTTTATCGTGAGGTCTGAATCAATTAATTAAGCCTCTGAAGAGCACCAATAAGATTCTGATTAATATTCCACTCAGAGCAGAGCCTGAAAAAAAAAAATTGTACCTTAGCAGTACTAATGACAAAGCTCCTCCAAAAACAGTAGAGCTATTTTACTTTCCTCTTCTCCTAAGGTGGCAGTGAATGGGATACTTGTACTAAAAATTATGAAAATGACTTCTCATTTAAGACTTGGTCAGGTAAGGTACTTCCCTAAACCTTTGGTTTTGCTGTTGTAACTTGAAAAGAAGTTATGTTCCAAACCTCTAGAAAGGTTTGTCAGTGGCTGTGAAGACAATGAAGTGATATCTGCATGTGGCATACTGAGGAGCAAAAGGAATGCCTTCACTGAGTGAAACAGCCACATGCCACCTACACAAGCCACCTACACCCCACAACCAGCAGCACTGCACAGGGTGCTCCTGAAGGGCATCTTTGGTTTAGTTATGTTTGAAAAGAATTCAATCTGTGTGCCCCAAGACCGATTCTTGATATAAACCAAAGCATGCTAAGGGGGCAATTGCTGCTAAAGCACACTCCCACCTTGCACTAAAATATCACTGGCACATTGCCTGCAGGCACCAGCCTGCTCTGCTGGGTTCAGGAGCTGAGCAGCAAGTTAATGCTTCTGGCAGGACTTGAAAACAGGTTTACTGAGGCTCTTTGGGATTTCTAATGTAAGTTCAATACTCAGAGGGAAAGATCAGGCCTTCAGGTGTTTTACTGTAGCAAGCTGCTGTTGAGTTCTGAGTGCCAAGGTAGTCACAGAAGACTTCAGCAACATATATGAAACTAGAAAAATAAATCAATCCCCTTCAAGTTTTGTACAGAGACTGAAAGTTTCATAAATGATCTGAGGAGACAAATTTCAAAATATTAGGATGGAGACAAGAGTTTGAGATTGAAGGACATGGGCACACAAAAAATTAGGAAAACTGAGGAAACCACTTCAAGGACTCACTTACTCACTATAAAATTCAGCAGAACTTGAAGGACTGAAATCTTTGGCTAAAGGATAGAAACACAGTGAGGACTAGGGGTGGGAAAAACCATGAGTGACCTCCTTTGAACTTTGAATCCCAAAAATGAAATCAGCAATACAGAAAAGAAACTTCTCTAGTAACAGTAGGTCCTACAATCTTCTTGGCCCACATCTGTTTCCTGCTGTAAGTTCCTGTTTTGGCACTGAAGCATGCCAACTGCCCAAACAATTGTTTTGTGCAGGTGTAATCTAGACACAAACAGGGTTATAAACATTTTTGGGTTTTGTCATTTGGTTGCTTCTAAGAAAGATTTTCCTGGCTTTGCAAAGACAAATCCGTGTCCAAACAGGTGGCACATATAGAGTAAAAAAGACAGAGCAAGTTACACACAAAGCAGTATCACATCAGTCCCTCTTGTCTGCCTTGTCCTGTACAGTTTCCTGTACCAGGACCGATATCCCACACATGCTCCCCATGCAGCAGGATCAGACCAGTACATTTATGCAGTGGGTTTCTAGCTGCAGTTCTCTGAGATACTGTGTTTTCAGGACATGTTTTCAGATACAAACATCACTCTCCTACCACGGCTAACTTGAATGTACCTTAGCAACGTGGCCAAAAACAAGAAGCCTCAGGCATACAGACAAGTGACATGCAGACCATGCAGCGACAAGTCGCTGTGTGTCAGCTACCCTGCAATGGCTATCTGCACTGATGCTGTTAAATGTCTGCAAGGAAAGACTGCTGGCTGTGATTTGCTTCTGCCACAGACTGTGTGCACAGTTACAGCACATCAGCTGATAGGAGGTCATTTCTTTCCCACTTTCATCCTGCCTGTGCTGCCTGTAGTATTTTGCTGGCTGATTTGACAGGCCCTGTGTAGACACAGGCTGTGGATGGCTGGAAGCTTGTTTCTATAATTTCCCACTTTGCTCCTGTTTGAAGGACAGCCTGGCAGTGTGTATACACAGACATGGGTCTGGCAGGCACTGGTTGGCAGAGGGCCCAAGGAAGCACCCATAGAGTGGGAAGAAAACATTGGCTATGATTTAGTGGTTGGGCAGGGGTAGGAAAGGAGAGGGCATGGAGAGAAAAATTAAGCAGATGCTTCTCAGTGGAGTGAGGACAAGGAGGGTTCACAGAGGCTGGAAAATAATAGCTGATAGTGTGATTGCAGTTCTGAGGACATTGACTCAAAACAAAGGAAAAAGCTGTCGTGTCAAACAGGACCCTCGGCTCACTCCCAATAAAAGCATAAAAATATTGGGGAGCGAGAGGGAAAGAAAACCTGCTTGTTCTCTTTTTGTTTTCTTCTTTTACTCCGAAGGCTATACAATACAATAGGAAATTTAGAAGCACACTGAAAAGAAATTTTAGTGAAGTGCCTTCTCTGAGAACAACCTGTGAATTAACTTCAGGACTGAAGTTCAAAACTATTTTACTGCTATACCTCTTTTTACACCAAAGGGTTTCTACAACTACTCAGTGTTTCAAATCAGCTTATTTCAAAGCTTACAGTATTACCTTGCTACAGTTCCCCTCTGAGCCCGTGGTGCATCACCATATATATCTAGTCAATGTTTGCAATAATAAGAAAATAAATTGTTCCTGCAAGAAAATACCTACTGCAGATATTTGCTTGCATTGTAAAAATGATTGGGTCAAAGAACAACTTCCCCAGAGGGAAAAAAATAGAGAGATCCAAATAAAACCAGAGACATAGACAGAAACATGCATCACATCTTTATCCTGGCAACCAGCATGAGGGTTCAACAAATCTGCACCAAATGACATCCAGATCAAGGTCCAGCACTTTGCCTTTATTATTTAGCTTTTTTGATTAAAGCTTTGGAGTTTTTTCACTGTCATATTGCAAGTGACTGGGACATGCCTTTCACAGATTAAAATGTCCTTTTTTCTTAAAAATGCTGGATTTTGCTGGCTGGCAGGTCACATGTATTTCAACAGAAAAACTGGCACTCTCTTCTTACTCAAATTGAATACATGAAACAGCATAGATCAAGCCAAGCAAAGTCCCATGGGAACAATAGACAGGGAAACACATACACTCCAGGATTTGCTGGATTATTTATAAAATATGATGACTTTAAATAAGCTGTTTCTGTAGCAGCTCGTGGATCCTCTGTATATCTGAGATTTGTGTTATTTCTTTTTTTTTTTTCATTTTATCTCCTGGGTTTCTTAAAATATAAGTTGGATATTTCTGCTTATTTGCCTTCCCTCCCCAAACACCAACAAAATTTCTGGAATTGGCACTAGCACTCTGGATGCATAAAGAAGCAACTTTTCAAATTAAGCCATGCACAATTTAATTTCTCTTGGGATCTTAATAATCACAATATCTTTCAAACATAAGGTGCAAATTTTCATTTAAAAAAAAAAAAGGCTTCAATTTGTATGTGTCTGCCTTATTCCCCTACTAAAGACAAGATCTCAAATTCTCAAAGCAACAAAGGTAGAGGCAGCTACTTAGTTACCTGAATTTGTTTATCATCAGTGTTTACTATTTATATCCCAGTGGCATTGTATTATACACAGTGCAATATAGATGAAGACAGCCCTCTGCATCACATAGCTTGAAGTCATAGCTGTAGCTAATAAGAAAGAGGAAGAGCAGGATGGTCTCGATCCCTCTGCCTCAATTCACCACCTTTAAAAGAATGGCATTCATGCTCAGAATTCTTGGTCATGTATCTACCATGGAAAAAAGTGATAGTAAAATATTTAAGTAGCTAGAGACTTTTAGAGACTTCAATGGAGACATAATTTCCGCATTTCTAGCTTCACAGTTGTGTGTGGAAAACACAGCATATTAGTTACAAATATGGGCTGCATGTTCCTGGGAATCCTAATGGCTGGAAGACAGAGGGAAATAAGACAACCACAATTTATTACTAAATAAACAAAAAAGCACCTTGTATTATGAAGGCTATTCTCACAAACTTTAGATGTGCAAGTCATGGTTTCAAATATTTGAGGTTGCAGGCTTTGCCCCTGCATTTTTTACTGCTGCCTCTGAGTAAAGCAGCAGTCTCATCATTGACACACTTCGTTATGTTATTCTGCAATATGTCAAGACCTGCATCCTTAAAATCTGTAGATCTGAAAATATGAAGCAGCAAAATTTTCAACTTCTTCTTTTACTGTTAGAGAATGGCTAAACGAAGTACCACTGTAATCTGAAAAAAGAGAAAATAAACACTCAATGAACATTGAACTGGTTGGTTTCTGGTTTACACGCTCTTGCATTGTGCTCCCAGCAGCAGGAGGATCCGATATGGTATAGCTAAAAAAGTTATTTGCAAAAATAATTCATAGTTCATTTATGGTGGGAATAGTTTGTTTCTTACCACTCGAGAAGTTTCACTTGGTTGGTTAAACAAAGGACAAACAATTCTTCATTTAAGGACTTGGAAATAGGAAAAGGATCTTATATTTTTTCATAAACCCCTTTTCTCATCACTTTTCCATTTTTACCTTTGCTATGTAACACTGTGTCTTGTGGGCTGCTATTTAGTTAAGAGAAGATAGATATACTTTGCTCCAGAACACATCACTATGAGGAAAAGCCAGATAAACACTAACTGTGTGGAAGAGAGGACTGAAAAAAAGCAACTCAGAGTCAAGCTGTGTAATGAATCTCCATAGGAAACATACATGTAATTATTTAAAAATTAAAAGAGAAGACTAAAAGCTGCCAGCTGGGTCATCAAGTAACAATAAAAAACCAATAAAACAATAAAAAAAGATCCAAGAGGCCAACTCAGTGAGTGACGGCAATTTCCCCGATCAGCTAAACCAGAGATTACTTTCACTGCTACCCTAATACATCTCGAGAATTTGCAGGATAAAATCTGCCTGAAAGCTTAATTCTCCCTCCTGTCAGAACTTTCTCAGATTCTGCCTTTCATATATGAACTGAGTCCTCTCTCACCAAGCCACTGTGGCCTTAAATGCCTCGAGACTGAGATCTATTATGTATTCTAGCTGAGCATGCATAGTAAACAGATACATGAGCCAAAATAATGATCAGGTTTATAAAAACCTCCTGCACTGTCATCTCCTCCTCTCTCACACATACCACCTGTTCTCTGGCTCATCTGGTTTGGGGTGTTTTTTCCCGCATCCATCCGTTATATTTTCCACTGTCTTCACTGGTAAGCCCCATGCTACATCGCTGTATAGTAAGTAGCACAAAATTATACCTGCCAGCACTGAGCTATTAATTAAGTTAGCAGTAGTAGGATAATAACAGGACCCTGGCTCTCAGTACAATTTTCACCTGAACCAGCTGAACACGTTTACCTAAAGGAAACAAAGACTGCTATTCCAGCATTTTATGTATTCATGATTTTTATTCATGGCACAATTAACCATTTCTACCATTACAGACAGTGCTGGACAGTTTCATTCGAACAGCAGTCTGTTTTTCCTGCACGGACCAGGAAAGCACTGACCTCTTGGTAGGTAACAGCAGACGGGCTTGCTTTTGTTCTGTAGTGGCGACAGCTCCCTGCAATGCTGTAATGAGCATGCTGTGACAACCAGTAATGACACCAGCCAGAAGACAATCTGAAAAACACTGCAGTAATGTCAAAGTGAACAAAATATTTAACTCCGCAAATTCTTCACAGAGAATCTGGCATTGAATCCACATCGTCTGCTTGCTGAAAGCAGGACCCTATGCAGCCATACAGGGCTGGACAGGGACAGTGCCCACTTTGGTGTGCAAAGAATTGTGTGCAAAGACTGGAGGTTTTGGTTCCTTCTCTAGAAAGGAGAAGTGTCCCTTGCACGCCACACATGATGTATGTTTGCACAGATATGTATTAAAATATGTCTGCATAAAGTAATTGGGGAACCATCTGCCTTTCTCCATCTCTCCCAGTCAGATGGAGAACGTGTGTACATCACACAGCCAAGGTGACAAGTAAGTAACTGGAGTACTTGTAACCCTCCCCTTTTACCTAAAATAGCTTAAGATATGCATATTTTCTTTCTTTTATACTTCCATGCTACATGTGCAGGGAGGAATTTCTCCTTCCCTGTGTCTGGAAATCTTTGATTTATGGAGGAACTAACCATTTCTCTTAAATTTGACCTTAATTCTAAAGCAATCTGACTGTTCGAACAGGGGTTGAAAAAGGCTAATGAGGAAAACACAGCAGCTTTCTACAACCTGTGTCCATCCAAACATTTCACTCAGCACTGGCTGTTGTCAGAGCCAAGTAAATCCCAATTACCTACTCCCTTACCAGTTCAAGAATGTATCCTACAAAAGATGCATAATCAGGAAAATAACCAACTGCTACATTTAATCTCCCCATCCATGCACTCTGTACATATCCATCCAAGGCGCTGAATCCCAACAACCTTAAAGTTAAAAAATACTTATTGATTTCTGGGTTTGATGTCTGAGGCAGCACTTCATCAGAGGCCTGATCAAAATAATATAAACAGAGGGAATAAAAAAAGGACCTCCAGACTCCAAGGACTGGCTGAATTCTCCCTTACAGCAATTTTGTGATCCATGTTTACATTTTTCATACAGAGCTACTGGCACTTTTGATTCAGTTTACATCTTGACAGCTCCAGCTGTCAGGTCAGTGCTGCAGACCCACAGAAGCTGAGGGTCAGGGCCTTCTCCCAATGTCCTGGTTGTTTCAAAAAGTCTGTAGCCAGTTATACAGAAACGGAATGCTCCTTTCAGGAAGTACTGCAGTACAGACCATTTCATTTTAATTAGTGAGGACATACAGCCTTTTAATACTTTCTTTCTCATATATTCCATCCCATTTGTATCAGAGATTTCTATTACTTTTCGCATGGCTCTCACTTAAGTTCTTCATACTTCTTTTGTTCTCATTGTATAGACAGAAGAGGAGATTGCTTTGTAAGAAAATGCACATGAAATAAAATGTGCTTTCCCTGAACCACAGAGCCTGCTCCATGGAGAAAGAAGCTAAATGTCTCTGCATTGTCAATAGGTGCCTAATACAAAAGAGAGTATGCAGAAGAGAAATAACCTGCTCTACAAACTACTGGCACAGATACAAGTATTACTCTGTGCAGGTATCCAAAATGCAACACTAGAGTCAAATACATATCTGCCTGCAGCTTTGCCAGAGTTACAACAGCAATGCTTTTCTCTCCTCTGCTTTCTTTAATCAGTGTTACATCCATTACTGAGCTGCAGCAAAACTGACATTTCAGGAAACAATGTCTGGCTCTTGCTAATCAGAAAGAGAGCTGTAAATCTTGCAAGGAGAGACTGGTTTTAATTTGTGCCTATGGGATTCCGATATTGAAGTACTGGCCTTAAATATCTGCTCCATGGGGAGTTTCTGCTGCACATTAATTCTGAACTTGGCAGTTGTTGAGCTGCAATAAGACCAAAAAAAAAGAGCGACGAGTGATGTAATGCTAAGTGACACAGCAGCAGGAATGCTGCAGCAAATGCAGGAGAGCACTCACCCATGAAGCACACCACACCAATACTCACCCCCTACACACAGCCTGTACTATCCACTTGGAGGAGGAACCAGCTTCAGACAGCCCAGCTTTATCAGAGATCCACTCCTAGGTACACAGAGAGAAAGTTACATGGAACAGCAACACAGCCCATTGCCCATCAGAGAGACTTTGGAGTTCACCATCGGATTTGTCGCTTCACGCCTTATTTCCTTTCTTTGGCTATAAGGACTCACACTGGGACATTTTGTTGAGTCATCTTCCATGCAGCCTGTTACGAAAAAAAAAAAAAAAAAAGGTTAGATAAACTTAAGAAAGTTTTCTGAAGTGCCTCTCTCCGGCTTAACACACTTTTTGATTATGCAGCTTCCTATCTTTATTGTGAGGTGACATGAGGTCATCATGATTCATTCAAGGTGTCCATGTTTCACTACTTTCACTGCTGGAAATGGCATTCCAGAATGCAGATGCCCTTCAAATTCCACAGTCAAAGGAAAAACTTCCACACCATATTTAGAAAGTCTCAAATCCCTCTTTGCAGTGGCCCTTCCCAGAGGAACTTTTCCCAGGGATGGCTGCAAGATGGATTGCTGCTTATTTTTTAAGGGGCAATAAGACAGTTTAAGGGTCTGTCCTTTCTTTAGAAGTCTTGGTAATATACATACCATTACATTTTTGCTTTTAAATAAGCCTGCAAACATATGTAAAAATTCAGATTTCCCACATTTTATATGCAAAATCTCTCTAATACCAAATGGTAGCAAAAATATATTTGGTAAATGCAAAAGTACAAAGAAGTCTCAACTGGATGGAGGTAGAAGCTCTCCTTTTCGCATGAGATAAATATTTATGTTCACATAAGCCTTTATTATGATTCATAAATATCTCAGAATTATTAGCATCCTTGTGGCAGCTTCCTGAGGCATGGTAATGCTGCCACGTCTGCTTCAGAGAGGATGAGCTGAAACACTGAAAGGCTGAGTTTCACCTCATTGAACTTTTAGTTTCTTCAGCTGAATTATTAATCTGGGTTCCTTTCATCATGAAGCGAAAGAGAAGCAATCACTTTCAGAGTGACTGGTCCTTCCTAAACGAAGCAAGTTGAAATTACACTCAGACATTATCTAACCCTAAACTAGACACATAGAGAAACTGGGGGGCCAGAGGATACAAGACACTAACTTTGTTCCCATGCCTAGGGACTTAGTTTGCAAAGAAAGTATGCAGCAAAACATGATTTTGACCTCACATTTCTCAAAAGTCAAGTCCACATCTTAACCATTAAGTAACATAAGATACCGGGCAAGACACTAAAATAAGCATTTGCTAAAAATCTTCTTTGATGGATTTGATGCAATAAGGAAATTACAAGATTAGTTTAATCTATCAGTAATTCTACAACACAGCTATTACAGATGCAGACCAAAGTAACTTGTTTGAAAATGCTTGATAGGTACAATGATGTATGAAAAAATTGACATATGAGAATGGCAAATCTAGTGGCACAGTTGAATACTACAAACAACTCAAAATTGCATGCAGCAAGTCATCAAATACATAGGTGGATCATGCAGTTGTTTTTTCTTTTGAATCCACTAGAACAGAAGATGAAGAAATAAGGTCAAAAAACAGCCTGGATTTCTGGAGTAAAATGTACCAACTAATCAACTAATAATGTGGATTTAAGGAACCATCTTGTTCATTTGTTGAACAAAATTTTATTTGTTTTCCTTTACTTTGTTTCTACTTCCTTGAAATATTCCCCTGTCACAAATCTTTTCTGGAGCTTTAGCATGAAATGTGTCCAAGTAACACAAGGGAAGGAGAAATGAGCTAGCATCCAAAGAGAAAGGAGAGAATGAAGCCACAAGAGCACAGTTGAGTTTTAAATGTGTTACAGTCATCTTATAAAATTCCCATCAGTTTGGCTAGTTACACTGTAGTTTTTCCCCAATATTTCTTTTCCAGAAGAAATGAAGTGTGATACTGCAGAGTGTGTTCAAAATCAGCTGCTATCGCTGATTTCAGTAGAGCTGTTCGGAGTGTAAAGCTAAGTGCAGAACTGTGGTCCATCTTGTACAGCTAAATGAAAACAGGTGTTTAGAACAGACAGAAAAAGGGTGGCCAAACCATAGGTCTATTCAAACTAGTACTAAATGTATTCCACATTTTGGAAGCTGAGTCACAGACAAAGGGTTTTGGGTTTTACATAGTGAGTGATTTCATTTACTTCACTTTTACAATGATTTGACAATAACCAAGGTAATCAATTATGAATTTCAGGCAAAGTTCTGGTTTCTGCTGGGCTTGGTTTTGTATGCTGTGGTACAGCTGAGAAACGTATGAGGAGTATTCCTTCTTTTTCTTTACCAAACCTGGCTGGTTTTCAACTTCCGTATTTATTCTGAAATCAATTCAGATTGACTCATTTCTAATGAGCCCACTCCTAAGTCTACTATTTTAAAGAGGAACTGAAATGCTTTAAAATAAATGTTTTCCAAACTCTGCTTACTCTGGTAACCAGAGTTTACCTACTGCACAGGCAAGGAAATGTCAAAGCACTGAAATAAAAGACCAAAGAGGTCAGTCTGTAGAATCAATACACAACTACGCCACAGCAGCTACAGAACCAAAAAAAAAGACAAAACAAAAGAGAACAGCAGAGTGTTCCTATGGTTTAGACAGGTTCCAAGCAGCTTGTCAATACACTGGCTGTACAATCTCTTGTGCTTTTTTTATGTGATGGAAAGGCATACACAATATTTAGGTCAAATAAATAATATATATCTCATAAATAGTACAAACCAGTGGCCGTGTCCTTGGAGGTTTCACTTTAGTGGACAACATTTGCATCTTGAAAACAGAGACAAGTGTGTTTTACCCATTTGTATCAAGATGTGCTGGTTTGGGCTGGGGTAGAGTTAATTTTCTTCACAGTAGCTGGTGTGGGACTGTGTTTTGGATTTGTGCTGGAAACAGTAATAACATGGGGATGTTTTGGTTACTGCCGAGCACGGTTTACACAGGGTCAAGGCCTTTTCTACCTCTCATCCCACCCTGCCAGCAATGGACTGGGGGTGCACATGGAGTTGGGAGAAGACAGAGCAGGAACAGCTGCCCCAGCTGACCAGAGGGATATCCCAGAACACGTGGTGTCATACTCAGCATATAAACTAGGGGGAAAGTTGGCTGGAGGCTGCTGCTCAGGGACTGGCTGGGCACTGGTCATTGTTTTTTATGAGCATCACTTGTCTTTCCAGGGTTTTAGTCATCTCTCTTTTTTATTATCTCCTTTTCCTTATAAGTTATCAATATTAATATCAGTATTTTATTTTATTTCAATTATTAAATCATTCTTATCTCAATCCACAAGTTTTCCCATTTTTACCCTTCCAATTCTCTTCCCCACCATCCTGCTGGCAAGGGTGGGGAGTGAGGGACCAGCTGTGTGGTGCTTAGTTGCCAGCTGGGGTTAAACAACAACACAAGAGTACTGATGATTTATATAATGTTCCTTTTTTTTTTTTCATATCCATATCCAGAAGAATACATTAGCAAAACAAAAAAAAAACCAAACAAAAACCCAAAAAAAACAAAAAACACCCCAAAACAAAACAAAAACCAAACAAACAAACAAAACAAACAAAAAAAAAGAAACTACAACCAAACAGGAAAGTAAAAATGAAGGAAACACATTCCAGGCATAAATGAAAATATACTGGGTCAGTTACTATTGCTAGATCTCTTTCTCGCACAAACAGGGCTCTTACCTACTCTTGTCTAGCTACTGAGTAATTCAGAATTTTCCTCTTTCACTCCCCACAGATCTGAATTCTGAAATAAAGACTAAAATTAAGACCATAAGATTAATCACTTATAGAAGGGTACACAAAAGCATGGCAAATTAGGAATCAAAATGCAGACAGAGAGGTGAAACCCTCCAGCAGTCTGAAACCAAGAACTGTGCATTCCAGCTTTTATTGTATAGGTATTTCTTTTTTCTTTTCATCATACCACACATTTTCTTGTTCATTATCAGCCACCTACTATCAGGGATGACCATGTGCTCTTTAACTCACTGCTTTGCTTAATAATGCACTTGCTGTATATTCTTGTCTCACTTACTACACTTGTCACATTTCCAAGCACCCATTTCAAGCAGCTAATTACAGTCATAATTGGGGCACTTTCAGACCAGCATTCATGCCTCATGTTTGCCAGATGGTGGATCCAGATCTCTCTGTCTTGTGTGTACTCAGCAAACAGATAAAACCACAGCCCAATATTTTTGAAACTTGCTGTAGATCAATGTTGCATCAGTATGTCACTGAGAACTGAGTTGGCCTACCTACATCAATAGAAGTTAGTTCTGCTCAACCTATTTTATACTGAATTTCCCCAAGAGCTGCTCTGATCCTAAAAGACTTTACACAAAATATTACAAAGATTCTAACCCCTAAAAGGTGTAATCTTCTCCAACTTCTAAAATTCTGCCTATCTTAATTTTAAGAGTGCTGTGACAATTAAGGGCAATAACAACTTGAAGGTCCTGCACTGGATTCACCACTCAGGACCTAACATGTCTGCAGCCCAGAGTTTCACAGCTTTTGTACTCACAGCTTGTCCTGTTCAGCAGACAAGTGATAATTTATCAACAGGCTAATCTGAAGCTGACAATTGATAGCCATAGAATTAATCAAAAACATCTAAGAAGAAGAAGAAATATTTAAGCTAGAATGCTTACAGTTCATGGCTTGGAGCATTTCTGCTACAGGCACTTTACAGTTGCAAGGATGTAAGCATAGGTAGATTTACCTTTTCCATACAATAGCCACCACACAGGAATTCAGAAACTTTTCGTGTTACAGTTGGTCAGCATTGTACTCCTTCATCTGGCCACTTAGCTACCTGCTGTCCTGTTCTGTGCTCCATAAACCATCCCTGTGCCACAGAGCCTTTTAGAAAGAAAGATAGAAAGAAGAAATGTACCACTCACTGCATCCATAAATGGGGACAGAGTATTGTTATAGCTTCTGGTCAGGCCATTTCTGCACTGATTATTGGCATATATAGCAGTTCTCCTGGAAACAGCTGAAACCTGGAGGATTATAGCAGCCTTTGTGGCACAACAGTTAAAAACAGAGCTAAACAAAGCAATAAATATACAAAAAGCAAGGCCAGATTCTTCAGTGCTGTGAAAGAGTTTGCTACACTGTTAAGCTATGAGTATGGACTAATTTTATACAAAGGCACTGGAATAGCATCACTTTAGATTCAGAAGTGGTGCTATCCCCAGGGAAGGCTCCCAGGAGAACCACTTCCAATGGTTTTTGTCCCACCCCCCTTTCCTCTCAACCCTGTGAAGAAGTGCTGTATTTCCACCCCTGCCAGAAAGAGAAAAATGAGAGAAAAAACATTCTACCAGGCTTGAAATCCCCAAATGCTTTTAGTGGTTGTAATTTCCCCAGTGAGCAATTTTTAGCAGAATGAGCAGATAAAATTACACTGCAAAGCATCAGACCGAAGGATAAAATCTTCATCATAATCAGGCATCATTCTTGCAACCGTTTCATCTCAGGAATTCCTTGCATATTCATCCCTCTTAAAGGCAAGGGGACAGAGGTCTCTGAATAGATGTCATATTCAGGAGTTCCTTCTACACTTTATTGCAACAGAAACAGTGGCTATATTTACTGGGCCTGTATTTGCTGTTCCAGTAGTGCAAGCCAAGGCAGCCCAGTGTTCCCAGTTACACGTGTACAGCAGCTGCTGTTGCACTGTTTATGCCATCATTGTACCAGCCCTGGGTTCTCTACCAGGACTGTGGGATTATTAAATACCAGTCAGGCAATGAACCCAAATATGTACAGGTGACATCAAGCAGTTATAGATTTACAGTCATGTAAATGAAATCATGATGAACCACCAGCTCTGCTCATCACACTTTTCCTCCTCATCCTCAATCTGTCTTTCAAGTACCATTTTTTATTTCATATGACTGCTGTGAATAGTGATGGCTCTTATAAAACTTCATAGGTTCAGATACTTAATCACACACCTCCTGCATCTAAGACCAGGGTAGTAGCCCTATAGACCTGGATTTATAAGGCCACATTTCAATTATGAGCTCTATGGTCACGTATTTTACCATTCCTCTTTCCTTCACAGTTTCTAAATGTCAGATGTATAAAGTATTTGACATTTAGGGAAATGCCAGCATTATAACTAACATGACAATGCACTAATTTTCAGACACTACATGCTAGTAAGCGCGTAATTTTCAAGACTTAATTTCAACCCTAGTATACATATTTTAAAATCATCATTTTTAAAATTTGTGAGAACAATTGCTAGTATAAAAAAAAAATTATAAGCATGATCACTGAACCAAAAATATGAGTCAGTTACAATTAGCATGCCAGCATATAAATGCCATAGTAAGAACTGACAGTGGCTTCAAAAAATTGATTTGTGAATAGATATGCTCTCTGTGAACTTCAGAAATTTGTAACTCAAAATAATTCTCATTACAGAAACTGGTCATCTTAGCTGAAAATACTTCTATGGATGAATGAGCCATGAAAATCAATCACTTTTATGGCCACAGAGAGAGGTTGTTCTGGGTCACTGTCGAGATAGTAAAATATTAGAAGCCTGTGATCTAGTTTATAATTCATGATACGCTATAGATAGCCCTACAGATATTAAAAAACCTTTCTTCTCCTGAAACAGAAATTGCTCTAGAGATCTCTACAGCTTACAGAGCTTAAGCACCAAGTCCAGTGATTTTAATATATGTCTATAAATTACAAAATTTTTGAAGAAATTTTTAGTATATTTGAGATGGGCATCCCAAAAGAAAACAAACCTAACTCTTAAAGTTTCAGTATTGTTGTATTGTCCAAAAAGTACAATAATAACTTTATTCTATCACTATTTGTTTAACAGAAGAGTGGAAGTGAACGTAAGATGAGTCAATAGGAAACACAGGTTCTAATTGTTACCACACCTTTGCCTTTGAAAGGGAATTCTGGAAGCAATCAAAAAGTTAGAAGCCCATGTGACGATGTTTCATTATCTGTCACAGGGATCATGCTCTGCTGTCTAATGTCCAGCATTACCAATAATAGATTTTTCTGCGTATTAATTCGGTCTGTATTAGCCAAACGAGAAGATGCTGCCTAGACAGCTCGGTAGCAAAAGCAGTCAGAGGAGCAGAAGGATTCTGAAGAGGCTATTTCTTTAGATATCACATAAATTAATTGAAAAATACAGAAAAGGCTCATTAAATACCTCTGTTTTATAGAAAATAAGAACACTTCTAGAAACATGATACACAGAAGTAAAACCTAACAAGTGTACCCAGCTACACACATGGCACAGAGCATGCACAGCACAAAGATCAAATGAAACTCAGAAGTCATTGAGATTACTGACATTTAGGACCAAAATGTATCTTTGGTCAACAAGTCTGACCTCTGTAGGACTTCATCTAATAATTCTTATATTTGAATTAATCAGTCAACACCTTCAACAGTCATATAAAAGGGGATAATGAGGTGGTGGCGAAGAGGTTTTACAGGACACACATGACAATTGTCAAAGGAAGTGATCAATAAGTAGCAGAGGATGGCTCCAGAAGCTCATTACAAGTGGTGAAGACATCTCAATACTAAATGTAATGTTTCCTGAAGGGTTTTGGAAGAAAAAATGAGCCTCTCATATTTGAAATTTGAGAGGCAAGAGTCAATGGAAAGTTGTTAAGAGAGGATTAAATTGTTCAAAGCACTGCTCTAGGTAAGTGACCTCTCCAAGCAGCATTTTGGATGGGTATCAGCTGGAGAAGGCTCCATTTGTTGAGCTTGGATAGAAACATGCTTCAGTGATGCGGGACTGGGCAAGACCTGTCACCACGCAGGGAGTCAAGAAAGGCAGTATCATAATCAAAAGGACACAGATTGAGTCTGAATGCAAAGAGACAGGACTGAGTTGGAAAAAAATCTCTGAAAAATAAGTAGGGTGGTGACCACTGACCAAGGCAGGAAATAACTGGGAAAGTCAGGTAAAGAGGTGAGACTAGCCATGACAGTCTAGGGAAGTTTTATAACATTACTAAATGTGTTCCCTTTTAATAAAGTGGGGTGAATAGCTTCTGCTCCTATCCAGAATTCTTTCTCTCCCTCATGCATTCCCTAAGGAATACATACACACACACATATACTTCCTTCTTTTGAAGATGATTGGATGAAAAAAACAATTTTTAACTTGTCTTTGTTGTGGTGTCTTGACAGAAAACTTAAAAGCAGTTCTGCTACTGCTGCTCTATAAACATGCTCATATGTGGTATCCATTGTTAATATTCAAGATTTGAGAGGTCTGGCTAAGAAGTTTATGGTAACTAAAAGAATATTCCTTTCAAGTAAAAACTAACAATGATGGTTTCCAGCTCCCCACTTTTCCACATCATTAACTATGATCAGAGATAATTAAGCTTCCTCCTGACCTGTCCTAAATTGCACTTGTGTTATTACACACTTGGATTCCCCAGATCTCTGATGCTGGTATTTACAAATAAGCAATTCAGAAAGGCGCTGCCTTTCAGAGTGGAACTGCAAGATTTTTCCTTCAGTGGATTTGTTCTGGGAAAAAAGCCCCTAACTTTCATTTGATTACATGGATTGGAGTGGAGCACCACTTCTATGCAGGTGATAACTCTGTGAAAGGCATGTTGGATCCACAAAGAATTTCTGACATTTTCCTCTTTGACACAGAAGAGGAAGTCAAACTCTTCCATTCAGTGGATTTTGCCACCAACCAAGCTCATAGCTTAAACCCCTCTCACTGAACATCCCATGGAATACAAAGCAGTCATCAGACAACAAAGCTAATGTTTCTGCAGGAGGAGTGCATGTTGCTGGACAACCCCTCCAACCAACCTCCTCATACAGCTAGCATTTCCCATGTCATGCACTGCAACACATCTGACTTCAGTATTTTTTTAATGACATTTGTGAGCTTGATAACGTGTCTTTAAGCATTATTACCACAATTTCCACCAAGGTGCAAGCATGAACATATAAATCATCATTTATATGTCTCAACAATATGGTCACTTACCCTTCAGAGAACTATCTGTTATAATTGAACATGCTTTTCAGAATACTCCAAGAAATATTGCCCATGCTTTTAAGAGCCATGATGGCCATTATCTCCTTACAAAATAAGCAGAATAATCAACATGCCTCAAATCATTTTCCACTTTGGGATACTACTTTGCTGGCCAACAGAGCAACCAAATACAGCTGCAAGCCAGCCTTTCTACTTAAATATGGTCAATATAGGGGTTTGTAGCACTAACTTTTCCCAGGACAATATACACCTTTTAATATCTTTAATCTGCTTGCCTTGTTTTCTGTTCCCTGAGAAGTGAGCAGACCACTGATGTCCTCTGTGGTCTATTGAAGATCTTCAAGTACTTTGTGGGGCTCTAAAGAAGTTCAGTGCTTCTCACTAATTCATTTCATGCTTTATTCCCAATTAGAAAATGAAGACTCTGATGAAAACACTTGTTGTCAATGTAATAAAGAACTAACCAAAAGCTGCTTATAAAAGTCAAAGCAAAGGGCACTGTCTTCAGTTCCAGAATAATCCACCCATGATGAATCCCACCCCCTCCCCCCCCAAAAAAAAAAGAAGAGAAGAAAGTTATTTAAATTACCTATAAGAAGAAGCAAAAGAAAAACTGTATGTTGTGTTAAAGGGAGCAGGAAAGAGACACAGTAGCTACCAAGAAAAACATGAGACATATTTGCAGGGAAACATGTCCCCAAGACAGACAATTTTGAAGACTGTGAATACTCAGCCATTTATCAGACATGGGCAAGGAGACCATCAGGATAGGACAACTCCTCAGAGGAGCCCAGGCTACTGAGAATGCAAGGGAAAAGGGTTTGTTTTCAAACATCTCAGACCATCATGTTCTCTCACCTGAAGAGAACAAACTGTGAGTTATAAGAAACTTCTCCTTGCTATAATGGCCTGCAAAACCAAAAAAAAAATGAAATTACAACTAATTTTGGGTAATGTTTTTATTCTGACATGTGCCTGTATAGAACTTGTTTTTGATGAGGGTGTCTTCCAAAAAGGTATCAAGAGGAAATGGAACAATTACTTGCCCCGGATGTGTTGATCCAGAGCATAATTGTTATTAATTTTTTGAGCTTAATTTTGAATCTGAACTTCTCTAACTTCAGCTTCCAGACACTACACCCTTTTCTGTTAAATTCAAGAGCCATTCCAAAATTGTGGTGAAAGTATGCTGTAATCAATACATTTCTTGATCTTCTTTTAGACTAATTGAACAGAGTAACTTCTATAAATCCTTCACTAGGAGAACTTTTCTCAGTTCTTCAGAATATTTTTTGTGACTCTTTCCTGCATTCTCTCTCATTTCTCAGTACTTTTGAAAACATACTGGCCTGAACTGTATAAAGCTTTGAAATATTGATCTTATCAGTTCCCTGTCCAGAAGTAATAATTCCTTCCCTGCTTCTGTTCATGATTCTCCTCTTATCACAGCAGATCTCTGCCACAGCTCTGCATAGGAAACTCACATACAACCAGCTACTTCCCGTGCACAGTCAATGCTGTCCCGTATTCAGTCCCCTATAATGTAGGTATGACTAAATCATCTTTTCTTAGAAATACAGTTATGTTTATAGCTGTATGTATTAAAAAATAAGTTGCCTGAACAAGCTGTGTGACAAAAGCCCCTCCCCCCTCCGAATGCTCTGCTGTCTTCTTTCTTTACCATTACGTCCACCTGTATTAAAAACATGTTCATTCTTTGCCAGCAGTTCCATGGGTTATGGAATAACTGCAAGTCTGGCACAGGCTCTCTTGGAAGCTAATGTTTTAAGAGGTTGTAAGAAAACAGGTATTCATCCCCTTCACAAGAATTTTAATGAAAATTGGCACTTCTGTTATGATGGCATATGATAAGACAAGTGCCTTTCAAAAATCTGTTGCATCTGTGGAGGAACAAAATATATCTTCCCATTGTAATAATGTCTGTGTGACGAGACATTTTCTTTTAAACTGATATAAATTGGCAAGTATTCTTTTATGCTCCATTCTCTTTCTTGCCTTTGGAAATGGACAAAGACTGATTTAGAATAAACCCAAAATATTCTCTATATAACCCCTACTTTAGTTATGCTCCTAATTGTTTCCAGCTTGCCTAGCAATTCAGAAAAAAATAAATGAAGACTTCAACACTTGATTCACCAATGGGAGGGAAAAAAAGAGAAAGTTAATTAAAAAACAAAGGTTAAATGGGCTGTACAGTGCCCAGGGTATGCTGGTTCAAAGGTTCTGAAAGATCAGTAATAACTGCACAGTTTTGTGCATGGGAGGAATTTGGTTCACTACATGGTCTGAGTGTCTGAATGACATTCATGTAACACTGAAGATTAAATCAATGTGAAGATGAAATCTCCTGCAAGGAAATCCTAACAAAATCCATTTCTAAAATGCACACAGGCTGCTGTCATATATTTGGGGTTTTCACACTTCCTTTGTACAGCAAACCATTACTATCCGCAAGAGCAGTTACCAGAATATGAAGTTTTGTAATTTTATTTAAATTACTATAAGACTACATATGGGGACAAGTAAAATCCAAATGAAAAATAACTCCAGGTAATGAGGACTCTCCCTTGACTAGGTGCTCCTTCAGGGTGGTTTTGATTACATAGATTAAAGACTAGGAGTCAAAACAAAGAGATTAAGACTAGAGAGAGGGTGCTTACGAAGGAACAAGAGAGGCATGGGACCCTGTTGGATTTCCTGAAGGGAGGCCTGTTAGATAGTAAGGACCCAGATGAAAAACACATCGATGTGTATTTCAAGATAATTTGTTTTTCTATTTGAATGGGACCGTTTAGTTTCTGTGGATAGCTCTATAATTTACTGGCTGGTAACTCAGGATGCATTCCAAAGCCTGATGTTCCTACTGTTCAGACCAGGAAGGTAATGGAGCAGACGACATTTTTCATCCCTCAGCTATATGAAGAGGCTCCCCATCCACAGGACAAGAGGTCCTGGAAGCAGACTTGCCCCTCAGGATATGGCTGGGGCATGAACCGGAGAGGACATTGCTGTGTATTCCAGTTGCAGATACCTGAAAGAAAGAAGTTCATGTCCCTGAATTCACCCAAAACTCCTGCACACAGCAGGTCACAGACTGCCTGAAGAGTGAGAAACTTCCAGACTACAACCAAGACAGATAACAGCACTAGACTTCACAGGTATATTATCCCTCACAGGCATATATATTCCTCAGGATATGCCATCATTGTGCAAAGTCATGTTGTGTTACCTGAGCTGGGCCAGAGTATCTTTGTACATCACCATGGCAGTCACAGCGTCAGACAGAGATCCTGAGATCCTGGGTCCAAAGCCAGCACAGCCCGACCTCTGCTTCCTGTTCCAGCACTAGGCTGTTCTGTGCTAGCTTGAGGGTCAGCAAATATCTCTATCAGCAGGGTCGTGAGAGACAGAAATAAATAGCAAGGCAGTGGTACATAAGATCTTTAGCTACAACCTATCACTAATTTTTGCATCTGGTAATCTTCACAATGCCTAAATAGAGATTTTCCTCTAAATTACAAGTGTTCTGTTTCACTGGGTGAAATCCATGCCAATGCCATTTGCCCTAATGACGACAGTCCACCATCTCAGTAAAAATTGACAAACTGGCAATACAGGATACAAACATTAGCTTGTTTATAATGTGTTATAATTGGAATGGAAATCATTCACAAATTAACTAAGTGAATAAACACAGCTCTCCAAAGTCCTAAATTAAAATATTCGATTGAAATGCTTGTCTTCGCCATTTGTGAAACAAATGTTAAAACACTTGAAGAAAAGCTTTTGCATTTTTATTGCAACTGTTCTAAATGGAAGAGTGACAGATGATGAAATACACCAAACATATTCAGCCCAGATCACAGGAAAGTATTTATCACACTGTCACATAAGAAATCACTGGATAAAACTGGAAGACAATGATCAGCAGCAAGGTGATATTAATTTTTAATCCTTGTTATAAAGCAGGAGGGGCACCAGAAATATGAATGAATCATCTTGAATCACCCAGCAAAGTTTCACAAGGCCTAGCACAGTGACTGAGGTTGAGCTGAATGAAGGATGGCATCATGCACGTTTGCTGCATCCATAACTCAACAAGGGAGAAGGAAATCTTCCCTCCAGGTTCCAGTCATCCCACAGGGCCTGATTTTCCAGAGGGTTTTAGGTGTATAGTGGTGTAAATGAGGATGAAGCATGTTTTCCTAAAATTTCCCAGACTCCTCTATAGACCAACTCATCCCACTGTTTTGACATGCTCTGGAGGACACCCTTCTCTCTGCTGACTGTACAGAGGATCTTGAGAGACTACCTTCTGCGCAAAACCCATCTGTATCTGGTGTCTAAAGACGTTTGGTGTGGATCCTCTGACTCCGTGGCCTATATCCCAGTTTAGTTCCAGCTCACTCCAACTCCCACTGGCCTGCCTGAACTACACCATATGTAACACCATGGTAAATCTGTGTCCCTAATGTCACCATCCAAAGATGGCAGGCATCCCCATGCCCACGCTGTCCCACCAAGCTCCCTGCACAGCCAGGAGCTACCTGGGACTAGTGTCTAGACCTGACACAGTGTCTAGACCTGACACTGGGCACCGCTCCTTTAAATTTTTTATACTGCATTTTCATTTTTGTATGGTTGTAGACCACAGAATTACAGAATGGTTGAGGCTCCAGGGTGCCTCTGGTGGTGGTCTGGTCCACCCCCACTTCTCAAAGTAGGGTCAGTTAGAAGAGGTCATTCAGGACCTATTGGAAAGGAGGTTGTAGCCATGTGGGGGTCAGCCTCTTTTCCCATGTAACAGATGATGGGACAAGAAGGTATAGTCTTAAGCTGCTCCAGGAGAGGTTTAGGTTGGACATAAAGAGAAATTTCTTCACAGAAAGGGTGAGTAGACATTGGAATGGGCTGCCCAGGGAGGTGATGGTGTCACTATCCCTGGAGGTGTTTAAGGGAAGGCTGGCTGTGGCACTCAGTGCCATGGTCTGGTTGACATNTCCTCCTCCTTCCTTCATCCATCCTTCCTCCGAGCCGCCGGGGGACAGCCCAGGTGAACCGCCGCTGGGGGTGCGTGGGGGGTGTGTGTGTGTATGTGGTGTCCGCGTCGAGTTTGTAAGTTCTCAGAGNGTTGTAGACCACAGGATCATAGAATGTTTGAGGCTCCAGGGTGCCTCTGGTGGTGGTCTGGTCCAGCCCCATTTCTCAAAATACGGTCAATTAGAACAGGTCGTTCAGGACCATGGAATCATAGAACTGTAGAATGGCTTGGGTTGGAAGGAACTTTAAAGGGCATCTTATTTCAAATCCCCTGCCATGGGCAGGGATGCCACCCACTAGATCAGGTCACTCAAAACCCCATTCAACCTGGCCTCAAACACTACCAAGAATGGCGATGTCATTAGCCTTTGAGCTGCCTCCAGGGGCAGAGACACCGCAATCTCTCTGGGCAAACCCGTGCCACCAGCACTCGACCAGTCCCACAGTATAAGGATAATTTCCGTTTAAATAATTTTCAGGAAGCTCTTGCTGCAAGGGAAAAGCCGGCCGGTCCCTGCAGAGCAGCGAGGGGCAGGTCTCCGGCGGTCGGCGTGCCACCCCGGCCGCAGGGCAGGGGCGCGGCGGTGCCTCGGGGGCGGAGGAGCGGGGCGGGGGCGGCCGCCCCCTTTTCCCCCCTCACCGCCTCCCCCGCGCGCNGTATGTGGTGTCCGCGTCGAGTTTGTAAGTTCTCAGAGGATATCGCCCCACTCTCCCCCCAGCCCGGGCGGGGTTTCCTCACTGGGGGTCGGTGAAAGATATTCCCCCTCCCCTCCTCCTTCCCTATCCCCGTCCGCTCCCTCCGTGACCAAAAATAACCCCGCGTTGAAATCGCGGCTGCAGGATAGCGGGGTTTACGCCGCCCCGCAGCCGGCCCCCACCCCAAATTGCGGCACTTAAAAGGGGTTTTAGCTGCTTTATGGGTTGCCTCCCGTGCCCGTGCCTCTCTCCCTGTGCAGGTTACCCTAAGGATCACTCAGCCTCCGTGCATCGGTCCCTTGGAGGATAATCTCGGGCAGTTTAAAATATCCTGCCCCTTCCCCCGTTTTTGTTTTTATTTTCTATTGTCACATTTATGTAACAAGTGCCTGCCTGCACATCAGGCTGGTGTTGCTGTCTAGGGCGTTGCATGCTCCGGGGGGGTGATGTATCCAGTGCTGTGGCTGAACATTAAAAATAATGTCTTTCTGTTGAAGAAGACAGGGGTTAAAATGAATGAAGATCTGAAGGTTAATTTGAGCTGGCTGCCTCAGGATCATGTAGAAGCCAGCTCTACAGAGAATGCCTCAGCTGCAGGCTCCTCCCTGGTTCCTGCCGTAGACCCTGAGCCAGAGCTTTTGGTAAACCCCTGGGACATTGTCTTGTGTACTTCAGGGACCCTTATCTCCTGCGAAAATGCCATTGTGGTTCTGATCATTTTCCATAATCCCAGTCTTCGCGCCCCCATGTTCCTCCTGATAGGCAGCCTGGCGCTGGCAGATCTCTTAGCAGGCATTGGATTGATCATCAATTTTGTTTTTGCCTACCTTCTGCAGTCAGAAGCTACGAAACTGGTTACGATTGGACTGATTGTTGCCTCTTTCTCAGCATCTGTTGGCAGCTTGCTGGCTATCACTGTTGATCGTTACCTCTCCCTGTATTATGCTCTGACTTACAATTCAGAGAGGACTGTCACTTTTACCTATGTCATGCTTATATTGCTCTGGGGAGCATCTATCTGTATTGGACTGCTGCCTGTAATGGGCTGGAACTGCCTCAGAGATGAATCCACCTGCAGTGTTATCAGACCACTCACTAAAAATAATGCAGCTGTCCTTTCGGTCTCTTTCTTGCTTATGTTTGCCCTCATGCTGCAGCTCTACATTCAGATCTGTAAAATCGTGATGCGCCATGCCCATCAGATTGCCTTGCAACACCATTTCCTGGCCACTTCCCACTATGTGACCACCAGAAAAGGAGTGTCTACTTTGGCCATTATTTTGGGGACTTTTGCTGCTTGCTGGATGCCTTTTACGCTCTATTCTTTAATAGCAGATTACACCTATCCTTCTATATACACTTATGCCACCCTCCTGCCAGCTACCTACAATTCCATCATCAATCCTGTAATATATGCTTTTAGAAACCAGGAGATACAGAAAGCACTTTGGCTCGTCTGTTGTGGCTGTATTCCTTCTAACCTGTCTCAGCGGGCAAGATCACCCAGTGATGTCTGATTGGCAGCCAGGAGGACGCTCCTTAACATGTTACTTTCCAGACATTCTGTCTTTGGTTTAGATGCATTCATTAAATGGTGTGTGATGGGTTTACATAAAAACCACAGGATGGACTGACCTTTTTGTAAACAGAAAACCCCAGTGACCAAAATCAATCAAGTGGTTTAAGGAAGATTTCCAAAATCAAAATAATCAGTGTTCTTACAGATTTATAATGTTGCTCAGGGTCCTTTTTTGTCATATTACCCAGACTTTGCCATGTTTGCCATGAGTTTACATTAAGTTTTCTAATTAAAATTAGATTGAAACAGCATACTTCTTTAAAATGGTTTATGTGATTGAGTTTAGTCATATTGCATGTTACAATCTGTTGTTAGGATTTTTTTTCTTTTTAATTTTTTTAAAACAGAAAAAAAAACCCCAAACCAAGTCCTATTACCCCATCTGTATATCATGAGAATACTCTTCAAAATAATGGCCAATTGTACTGATTTATATTGTATTTATTGTAATAATCTCAGTGCAACAAATTTGCTCTAAGTGAGAAAGTACTTGTGCAGCTTTTTATTTTACATCTCAGCATGAATTAGGTTGACAATTGTTTTCAAGAGTTACCTGTTCTCTCATGTGTTCTGGCTGGATGTTAAAGCAAGAGATATGTGTTGCTTTCCTTTTGAAAAGTCAGACGTGTTTTCACTTGCATGTTGGACATTGGAGCTATGCTGTTGATTTTAAAACGGATGGGGGTATCTTTGAAATTGATTAAACAATATGGCCTCTTTCGGCTATGCATTTGTAATACGCTGAAAACTAGGTTTCTCAGACAAGTTTATCTTTTCAGAAGAGTATAAGAAATGTTTCATAAAACAACCTAGAGATTGCTTGCAGCACATAGTTAACACTACATGAAATGGTTCCCCTACATTTGTTATCAAGTCGAAACTATTACCATTTGTTTTCACTGTTCTGCTATGTAATTTTAAATACCGACATTTATAAATTCTCAAAGCATATCTGGTTCATAATTATATGCAACCAGAACTGCAAGATGAAACAGTGTTTTCTCCTTTTCTGGCAGTTTCATTCTTTGCACTGTACACACGTCAGTTCACTTCATTATAGGACTTCATTATAGTTCTGGTCTAGAAAGCAGAGCTTCCTCTCATGAATGGTTAAATTTCAAACTGCTTCTAACCTTCCACTGAAGCCACATTAGAATGCGCTAGAAATAAAGCATTGTTTTCTGATTTGAAGACTTGACTGTCAGAGAGAAAATCTTCCTGGCACTTGTCTTCGTGAAACTGACGGTGTACCCTCATGTCAGTGCATGGGAGTTTAGAGTACCACTTCCATTAGTGTTGGTGGGAGCTCAATGTGTTCATGCCCTGGCATCAGTAGGAGGTTATACTCCTTTGGATGTCAAAGTCAGCATATTGTATTGTTGCTTCAGTACCTTCCATTAAAAAAAAAAAATAAAATCCAAAACTCAAATGTAAAAATAGCAATATTTACAGTTCAATGAAAAAATATACCTGTGTAGTAGTGATAGTAGAGACAACTGCGCTGCTGGTCTGGATTTTTCCAAATGGAATCTATCCTTTTCACGTGGACGTCTGGATGACTGTATCTTTTTGTGGCAAAGTTTCTGTGACATTAAGAATCATATGTTATACACAAAGCTGAATCTCAAATGTGAGTTGTCCATAAACAAGGCTCTGTAGAGATTTTTATGAGCAATAATTAATTTTAGTTGCAATGCTGGGTTTAAACTCCATTATTTACTTGGTTCAACCTTCATGATATTTGGTTCTTACTTGGTAATCTGATTAGTTTAATAATTGCATGGCATGACCCAGTAGAGCTGTGAATTTGAAGCTCCCCTGGCTTCCCTGCGATTTACAGATGCTCAGCAAGTTAGACTATGACCTCTGCTCAGTGTAGGGTATTGGTGTTCTTTGTCTATTTATGAATGATACTGAAACTCTACTCATTAAATTTTGTTACAATTTTTTGTATAAGAAATACTCACTTCATAAACATCCATGCTACAAATGTGTGCAGTTTTGCAAGTATGCAAACTATTGGGAAATAATGGCAGTAAAAGTCATGAGATGAATAATGTAGAGAGGCTGAGTAATGTAGGATGGTACTTTTAAAAGAAAAAATAAGTTAAAGTCATGCAAACTTTGCTCCCTGTGCTTTTTCCCTAATTCATTCTTCTGTATCAAATTGCTAAAAGTATGGTGAAGATGAGCAGCTACAACTGTGATGGAAATTCAGTCCTGAGGGCGACTGTTGTTTGCCTTATGCAGACTGTTCTCATCCTCTTGGATAACCTCACAGGCATTAGTGTTTTTCTCTAGGCAACACCTGTGTGGTAGGGAAGCCAGAGAAAAACAGCACAGAGGGAGATCATGTCGTCTCCTCTTCCCATGCTGTTTCACCTCATGTCCTTGTCATCTTCCTCACTCCACAGGCTGCTCAATTCCGCAGAGGCTCTCCAGTGTGCCAGGGGAGCCAACCTATTCCTTGTGTCAGAGCAGAGAGATTTGTAATTGGAAGCTTCTCTCCTGAGGAGCAGAGCAAGTCAAACGGAGGAAAGAAGGATTAATTATAGCAATCCCACAAAGCTAGCTCGTAGGGATGTGATTTGCCCTTGTTTGAAGAGTTGTGCATGGTTACTTTCCACCACAAACAGATGAGAAACATGATTCTGCCTCCCCAGCTACTGCTGTGACCTCCAGTGAGGATTTTGCCTCTTCCAGAAATATGTTGTCTTCTTGAGACTGTGCAGCATAGGCCAGAAAATCCTACTGGAAGTCAATGACATAGGTTTGCCTGCAGCTGTCAGGCCAAACTTTACCATGGTCTGCAGCACTGGCATGGGTGCTGTGTAACACACCTCTGACTGAGCTCTGGGAAATAGGGGCAGAGCTGTGGGTACAAAGCTGCCTACCTCACATGCACAGAAGAAATGATTGACAGCCAGCCACCTTTCAGACCCTGCAGAATTAAGCAACTCTCTGCTGTCCCCTCAGAATGACAGGGGAAGCCCCCATTCTGTATGGTGAGGTGCCAGTATCCATCCAAGGTCCTCCTGAAACTGGCAGAAATCCAGCCAACTTGCAGTTTCTGATATTTTGTAGTCCCATCAAGTGACAATAGTGCATAAGACATGGGGGATTAGATTCACCATTCTGTGTACAGTGAAGTAGCTTTCATATCTCCATTGTAATGACAAAAGATTGGTTTTTTCTGAATACGTAATTTATTTTAAAGAATTGAAGTTCATGTTTATTTATTAACACACTTGACCCAAAGTTAATAACAGGTTGTATCTTGATGGGAAAAATTTATTGTGGTCAGTTTTTCATACATTCATCCTCAAAGCTTGGGAGAGGACTTTTTAAATTGTCTTCTAATTTTTCTTTCTTTTAAAACTGTTTCCCCCAATAGTAGTATTTCAGCAATAAGGAGAAATATGTTTTTAGCACAAGAGCAATAAAATCCTTCATGATGTGGATACTATAAACTGCTGAGTAAACTCAGAGCAATAGAGAGGAAGCAATATATATTTTAGACAAAAAAAGTAACTTGCATAAGGACTTTCAGTAAGCATAAGTCTTCCTTTGTTAAGCAGATGCTATCAGACCAATGTGGAACATTATTTCTGGTTGATTTGTTTTATAATCATTGAATTCCTGAATAGAATTACACAGCAATAACATTTTACCTTAATTCTTGGATCCTGAATTTGTGCTATTTGCTGAAAGAATTATGTACTGCAGTGGGGAGTTTTATTCTTTTCATTGTTTGGCATTTAGTTGTACAGCATTCTGTGGATAAATTAATAGTGTTCAGGATTTCCAGTTGTAACTTAATCCCAAGAATACCCAAATTTGTCGTGCTCATCAAGATGACTATGATAAATGGTGCTAGCCCATTCTGAAGACAGCTTGATTGTGATACCAGTGAGGAGAACCCCTACCAATACCCAGGTTATTTGGAGGCAAAATGAAAGGCCTGATATTGCTGCTGTATCTTCCTGCCACGGACACTCAGTGACACAAGCAGTTGCATCCATCCTTTAGTGTTCAGGGACCAGCCTTGAGGCATCTTGGAGTCACTAAAACTCCTCCATGGACAGCAGTGAACTTTGGCTTAGACCAGGATTCATGCTGTCCCCAAAGAGCTATTATTCTCTTGCCTCATTTTCTTAGGGATGTTTTAGCTTTTAAAAATAAAATACACGTGACTTCATTTCCCCAAGGTTATAAGCAACCTGCTGTGTGACTGGAAGTTGGGATAAAATAGCATTGCTACAAATCAAGGCCCTGAAGCATAACTACACACTCATTACTTTAAAAAAAAAAGAAGAAAAGAAAAAAAAGGGAAAAAAAAGTGATTCTGTAACATTCAGAACAACGTTTTCCAAATGTTGGCCCTGAATTTTTTGAAGAGAAAGTATATATGGTCTGGTCTTTCTATGTACAATAAAGAAATAAAAATAATAATTGGACAGAGTAGTTGCTATTTAAAAACCCATCAGCTATCCTGTCACTTTATCTGAGATACTGAATGGTTCTAGATTGGCTTAGTGGTAGTCCAGAAATGTTCAGTGGAGAAAAATTAAGATGTCTCAATCTCTGCTTATAGGGAACTAAAAGGGAGTGGTGTAATTTATATCTCATGAATAAGCAAGAGGTCAGGAAAGATAAATTAGGCATGTGTATCTCCCTCATCTGTCAGTAAAAGAATGATGGTACTCCCAATAAACTTGAAAGGTCTCCTGTCTGGAAATAGGTTTTTGGTACAAGAGGAAATTACCCCTTAAAACTGGGTGCTGCTGTCTTCTTCAGATCAAGAATATGCAGTTCCTTTTAATGGATCAGAAATCTGGATGAACTGCAAGGATATCTACTTTCACATTAAGTGGGAGATGGAAGTCTTTATGACTTGGTGAATCAGCCAGATTCAATCACTCAGTGCTTGAGCTTGGCTGGGAAGGATGCTTGAATAAATGCATCCCCTGTGAGAAGGTTGCTTTGAACTGTCCATTTGGAACCTTACCCGAGATACACGGAGCACCTGGGAGGGCCCCTGGGGCTGCCCCTGTTCTGGGGTGTGGTGCAGCAGTCCCGTGTCCTTGAGGCTGGCAGTATGGCTGTCCCTCTTGATTGGTGTTCAGAGCGCAGAGAGGAGGAGATATGATCAGAAGTGAGGTCCACCTTCCTTGAAAATGTTGCCCCATATTTTATTCAGATTATTACTTGTCTTGTTAGCACAGTCTTGCATGACCCCACTTGAAATCAGAAGAGGGTTTTTGTGGAAAAATACTGAAAATTCAAAGTAGGACCACCAGAAGATTATTTTACAGTTAGTCATTATGTATTTCTGTTTCTTTTGGGGAGCAGAGCAGCTAAGCCTGTACCTTTGTAGTAAATGTTTCTTTGAAAACAGTATGCCTTTGTACTAAAAAAGTCTATGCTGCAGTTTATTCACAAAATTGTTGTGATCTTGTAAGCCCCCCAAGAAGAAAGAGTTGCACATTTCACTGTTAACTTCTTACAGAAGAGAAAGGAAAAAACCAAATCTGAATGTAGGTTAGATGAAACCATATTGCAGTTAATTAGTGTGTCACTGCTGTGATGCCAGCTAATTCAGTGCCCCATGGAAAGGATAGGGGAAGATTTTTCCAGTGGATATTCTTTGCAAATAGGTTGAGAGAGTAAAACTCATTTCAAAACAGTGGTCAGTTACAGTTGCTGTCACAAATTCCTTCCAATTAGCTTTTAAGGAAGTTGTCCTCACCTCCCCAAACCTTTGTTTTGCACTTTACGTATGCCAAGGCAAGTTTTACACGTTTGCTGACATGCCAGGTATTTAATTGGACAAGGTAGTATTACGTGTCTTCCCCTCCCAGGTAGGGGAAGTGTGTTATGCCCCAGAACTAATGAACTGATTTAGTTATCTGATATCTCTAAGTAGCACAGACCTCTCTAAAAAGCATGGAATACTTATGGACATTCATTGCACATTTGGGGGCTTCCTTGAATTATAAGTGTAGAGTATTACTGTTTTAACTGATGGCCATAGGATTACAGGTTGGATTATTTTTTTTTCTCCTTCACCTCCCCACCACCCCAGCCCCTAGTAGTAACATGTCTGGTACAGTCTTTTTTGTTTCAAGGCAGACATTGGTTTGCAGTTGGACTCAATGATCCTAAAGGTTTTTTCCAACCTAAATGATTCTATGATTCTAATGTAACCTCTCATAAGTACAGTAGCGCATTCTTAGGTAAAAGCTGATTTACAAAGTTTTTAATAGTTTGTTATAACCCTTTCAAATATAACAGCAGCCCTTTTTCATTGAACAACGTGAGAGTTTGCCTTACACAGGAAATGTCTGATTCATCTGTAGGGAGGGAAAGCAAGTGTACTGCTAGTGTTTTCTTTACACTGGTAGTATTCTTCTTCCTCTAACCATTTGATCCCAACCATATGATCTACCGTGATGTCCAAGCACAGGCCTAGTCCTGGTTTCTCAAGGAAAAAGCAAGGCAATACTAACTGCACCTGCTGAAGACTGCATCCTGCAATGATGCAGTTATTTTGCACTATGATGCACTATATTACCTTAGAATATAGGGGGGCCTTCCACGTTTAAGAAATAGGTGCCAACAAAACAGATTTTTTTTTTCTTTTAAGTATAAACTCATTCTTAAGAGGAAATACCTATGTCCAGGTTTAACATGCTAGTTATATTACATGCTGACTAGAGAAACAGTTTCTTAGAGTATTTTAGTATGCCATTAACTTAAGTATGATGAGCTATCACTTTTAAATAGCATAATTACGTACTTAAATATAATATATATATACATACATAATTATTACGATTACTTAATTTACTTTTTATATGTATGACACACCATATATCATGCTCTATTCCTTCACTGTGGATGTGGTTAAAGTGTAACCTCTTTGCTGAGGCAGTTTCTTATGATCAAAGAAAAATATTGCCCAATTTGTATGAGTCCTGCAAACACTGAAAGATTCAGCAGTAATTGATATTTCAACAAACAAAGACAGGCTAGAGGTTTGGGAAGGGAAGCAAATTCTCATGTCTTTAATTTGGACAAATCCCACTGCCAGCTTTGAGATTACAGGAATGTGTTCTATGACCATGGTACAGAATGCAGGAAGGGTCTTTGTCACAAGCATGGGCCTATAGAGCAGTTACATCTTTCTCCACACACTATTCCCTTTTGTCTCTTGCTCCTTTTCTGTCTTTCGTTAGGTGCTTTGGTAACAGGACTGCATGGATCATGATTGCACACAGTCATGGGACACAGGTGTACATTTTGCACTGGCTGATGCTAACCTGGGGAATATTAGAGTTTCAAAAAAATATATGCATTCATTTTTAAAGGGCACACAAAATACATATATGCTTCAGGAGTTTTCCGGGAAAAAGGTCTAGGATGTCTAAGATTTAGGGCCAAGGTATAGATCTCTAATACACTGATTACTTATGGTCCCCACACAATTTTCCTCGTACTCCAGTGTTCACTAAGATTAAACCCATCAAAATAACCAGGAATTTGGCTTCTCCTGCTTTCAGGGAAAAGATATTTTATAGTATGCAAAGGAAAGCAGCATGAGCTGGCCCTTCAAAAATTGAAATACCCACATACAGAAAAGGACAAAAGGTTGTGTCCCCGTGGAGTGTGGGCAGTTGTGCCCCATCCATGGGTTTTTGTGTTGCCACTCTTAGGTTGCCCTCTGGCAATGTAGTCCCTCAATATATGAGCAACACTCAGTCCACCTCGTGGTGCGTCTGCCCCAGAGGGCTCAGGAGAAGAGCAAAGAGGTGAGGCTTTTCTGCAGTGTTGGCTGCAGGTCACAGCACGATGGGTTTGGACGGGAGCTCTGCTCTCAGCACAGAGCTTTCTGAAGACGTGATAGAAAATAGGGAGCCTTCTTCAATCACATTCCAGGCAAATTGGAGCTCTTTTCTTTTGTATCGCCCTCTCAGTGTAAGCATAGACTTTCCTTAGTCTAGGCGGAGGAGGGTAAGTGGTTGCTGCGAGTGAGCGCGCTCCAGCACGCAGCTTTTTACACGGCAGCTATCCCAGAGCTGAGCAGCTGAAGGTACAGCAATCTGCTTCTGAACTCAGGCTGGTCCCTCTAGGAAGAAAATGCACTTTTCCAGAATGCAGGAACAGTGTGTGTGATTTGTGCCAAAAGTGTAGAATGAGGATTGCAGCTGAAGAGGCAGGTAAATTGCCTGTATTACACATACAGCAAAATAGTCAGGCAGTCTCTAGGGTTACTTGCATGTGCTCAAATATATTTTTTGTTGAAGCTGATCGCAGTCCCATATACCTATGGAGAAGGAGAAAATATGGACTTTCCTGTTGGGCCTCAGCCAGAGCCAGCCAAAGGAAATGGGCATTCTTGGTTTTGTCATTGTTTCTAGAGAGAGACACATTACACCTCTATCCATTTTGATGTCTATAGCTTTTTCCTCTTTGGGACTGAAGTCCTCCTTTGTTTGGTCTGAGCTTTACTGTCACAGCCAAAATCTACAAAAGTTGATTGTACATGTGTTTACAAATGGAATTTCATAGGATAAGTGCTGTAAGTGTGCCTCTGAAATAACGCTGTAATCTCTGTCTTTAACTTCAGGCCGTGAAATTTGGAATACCCTGGGCTAGTAGAACCACTTGTAATTTTCTAGACTTACTAACTAGACCCCCATGTTTTTTGTTGCCAAATGCAATAAAAAATAACCTGTAGTTTACCATGTTCGTGTCATCAAGTCCTCAGAGAGACCTTTTCCTAGGAAACATTGTACATTTCAGGTAGACACCTGATACTACTGACTGCAGTGTAGTTCCATGCTGAATTCTAAAAGCTTTAGCAAAAGCATCTACATGGAGGACGGTTCTCATGCTACACGTCTCACTAGAAGCCAGGTGGATTGAAATTCTGCATGTTGTGCTTTTCATGAGAACCAGTTACTGGTTTCATGCATAAAGGCCTGTGGTTATTTCTTATACTAATTTAGGTTTTTGGTTTGGTTTTTTTTTGTTTAACTGTGGTTGAAGTTTGAACCATAGCTTGCCAGTGTATGAAGTGATTTTAAAAGGAAGTGAAACATCTTTGCCTCAGTTTCCCTTAAGCTTAAAGCTTTGAATTGCAACTACAGAGCTTCTTGTTGTATACAAGATAGTCATTTAATGCACTTTATTTAAAAAAGGCACAAATTATTTTCTTTATAAAATGTTACAATTGCACTATGCTGTAAGAATTGGTTACTAAATATAAACTGTACAGTTTTGTAGTCAACATTGTAAGTGTTTAGTCATAAATGATTGAAACAATTACATGTTTCAGTTAAATGTTAATTTTATATGTGGTGTATGTAGCCATAAATAAATTTTCCTTTTTAAAAAAAGAATGGTTGGTTGTTTCATTTCATTAAATTTCCCATTTTGTTTCAAATAACAGAACTATATCCTTTCTACAAATATAAGATTTAAGTATGTTCCAGTGCAGTGAGATGACAGATGACACTGCCTAAACCTGGGGGATTAAATTCGGGTGTGCAAACTTATGTTGAACTTCTGTGGATCCCCTGCATCTACTAACACTGCAGAAGGAAATATCAGGCACTACAGACAAAAAGTCTGAAAGAAGAGCTAACAGGAATTCTTGAATGTAGAATTGCAAGTGAAAACCATAGTGACCTTCCATTTCTACCTTTCTTATTCAAGTTAATTTATCTATACTGCGCTCCCTTCTGACACACTACCTTTTATTATCGTTGTATACACTCAGTTTTGGGGAACAAAATGCAGTTATGGATTATAAGAGGTTCTGCATTTGGTCTTGGTAAATGGATGTAAATACTTAATATTTGAGTAGCAATCATTAACTGGGAGAGGTAAAAGTTACTATGAAAGTAAGAAACTATGTTAACCTAGATTTTTTTTAGAAGTTCGGTCCTAATCCTTCAAATAAGTAACTGAAAAATCAGATGCATGATCACAGTTCTGTATTTCCAATTTGACTGTTTCAGACAGGCTAAAAAAAAAAATGGTGCACTGTCTCATTTTCCAAATTAAATTTTTTTGTAAAATGTCTATCTTAATTCATCTGAATGGTTTTCTTGAACACCCAGCTTATTTTCCAGGCATACAAATTGATGGAATGAGTTATGTCTCTAAGCGTAGGACTGACTGTCGTGTACCATAGCCATCGAAATGTGGCTTCTAAAAGAAATGGGCCAGTGACTGACAGATATCCAGGTAAATGACCAAGAGTGAGGCTGCTTCCTTTATACTATGCAGGACTACAGTCCTGCATGTCAGATGGATCCTGGAGGAGATCTTAGGGATGTTTACTTCTACCAGACACAGCTGTCCTCTCCACTTCTCACATCAGACATTAAGCACCACCTGTTTTGCCTAAAGAAGAAATTGGTATCATGGTGCAGGAGTAGAGACCCAGGTGGTTTCTCTGCAGTTAAGCTATAAGCAAAAGGACTGCAGCACAGTGGTGACCAGGATGTATTTGATAAATGATTTTTGCTTACGATAAACATGGACTACAACTACACAATATAGACCCTTAGGAAGTTTCAGCCATCCATTTACTAAACTGGAAAAGAAATAAAAATTAATTGGAAAAATACCAATAGAGAGGGAGGGGAAATAAATGTTTCACCTAATGGAGAAGCCGATATAGAAATCATCTGGCCTTGGCTGTTTGGGGATCAGTTAGGGCTTGATTGCTGGAGCCTAAAGTAGAACAATAAACTGAACCTGTTCTGACCATACAGTGCTTGTTTAACTTGCTACTGCGGTCAGGAGGACCAGGAATGAACCAGGAACAGCAGGGTTGGATGGTTCAAGCATCTTGGCATTTCTGTATTGGTGTCCCTTCCACATATCCCAGTGTCAGCATCAGCCTAACAGGTGGAATTATCATTAAGAGGGCAAAATGGCTGACCAAAACAATAAATAGAGTAGTAAAAACCTGCCAAAAGTTGATGGTAATCAGCCAGAATTGTAAAGGAATTCCTGTTAAAATGGTGGAAGTACTAATGACGTTACACGACTGGTAGATATCCTGGCTGCATTTTAGTTTAGAGCAGGTAACATCCTGCTTATGAAGCAAGCCAGCAGTACCAGAAGCTCAGGAAACAGTTAACTGGGAACCTTAATTATTGGCAATGCTTAGATCAACCAGTAAAAACTACTTTGTGCTTCCTGCCAATAGTATAATGTTTTATGCACTGTGGTTGGATATCAGGCATGCCAGCTGAGCCTGGAACTAAGCAGAGGGTAACAGAATTATTAATAATTGGTATGCAACAAAAAACTTATGTGGCCAATAATAAATGGTCACTGTACTTACCAGGATGAATCAGTTGAAAGCTGTCAGGACATGAAATAATTTCCATGCTACAGCAAGCAAAACGAAGTTTCTTTATATGAGGCCCACAAGTGGAAATTAAAAAGTGTAGTTTCAGTGTTCTTTAGTTCAAGGATGCTTGACTGTGTCGTTCCAGGTGTGCATGCCTGTTCTTAGGTTCATTTAAGTGTCTGTAAGTCACATCAGAGATGAGCTGCTGAGTTGGACAGACTTTTGGACGCGGTGCAGCATAGCTTACCTTCTTACTAAATTCTTATGAATCCTCTTAGTTATAGCAGGATGTCAGAGAGTGTCTGCTACCTCACCACTGTCCTATACCATGAATCTTTGATGTCTGAGGCCTGTGCAGTTAATGGAGATTTTACATTCATTGCTGAAAATTTTATAGGAGAGATCATCAATCTGACATATATGACAAAGACAACTCCATTTGCAGATACTTTAAAAATCCTCCATTTTAAAGCTATTTTGAAATTATCTATAATCATGTACATCCAAGTATTTTTTTCTCTAAAATTGCTTTTAAAATTAGCAGCTCAAATCTAATTTTTCTTTTTAGTTTTTTTCTAATTGAAATGACATCCTCATAACAAAAATGCTCCATGGTGTTCTTACTACTTTGCATTCCTCTAATGTGGACATGAGCTGAGCAACTCCTCTTCTGTACAGCACGTTACAACCAACACTTGGTTACTACATGCAGATCAGCTCTTATTTGAGCATATTCTGCTTGAGAATTTTATTGGGATTTTCTTTCATATCTGCCAAAGACTTTCATCCCCGTATTTTGCACTAATTGTAAAGCTGGTGGCCTTTCAATGCAGACATTCTTTATCTGACAGCAAAAGATATTTTAATGTAACCAGGACACTGTCTTCCCAGCAGTGGCCTAGCAGAGTTGCTTTCACCTTCATTTTTATCATGATGTATGGCGTTTAAATGGTGCTTGACAGAAAGCCTATATAAACACATTTTCTAAGATATATTGAGTTTGCCATCATCATCATTTTGAGCTGTCAAGCTCAAAACCACACCATTTCCAGAACAAGGATCAACACATTCCAAATCATTTGGCTTACGAGGGGAATACAGAGGATATGGCAAACTAAGGTGGGAGAGAGCCTTCACAACTCCTGTTTCAGGCATTAGACAGGTCTAAGTGGGGCCAGAAGATTCCAAAATCTCAAACTAACCTCAGGATTTCCATCACTCCCCTGGCTATTCTACTCTTTCACCTTTGCATGAGGGGTGACAAAGAGGGGGCTGGTTCTTGTTCCCCCCTTATCTCTCACATGGCATCAGTTGCTGCAGCTTCCAGCTCCCATTTTGGTTTTTCCAAGAGCTGAAATTCCTCAGTGGTGCCCCTGGTGATGCAGTGCAAGGATGTATATGGAAATTACTGTTGACATGGCAAACCGTGCATCTGCAACGGCATCAGGCTGGAGAAGGAAGCATTTGCTATTTGCCAGTTTAGCCAAAAAAACACCCCACTCCCTGACATCCAAGCAAATCAGATAACCCCACTGCTTTCAGAGGGAAGCAAGGACAAGCTCCCACTCCCCTGGCCCTGACCTAGAGGCAGGGGACTGCTGGAGTGGAGGGGCTGGCCCCTACACAGCCTGCAGACACTCCCTTGGCTCCATTACTCTGCAGATATGGTTGAGTTCACTGCCTGGCAAGGTAGCATATGTTACACTGAGCCAGGGCCACACAGCAGCAGCTCATCTCTCCCTTGATGCTTTGGATCCTTCTGCAGCCTTGTTTCTTGCTGAAATGGGCTCCAGGATTTATTGTCAATGCTGGATTCCCAATCCCTTCACAGCTTTTTGTGGGAACTAATAAAACAGATCTGGGTTTTGTTGTTTAATTAAACAGCCTATATTAGTGTCCCTGGAGCTCTCTGTGCTGAGGCTGGTTTTGGTTTGGGTTTTTACCCTCTCCTAGGAAGATGTCACAGGAAAATCGTGTGGTTTCTTAATGTTCGATCTATTTCATTCATCATGGTTTTTCTGGCAAGTGATTGTTTGCCTTCCATCCAGCCTCAGCTTGTGCACAGCCTTTACAAAAACACGGTCAGCCTTGCCAATACATGTGTCTGGTGTTAGATCTGCAAACCCCTGTGTCTGCCATCACAGGGTCGTTCAGGCTGGCTCCAATTCAGCAGCTGCGTGTCAGCTGTGGAATCGCGCTCAGAAGCCGCCCTCTTCCCCAGGAGCAGCAGCAGCCCTGCTCGGATGGCAGCAGCAACCTGCCTTTGCTAAAATTGGATGTTCCTGCTGGCAGAAGGGGAGGCCAAGAGACTGTTTGTTCCTTGGGCTGCTGTTTGCTGCTGCTGTGGTCACCACATCCCTGGGGCCTGAGGAGAGTGGGTGTGAGGGACAGACAGCAACAGGCACTGGTCAGGGAGGCTGATTTTCCTTCCCCTGTGATCCCAGGTTGCGAGCAGGTGTAGGAACAGACATCCACCTGTCCAGGCTATGCTCAGCCATCCATGGTGCATCTTCCCTCTAAGATTCCCCTGGCTAGCTGGGTGTGTGTCATAAGCCAGCCCTGTCCTGTGGACATGCAGCAGGGCTGTGCTGTAGGAGTGTGTACATAGCAGACCCACAACAGCTTGTTGGCCTCCAGCTCATATCAATTCAATGTCTCTCCTTCACATATACCCTTAATTTGCCTTACCAAGGAATATTGCATTCTTCTTCAGAGATGAGACAAAGCATTCATCAGAGCTCAGTAGTTTCCCTTATTCTCTTCAGTGTTTTTCTGCTTCTGCTTGATTCTATTAGAGGCTTTTTTAATGAACAGTCATTGATCACACACGTCTGTCTCCAGAGATCTAAACAGCAGAATCTCCATAATTTCTGCTGCTTCAACAAAATGATAGTGTTTCATTAAAGACAAGTTAAAAACAGAACAAAATGCTGCTCTGTGTCCCTTTCAATCACCTCACCTTCAGCAGTCATTTGCAAAAAGACTGTTCCTTTTTCCTCTGCTTAGAAGTTATTTTTTACACCATTTAGATGACAGCTTAATCATATGATAAAAGGACTTCCCCGAGCACAGGTCTTCCCCTTGTGTCAAAATATCAGTGGATTCCATATTTAACATCAGTCGCAGCTGCGTTGCAGCCATAGGTGGTTTCCCCTGTGAATAGCTTGCGTGATATTATATCATTGTGGAGAGCGCTTCCTGTTGGAAAGCTGTTCTGAGACAAAAGCCAGCAGGGCTCCAACCCCCACGGTGGAAATCAGCAGCAAAAATCCTGACCAGCAGCTAGGTACCTGTAAAGATGTCATTATATGTGGAAAGGTGGGCCCATGTATGGAATAATTCAGACCCTTTATGATAAAGTAGCAATATTGTTTTGAAAGATACAGAAGCCTTGACAAACACACATAAAGTGCTTCACAACAGATGGCAACGTGAGCACAAAGAGGTCATATCAAGCATGTGGCAAACACAAATATCTGCTGCTCTTCCTTCTTGCTTCCCTAAGTGTTTGCTGTGAGAATGTGGCAGATAAGACTAGTGCTCTCTGTCACTGTGAATTTGTGGGATTAATGTCTAAAAGAAATTATTACAGTGAATTTAACATTTACTTAAAAGTTCTGAACAATTTCCACTCCTGAACATCACATCACCTGTATGTCTCCCTCTCAGTAGCTTATATCATCTGGAAGAGTGCACCACCACATTGCAGTTGTAAAATTTAACATAATATTGCCTTGTTGTCAGGCTTAGAGTATAAAACAGGCTGGCATCAGCCTTCTGCTGATGCAGAAGCACATAGCAGTGTAAAAAAGACATGGCAATTTGAAAGGCTTCCAGTAATGGGGTAAGGGAAAGATAGGGATATTTCACAGATTCTGTGAAGCTTTGGGCACTGTGCACCACCCCCCCTTGCATGCTGCATGCATGACTCCAGTCTGAGCCAGGAAAATCACAACAGGAGAGACAGCAACTGAGAATTTCTGGGCAGTGCATCAGGTTAAAACCTATGAGGCCTAAGGTTTATTTGACCTATTAAAAGTTTCTAAAAGCCTCACTTCCAAGAGGGTTTTACCAGATGCTTTTCTTTCCTGGAGAAGTTGGAGCCCAAGAGGTATTTTGCAACCAGCATCCATTGGTTCAACTGCAGCAGAGGTACAATTTCCTGCAGAAAGGTCACGGGCCATTTGCAGCTTTCCGAGTCAAAAGCAATCCTTAAAACTCCATCTAAAAACCACCTGGCAGCAGTTGTCAAGCACTTTAATTTCCCCTGTGTTGTAGCAGCTGACTGTGAGAACCAGAACTCGAAACAAAATCCTGCCCAGGAGAGATTACGGGTTTGTTACTGATGGTAAAACCAGAGCAAATGTGTAAGTGGAAGAGCAGGATGTTGCTTTTGAGTGCACAGCATCACAGCTGGGATGCGGTGTTCCAGAAATAAGTGGGGTAATGAGCTGGTGCCTGTGTTACATGAGAGCTCATCTTACCTACAGTGAACGTTGTAAAAGAATTCAGGAAGCAATGTGGAAACTTTTTGATAGCTCTACTTTCTCTCTGGTTCACCATCAGGAGAAAGAGAGGTCTGAGTAGCTGGTGACGTATGGAGATGGTATTTCAGATCACTGTGAGACAAAAAAAGCTTGGAAACCAGCAGGGCAGCTGACAGGGACTCAACTTGGACCGGCCTGGAGGAAAGGATTTCAACCTTGATGCCTGAGTTTTGATATAAAATCAAATTTAGCAGATGAAATGGCTAGAGAGGAACATTGCAAGCTCTGACATTTATATAAAACATACAGACATCTGTCCTTTAACCTACGAAGGCTTTGTAATACCTAAATTGTCATCAAGATAACAGAGGTCAGACTGCTCAACAAATTGACATCACCTTGTGCTGCATTTGGGTATTAAGGGTTTTGTTTTATGAACACACACCCCTACAGGTAAGTCAGAGGTTGCACAACAGCCTGTGCGGAGACACTGGGGGAGTTTGGCTTGTTCAGCCTGGAGAAGATCTGGCTTCACAAGGACCCAACAAAGCTGGTGGGGGTGTTATCAAGACAACAGATCCAGGATCTTCATGGTGCATGCTGAGAGACTGCAGGCCCAAGGGAAACAGTGAGGAGGAGACTGGATATAAGGAGAAAGTATTTCCCCATCAGGACAGCCAGGCAATGGCACAGGCTGGTCAGAGAGGTTGTACAATCTCCCTCGGAGGTTTTCAAAAACCTGAGCAACCTGGTCTGGCCCTGCTTTGAGACAGAGGTTGGACCAGACACGTCCTGAGGTCCCTGCCAACCTGAACTATCCTGTGGTTCTCATGAAGAATGAGACATGCCTGTGGGTGTCCGTACCATGATCTGGAAGGCTTAGACCTTGACAGAGCATTATCATAGGATCATAGAATGTTAAGGCATTGGAATGGACTTTAAAGATGATCCAGTCCCAACACCCCTGCCATGGGCAGGGACACCTCCCACCAGACCAGGTTGCTCAAGGCCTTATCCAACCTGTCCTTGAACACTGCCAGGGTTGTGGCATCCACAGCTTCTGTGGGCAACCTGTTCCAGTGTCCCAGCACCCTCACAGTGAAAAATTTGTCCCTAATATCTAACCTAAATTTCCCATCATTCAATTTGTACCGATTACTCTTTGTCTTATTTTTAGGTTATAACAAGGAGGTAGATGGAGATCAAGCCTTGGAAGACACTCCCTAAGAAACGGGGGATCCTCATCTCCTGACATGTAGATCAGCTGCTGAGATGGCTTGAGCCAAGTAGAAACTACTGGATTTAGTAGAAGAATAAATGACTGACAAATTAAAAGAGGCTACAAAATACTGGTGGTCCGGCTCAAAGATCTAGTGGACATTTCTGCTTTGAACAATAGGAATCAATGACCATGGTCACAGCAGAGGTATTGACACAAGTCTCCACAGGTTACATATTGGATCTTCCTTCTCTGTCTCTTGGTATCTGCTGCCTTGAACAGTAACAACTTTGGTGCCTACCAAAGGGGAAGGGCAGCGAAAGAATGGGCCCCTAGACATTTTTTTTATATTTTACACTATGCCCTTCATAACTTTAAGTATTTTCCCCATTATTTATAACACTGGGTGCTCACAGAAGGTAACACATTGTAAAATTTCAAACATTACAAAAAGATCTGCCTTGGGACATGAGCATTGGAAATAAAATTAATTAAAATTACACCAAGGTTTTCATTGGCCCACAATGAGTTTACGTCATATCAGAGGCAGTATTTAAAAGAAAAAATGTATTTAGAAAAAGAAAGAAGTATTTTCAAAAAAACCTCGTGTGTCAGTCTACTCAACAGATAAACCAGAACAGCAGAAAGATCAGTGTTACAGCATGAGGCAGTATTAGCATTTGGATTCAGAGTGGGAAAAATTTCCAATACCATTAAAAGCATGTTCTTTGTGAAACCAAACAACTCACAGTCACTGAGCTCCAGCCCAAGTTGTAGGCAGATTTCAAGTCTGCAGGGCCATATCATCTGAAAGAGTTACAGCAGAACGTTGTGTCTGCAGGGTACCTGGCACAACATACCCTGCTCCTCACCTTAGAATCATAGATAACCTGTGTTTAATATAAATAAAAAAATAGAACTATCAATCACAAATATGAATTCACCATTATTAATTTCTCTACTTGAAATAATTTGAGGGTATCAGTCTAGTTGGTGGTGACTGATCCATTTTTCCCTTGATGTTTGACTCTTTTACTCACAGACTGGAAAAGAACCAAGAGCACGAAAGTAACTTAAAGGCATCCTGTCCTCCCTAGGACTGAGGTACAAGGAAAAGCTTGCACAATTTCTGGATGGAGTGAGCCTTCCAGTTGTCAGGACTACAAATGCTGAAGCCACAAGGGGGGGAAAATAAGGGAGGAAAAATATCCTGCCTCTGCCAGCATTACTAATCAAGTACTAATGATTATGACATGAACATTTTCTATGGCAGCTGGTGCTTTGCTAAACTAATATATATTCCTTAATACTATTTTCCATATTATTATGTCTGGCATTATCTCTCTAGATATAATACAATTTTGCTGCTATAACAGAATAAGATACTACACATCCACAGTTTATAGAAATTCCTCTTCCCTGCTCTGTCTTTACAATGGACCAAACCACCTGAGTGAGTGAAGTAACAGTTCATTTGTCACTGTCCCAGCCACTTGTAAAAACCCCTTGCTAGGAATCCTGTTCAAACTGCTTTTAGGCTTTTGTCCTGTTGAAAAGACTCATTGAAAGTCTTGAATCTGCAACAAGAACTTGTTCCTGACTTACACTGCATGCATGTTTAAGAAACCTTCACACTCAGAAATATCCAACGGAGGTCTCCATATCAGCCGTCTGGACCAATTACGATGGGCCCACCACCATCCTGCCCAGCCAAAACCTGCTCACCTGGCAGCTTCCATCTCCATCAGCCAGAGTGACAAATGTGTCCCCAGCTCATTGGCAGTTGGTCACTGAAAACCCTAACTCCTAACTTACTCCTGAATGACATGTGAGCCCACCCTGAAACAGAGCAGAAGGTGCCCTACAAACCCTCAGCAACTCAGCCTTGGAGGGTGTGAGGCTGCCAGTGAGAGTCATCACTTAGCCTGGGGATGAGGGAGGATGGGGGAAGACTTGTCTTTAGGAGAATGTGGGTTATAAACTGTGCCAGGTTTCATTTTAAAATAAAAACATTATTTCCTAACTTTTCATGTAGAGGAGGGGGAAATACCCACACAAAACAGGGTAAAAAAAATTTCCCTCCTTGCCATTGAAACCTGGGCTTTCTGGCCTGGGTTACTCCACTGGCCACCAAAGGCCACCAAACCTCTTTGCTTTGGGTAGGAGGGAAGTTCTCAGGAAGGTGTAGAAAGTGAGACTTGGGGGACACATGCTCACATCACTCCCTGAACACTTGTGGAAATGAAGGTGTGTGGAGAATCCCTTCCACATGGAGTGTATTCCACAATGGAGACTAACAAGAGAGAAAACATGAAGCTCCAGATGTACCAAAAGTAATAGTATCACACACACATTTACACCCATCCATAAGGTAAAACCTGTCCATCATCACTCCGCTCCCTGACAGGAGAAGGAGCAGCTGAGGAGAGTTCCTGGAGGAATCTGCTTGGCATTGGTGTTTTCCCAAGTGGGGTCTGAGCAACAAAATGAAGTAGAGCTTACACAGCCCAGCAGAGCTGCACACCAGCTGTGCAGGGTACCTGCCACCTACCTCTGCTGCAGCATGAAATCTTGCATGAGCTAATGCATGAGCCCTGCCAAGAAACTGATCTGAGGTGCACCAGAGCACATTCTCACTTGGAAGACAAACTGAAATAAACGAAGGAAGAAGTTTTCTGTTTATGAGTACAACTCCCAGGACACCAGGGTTTTCCCTCAGCTCTATATAACCAATAAAAAGGAATTACAGAAACCACATTACTAAAATTATCTTAGGCGCATGCATATTCCTGCAAGCACTAGGAAAAGATTAAAACCAGAGCAGCTAGTAACAGTGCTGTCTCATCCAAAAGATTTGCTTACCAATGAGAGACTGCTTGTGTAACACTCTCGAGGAGAAGCCGAGCACCAGGACCTGAAGGATCCCAAAGCTGCTGCAAGGCAGCCCTGGTGTGAGCAGCAGGGCAGAGGTGCCCTAACCAAAGCCCAGGGGGACATGCAGGACAAGCTGCAGTGCCACCTCCCTTTTTGTCCTGATTTTCCTGCCCCATTCTGACAGGTATCCTCTTCTCCCTTTCTACTTTCTCTCTGCCTCCTGCCAAAGTATTTCAGGAATTAGCAGGGAATGCTCTTTGGCCTCCTTGTCATTACATTTAATTAGAAGACACCTTCATTTCCTTTGCTTTTGCTCTCCCACCTGGCAGAGTAATTTGCATTTCACAGGCCATTCTTGAGTCTTCTTGTTCTTCCTCTGCCTGAAGTGAGCAGCACAGAGGGTCACACTGAGTGGCTCAGCAGCAGCAGCTGTGGCACAGCCAGAGTCGACAGCTGAAAGAACACCTGGAAAGTCTACAGGACTGGTTAAAAATTAATGAAAAAGGAGAAATGCTGAACATGCAGTAGGCCTGGGCTGTCTAAGGTCAGTGCAGACACAGAGAGCATCACAACTAGGTGGCACACTGAGAACAAATCAAGCCCTAAGCACTTCTCCAACACAGAGTGGTAAGAAATTCATAGCAGTTGTACCATCTTCCCCCTTTGTGTGTGCCTGGAATATCTTGACAGCAAATATAGTTCTGGAATTCCCACCTCCCCTTCGAATGGCGCCGCAGTGAGGCAACAGTTCAGTTTCCAGGTCCCTTTGTCATCAGGCTGTGCCAGGGCTGCAAAGAGCAGTAACTCATACCAGATCCAGTGCTGAGTCACTTTTTTGGCTTCACTGCATAATTTGCATCAGCAGTATCATAACAAACCATCTGCTTCCAGAGACCAGACATCTTTGCAACACCATGCCCCACACCATGAGTTAGTAATACAGCAACTGTCACAGGTGCCCAGATGAAGATAATCACAAACACATCCATAATGTTTGAAATAAATCTGATCTTTCAGGAACAGTCACCTTCTCAGTGGATGCTGAGTGCTAAGAGCTTTTTGGATCTCTGCTATAATATCACAGATTACATTGAACCATTTCAGTTGCTCTTGACTTTGCTTTTGTCCATGCCTACCCTTAAGCCGTGCTTCCATGGCTGAAACTTCCAGCCTTCAGTACTTAACAAGTGAAATTTGCAACTTTGGTGTGCATAAGCTTTTCATCAGGTCCACTCTTAAACTGACCTGGAATTATTAAAAATACTGGCAGGCCAGGAAAAATATGTGTGTTGCTACATCAAATCCTAAAAGAGATTCATTGGTGAGGAGGCAATCTAGGAGCAGAATGATGAAAAGAATCCTGTCTGCTCTATTTCTTGCCACCTGTTCACATGAGGCTTTTTTAGCCTGGTTCACTTAAAGAAACAGAAGTCATCTGGCAGAGCTGAAATGCAAACACAAATCAAATGCCAGCCCTGGAATTTGTTTTGGCTAGAGATCTACAGAGATAGGAAAATATGATAATTGTACAATTCACAAACTCTAGGCATTTCAATAGACTTATCTGTAAGCCAAGTTAATTACCTTGAAAGAAATAATTCAGAATCTGCTCTTTCCTAGAAAATTTCAATGTTTAATGAAATTTGCAGTATCTAAAGTTTTCTTCCATTTTTTTTTGTCTAAATAGGACACAAGCAAAGAAATCAAATTAATTTCTCATGATAGCATGGGAAATAAGGAGTGCATGGTAGATATGGGCTTTAAAAACTGCAGTAGAGATGCAGTTTTACAGAAAAAAAATTGTCTGTCTGTACATGATTTTGCTGTACACACAAAAACAGCTGCATTACAGAAGTTTATTAATCAAACTGCCTCAACGCTTTAATTTCTATTCCCCAAGAAATTCTGAGAAAACCTTAGTCTAAAGAAGTCACCATTTTGAGTAAATTACATGGAAGTCATTATGTGTTCTCTGAAAAAGGTAATTTTTCAAGCTATTAAAACAGCCCATCTGAAAAGCCACCTATTCTCCCACTCCCACAATTTTGTCGTCCTCCTCCCACTGCTTCAGTCCTCTTGCACCTGCTGGTTCTTCTTGCACCTTTGTAAGCACAGCAGATTTAAGACAGACCTATCTTGGTTGTGCAAAGCTGATTAAAACCAGAGGAAAAGAGGTAATGTAAAGAATGTGAATAAAGTTAATCTTGGATTAATGGCTGTATTCATCATACAGAAGAAGAGAGAGCATTTGGGGAGGGGGGTGAAAGGGGTGGAAGAGAAATAGCACAGCTTGGAGAAGCTACAGAGAAACAGCCAGGGAGTGCCAATACTCCAGCACATCATGTTCACTGTGCTCTGCTACTGGGAATCACAGCACAAGGTTTTAGGTACCAACCACAGGCATTCAGTCAATTTTAATTGTATTTCCTGTTGTGACATGCCTTTGGAAAGAGATGTTGTTCTGACTGAAATGTTTTCTTTCATTGTCACTTTTCCCATCTATTCAGAATCAAAGCAAATTATAGAAAAATAGAGCCTTCAGAATGGCTGAAGCAGATTGTTATATGGCTCCAGTTAGCTCAAAGGAAAGAACAAAAAAAAAAATCAAGTGGCAGCAATGCCTTTCCAAGACACAGCAGAGATGGATGCTGGACTGGGAATCACACCATTCCCTGTAGGAATGTGGTGGCAACAGGTTTTTGCAGAGAAGGTTGGATTTAATCTGGATCCACTCCCTGCTTGGTATCAGTACAGAATTAAACTGAGTACAGTTTGGCCCATAGCAAATCTCTCTGCTCATAGGTGGGTTTTGAATCAGGAAAAAGCCAAGGCTCCTGTTCAGATAATGTGGCTGCCCACCAAATACCCCTCAAATTCAGATTAGACTGCAGGGACCACCTTTTCCTTCTGTGTTTATACACCAGCTGCATCGCATGCTTCTGACCATAACCTCAAACAGTAATAAAATGACGAAGCCTGCAACACATTTCTCATTCTGAAAGAACAAAAACCCCATCTGGAAACTGCAGATATACCAAGTTTATTAAGAGAGGATAAAATGATCCTTTTCATGCTATTAGTACTATTGACTTGTAATCTCTTGATGCAGTTTAGATATTATGGAGTTTCAGACTTAATATTCTACCCAGAGGATGATATAAAAGCCATTATTGATTTCCACTCCCTGTAAGCAGACTTCATCTCTATGTAAATTAAAGATTGTATAATATATTTCATAATATAGATTAGTTGTCATTCAAGCGTTGATCTGTTCTCATACCAACAGGCAAGTTCCAGGCAATGACACACCCAATGAAATCTGGTTAGGCCTTTGCCCATTAACACTCACATCTACAGGCACATCATCAAACACTGTAAGGAAAATTTGGGATGTATTTCTTGGGAGAGAAGGAGTGGTGTACACTGCAGTGTTGCAAAAAGCATCACTCACCATCACTGTTCTGGGGAAATAACTACCCCCTTTCTTTTCACCTGAGGAGGACAGGGGAAGACAGCAATGTCTTCCACCTACCAGCTATTCAAATCCTTCAAATATTTGGAGAACTTCCAGAAGAGAGACAGTAGGGCAGCAGCATCAACATGGTAAGGTCTCCTCCGCTAACACACATCTGGGGATTAGGGAATGTAAGCACTGCCAACACCTCTCCCTGTACTGCAGTGAGGCATTTCCCATGTGCCCTTCCCTTAGTGACCAGGAAGCATTTGTGTCCTCCTCTTCAGAGCAATGAAGACAGCAGTGGGACCCACATCTCAATCATCTGGCAGGGAAATCCTGCCACGAATGTCCTTGTCACACACTGCAGGGAAAAAAACAAGTATTACTGGAAGCATGGGGCTCACATCAAGCCTGGAGCAGCTTGAAATGCTTGAAAGCACTTCAATGTCCCTGAAAGCAGGACATTGGACAAGAGAACTCCCGAGGCCCCCTCCTGCCTGAACTACCTGGTAATCCTATGAAAGAGCAGAGGAAAGGCTTTCTACTAGGACTGGCTTCCACCACAGAAAGCAGCACTGGAGTCCAAGGAAACAGCATTAGCTCTTGTTGCTGAATGTACTTCCCTTCCTGACTAGGAGATGGGTTTCAAATCACCTCCCCATCCAAACCTGTGCTTGCACACAATAGAATGTAGGAAAACTTAAGTCTGCCAAAACCCCACTCTGACCCTCCCGTCCTTTTCTAAAAGGCAGCCACAAAACTCTCACCACCTTGAAAAACAGCCTTATCAAAACCAACAAGGCCCTCAGATTATTTCTCATTAGGCTCCTGATAGGCATTAGAAAACTGCTCTGTGTGGTGAAATTCAAAGCACATCACCCAAGCAAGGCTGGAGGAGAACAACCAAGATTTTCTAGTTTCACATTAGACTCAGCTCCAGCCATTGGAAGTCTGATGATGAAACCAGCTGTGCAACTAGCTTCTTTCTTTAGTGATTTTTATTACCGTGTCACTCAGAAGCTGAACAGCACATCCACTTCTAGTCATACATCATCTTCCCTGTAAAAAGAGACTCACAAGATCGTTAACTCAAGCACTGCATTTACAGCAACACAGTTAGGCACTGATGGGCAGCACCCATAGGGCTCAAGCACACAACTGAAAGCAATGGGCACAAAATGATACACAAGAGGTTCCTTGTGAACAGCAGGAAATGCTCTTTCACTGTGACCCTGACTGGGCCCTGGCACAGGTTACCCAGAGATGCTGGAGAGTCTCACTCCTTGGAGATATTCAAAAGCCATCTGGACATGGTCCTGGGCAAACAGCTCTAGGTCATCCTGCTTGAGCAGGGGGGCTTGATCAGATGAGCTCCAGAGATTCCTTCTCACCTCAAGCCCCTTGTGATTCTGTAAATGAAAAGTTTAAAACATCCAGGATTAAGCTGCTGCAATTCATATCCCTCTCCCAACTTCCTTGGAGGCCTCCTCTTCATTTGTGCAAAGTCCCATCACCTCACAACCAGGGCAGGCTCGGGGGACTTGTGAGGACATTTACAGGCAGGAGCTCAGCCGAGGTGCAGTAAGTTCCTCAGCTGTCAGACCTCGTCACTCCAGTGCTTTTAGCTTCACGGCAGTTTTACATTTCAGAGCACTTTGTTCCAAGTTTGTCGAGGACCCTGAGACTCTGAGCCTCCAGCAGTCAGCACAGCTGCACGTGCACTGAGATTTTGCTGTACATCCACTTTTACCACACTACCACTCGATTACTGAGAGAGGAACATCTCTCTCTCTATAACTCCAACTTCTTCATCTCCTCTCTCTGTCCTCATATAGCTAAATTTTAATTAGAACAAGCTCTTATGATTGCCCCATTTGTCCACTGGAGGTCAGTCTCTTGCTACAGAAAGACTGTCCCTCTTACCTGGTGGGTCTGCAGGGGACAGAAATCTTACAGCAGCACCTCCTGTCACAGGATTTTAGGGCTTTGGATACAAGATGAGGACAGAAGCCTAGTGCAGTCCATAATGGAAGCCTGCTCCTGGCATGTCCCTTCCCAATCAAAGGGACATAAAGAATTGCAGGAAGCTCAAATGTAGCGTTTTCACAGCTATTGAGTAGGCTCGATCCAAAAGCTGCAAGTGCTGTCCTGCAGCTCTCCTGCCACCACTGCAGCATTGCAGGGGCCAAGTGCCAGGCTCCTCTCTTGGGTGAAAAAGCGTCTCGTTGGGCAGGGAATTTTAAGTGATGACTGAGCATTTTGAAACATTTTCACACTTTCTGCGTTACCTGGCTTTGTATTTAAATCAAATACTAAAGTGTAATTACCAGCCAATAGATTTTTACTATCTAGCTAATCCTACTTGGCTCGTGTGCCAGGATGAGCTCCAGAGAAGGCAACTGTTTCGGCTGCTGCTCAGGCTGCGTAGGAGAGGTGCTGCACCACGCTGCTTTCAGCAACACCCGCTCATTAGCAAGGCTTCCTCAGCTACTGCCAACACTTTGCCAGACATTCAGCACAAAGAAACGGGTGTGTTTGCCTCTCCCAGGATGAGCAACAGATGATGTTGGAGGATGGCAACAGCATCGACCAGGAGTGAGCGAGTGTGGCGAGGAAAAGTGAACAGCCATGAGAACGGGGCTGTTTGGCACTCACAGAGCACAGGCACTGCTCACGCACTGGAGTCCATACCAGTACTTTAGTGTGGATCAGAAGCACTTTGGAAGCAAATCTGCTCACTCCACTTCTCCATGCTGTAATTCCTATCATGGAGCAGCACATGAATTCAATTCCTCCCAGGTGCAGGTAGGCACGAGACCTGCTATCACTGCAGCTCCAGGCATTTTGTCTGCATGAAGCAGAACTGAAGCCCAGCACCTGCCGTGCCCTGTTCTACAGACTGGCTCCCTTTGAGCCCCACTTCTGAGTCACTTGGACATGATCTCACCAGTCAGCTGACATCAGGGCTGTCTAGGCTGCAGTTTCAGGCATTAAGACCGATGAGATCAGACAGTCCCCATGCTGTGGATCTCAAGACCTGGAACTTTCGAGTCCTAATTTATTTTCTTTATCTTCCATGCTAAGAAATTAATGGTGCCTCCTAAAATATCTTCAGTTCTGTCCTGCCAAGACCAGTGATGTTCTCAGAGGGAAATTTTGTTCTTTTCACCCCACTACCTCTCCATTTCATTCCATATATGCTTCCTGAGGCAACAAATTTTTCTGCATCCTTTCTACAGCATCGATACCCCTGTTAGCATTCAAGCAGCTGGATGAGAATAAATGGTTTCTGCCCAAACCCAGAGAGAAGCAATACCTGCAGCAGGCTGGTAATTGCAGCAATTGCCCAAAGCTCACACCTGGAAGCCTTAAAACAGAATAGCACTTTAGAGGTGGGCTTTACTCACATATTCTTTCTATATATCCTACCACCCTGAGTATTTTATGTTTTGCTTTCTGAGCAGAACACATTACCAGTTCCCTAGACTCCTTTAGCAATTCTTGTATTCATGAATTTTTAAAAAAAGACCTATTTACTATTTAAAATGTCAGCTTAAGTCTATTTATCCTAATCAGGTATCGAGGCCAGCAGCGCCGCCAGTGCCATTCGTACCCTCATGTCTCATCTGATCAGTGAAGGAAATAAAAGCTGAAGCAGGCAGATGGCTGAATCGAAGAGAAAGGTCATTGCATACTGCAGCTGATAAGGTGAAGAGAATAAAATAGGGAAGGTGATCTTCAGGGAAAAGGTTAAAATGTAGCCTCACCATTTGGTGATGCTTCTGTATGGAAATAAAACAAATACAAAGAGAAGTATCACCAATTTCACCGAAACATTTTCTCCTATTGTTTAGAACAGAAAAAAATCCTGACCTTTCTCTTCTTCCCTATCTCTGTCCTAAAAATCTTTATTTTCCTACCTCCCATTTAAGAGACAGAAGAATGCCACAGATCTGTGCTGTTATTCTCCCTGTGTGAGGCATCCATGCTTAAATGCTTTTACTCTGCTAACACAGTAAATAAGCAGCAATGTTATAGACAACTCCCACATCTCCTATCTCAAATAATTCTAGCTGTTGGCTGGCAGCTGCCTCATCATTTGGTGTATTTTAACTAGGTTTGAAAATCCCTAAAGTAATGATTTATTATCTCTTTGAGCAAAGTACGAAGTAAATCTATCAAGCCATGTAAATAATTCACATAAATTCTAGAAACATAGCAAAGAATATAGGACAGGAGGGGCACCACTGGAGAGGGATGGAGCATCCTTTACTTAAAAGCATGTGGTAGACCTTAATTCAGTTTTCTAGGCAGACTATATCAACTTATAGAATAAAGATGACTCTTTAAAAAATTTAAAAAGCATTGGTTGTCATGATACTCACTGGGGATTTTGAAGAGAGTACAGGGGAAGATCAAAAATGGGATACTGCTTTCAGGTAAGCACTTGTCTGATGGCAGTTGGTTGGGTCCAAGGCAGCAATCTTGCTTATCTTCCTTAAAACATTTGTGAAATGTCTCAGTGGTGCTTTGCATCACTTATGGCAGATCACTGACTCATACTGGGAGGAGCAGTGAGCCAGCAGGATCCAGGTATTTTAAGGTAAACCCCAAATGCCCCAAGGAACCGCAGACATTTATAGCTAATCAAGATCACATCGCAGCACAGCACTGCACACATTATACACCTTAAGTGTCCTGACACAGTCAGTTTAAATATTTTGACAAATCTATACAAAAGTTCTTCACAGCAATACAAAACTTCACCATCTGCTGTAAGCAAAACTTTTAAATCTTTGTTGCAGCAAAATGTGCCATAAATACAAATCATGTAGAAATAAATTTATGGGGAAACTTTAACAGCCATCCTTAAAAGTGTTACTTTGGTTGTCATTCTGAGAATATGAAACAAACAAAACCCCTTCTTCCTCAAAGACAGAAATAATGATTGCAACATAATAGCAACCATAAGCAGTTTAGCCAGCTGTGTGAAGGCACCCTAAGAAGAGTTTTAGGAAGTATACTAAATTTGGAAGGAAACACAAACAGAACAGAAAAACAAACCAATGCAGGTATAGCTGAAAACACCCCAAAACCAGACCAGAGAAAATGAATACAAACAAACCTGAAAGAGTGTCCCAAGCAAGGCTAAGGTGAGGCCTCACATGGTTGGAATAAGCAGCAAATTCAGGAAGAGTCACACTTCATCACTAAGCTAAGCCTATGATAAACAACCCTAACTACCATCATCATCCTCCACAGAGAGGAAAAGCCCTGTGTCCTGAAGCAGCACCCCTTTTAACACCCACTGGTACCAGCACAGTCACAGAACAAGGATCCATCCAAGGGAATGACACCATGGCCAACCAAGCAAACCATAGGTCCTGCTGAAACAGGGAAGGAGAATATCCTTGGCTGGTAACATGCAAACCATTACTGAAAACCAGGAGGACAAGACTCACGAGAGGAGGTGGCAGGGGGACAGGCTGCAGGTGACAGCCCGTGCTGGGCTGTGGAATTCAGGAAAGCAAGGGCACTGGCTGGTGACGGCATCCAGTTTGTGAAGGGTGACAAGGAGTGGGCATGGGCCACTCAGCACGTAGAGAAGGTGACTGGTAGGGGATTAGAAAGTTAAACTCACTGGAGAAATCAAACATTAACAGCAGGATGACTCAGGAAACTGACAAAAAAATTCATCAGCACTGGCAGGTACCAAGAGAGCACGTGATTTCCAGGAACAGAGGAAAGAGATGAGTTCTGCCACCCCCTTCAGTGAGGTTTGGCAGGACTTCTGTTCAGAGTTGCTGCCCCAGACAGAGGGGACAGGCTGCCCAGTATTAACTGGCATTAGGGTAACTCGGGCAGTTTCCCAGGCCTCTCTTCCCTCCTCTACCCTACACTTCACTGGCAATGAGTGACTGCTGAACGGAGCAGTTTTCATGTGGTGCGACAGCACAGAGTGATTGAAATGCCGAGCGACTCAGAAAGGCAACGCACCTAAGACAAGCTGCTGAGACATCTCTAAACAGTTGCCCTCAGCTCTAATCTCCAAATCACTCTGCACACAACAAGAGAAAAGTACAGAACTCCACCTTGCTCTGGCTAATCAGATAAGAAGTACTCTATCTGCAGAGAATTAATCTCGAAAAGACTACTATATTTAGCTAAGAATCTTAGGAGCGACTTCTCTACTTATATAGCTGAAAAGCCCAGCCCAGCACAAACCTGAGAGTGCTTTCCACTTGTAGGAGTGCACGTCTATGTCACCTACAGATGAGAACACATTTCTCCAGAGAAACCTACAGACCTGACAGCACATGAAAATACATTCTTTGCCTGTTAGTAGAGAAAGCAAGATACAAAATTCTCCCCTTTCTGTACCTAAAGAACTTCTTTTTCTCGGCGTTCTTGTTCTTTCTCTTCTTTTTAATGAAAGATGATGGTCAATTCGGAATCCACAGTCCTTCTGGAGCACCCACACTTCCTTTAAAGTCCAAGGAAACTGGGAAGGGTGTTCAGTGATAAGCTCAAGTCTCTCATGACTATTCTGTGGCAGACACCAGCACTTGAGGAATTCCAGCAGGAATCGTATTTTCATTCCCTGTATATCACTCTCAATGTTTAAGTACCTGAGTGCAGATCTGCCTCAATATGCTAAAAATCCTTGGACTTTGTGCATGTGCGAGTTTATGTATGTATGGACTCACTCTTATCAAGAATGCTTCAGACTCAGAAGTGAAAATTCACACCCCCACAGGACAAGCACCTTTCCCCAAAGCAGACTACAGCAGGCTGAATTTCTGTTTATTTGGTTTTTCAGAAGGAAAAAATGTGTAATGTCACCTTAAAAAAAATTTCACTGTAAAAAACCATCTCTGGATATGCTGTTCTAATATTTATTTTACTTCTTGGCTAGGAACTAATATTCAAATACTCAGCTCAAAATTTAATTTGTGCAACTTCAGCTTCCAGCCATAAGATTCTAATGAAGTCTTCATTATTATCAGGTTTACACTCAGTTCCGTTTACAGTGAGATTTTAAACGTTTTTATAAATTACATCTTTGCTGTATCCTGAGGTATGTTGTTTCAAAGGGAAGAGAATGCCTCTTCATTATTAAAACAGTGCCCAGCACAGGAGAGAGAACATAGCTGAAAAATAGATCAAGAACCAATTCCCAAGGAGATATTTCCTTCCCTCCCAACTCTATCTGCATACTGCAAATGAGTTCAATTTGGAGCTTGTTCTCAACACCATGCACCCCCTCTTACAACAAAGGTGTTTTTCTTCTCCATTCATCTTGGTAAAGAGAAATCTCAAATACCCAAAAATCCAGTTCAGTTTAGTTCCATGAAAATTCTTTAAAATTCAAAGGACAACCACAAAAGCTGTAGAAGCAGCATGCTGAGTGACCATCAATCCTAACTCCAACTGAGCTCCAACAAGCAGCTATAAATGCTTTACTAAGAGAACCTTTGAACCAAAAAAATTCAAGCTTGCATATTCAGTTTCTATGTAGAATTGGTGTCTGTGCTCTAAATTATTTCAATTAAGTTCAAATCAAAAAGAGGGAGATTTGAGAGAAGTAAGAACTGAGTGCCAGAGGGACTGGAGTTTTCAGCTGAACAGAATAAAGATTAACTTATTTTCCCAAGAAACAACTGAGTCTAAGATGCATAAACAAATCTGCTTAATTTACAATTAGGCTACTGTATTACACAATTGGTTTATATAAGTCCTTCCCAGTAGGAAGAAAAGCCTCTCCTGGCTTTAATCTGATTACAATTAAAAGATTAAATTTAAAGTATTTTTCTAGTAGGCCTACATGGGTTTGTATTTTACAGTATTGTGCTTGGTGTCGCTAACCTATGAAGATGACTTCTTATTAAAACAGTGGGCAAGAAGACTTGCTGATACAACTTGTATTTTCTGTCTTGTTCTTTCTGAAAGCAGAGCTGGCATTTAATGCATTTCACCAAAAAAAAAAAATCCTTAAAGCTACCTGTAGGGAAATTCATACCTGCTTAGACCAGCCAGGAACTTGGAGCTTGAATCAAGGCTGCAAAAGAACCACATATGGATGTTAGGAGGAGCAGCAGTACCTCAAGGGAATATGGTTTTATAGACTCCAGCCTTCCTCCCAGAAACCTCACGGTTCCTTGGGATCATAGATAGCATTTGGAAGCCTTACATTTTCATTTCTGTTATTGGTAAGTTAAGATAAAGATTAACAGCAAAATCTTACTAATCCAAGGAAAGAAACACAGGCTCAAAAGTGAGATTTTATTCATATTTGTTACTTATGCACAACCCAAAGTATGATAAAACTGATAAAACCAGCCTAGAATAGTGTTTACATCACTAAATTCAATTCACATTTCATCCATAAAATACCAAAAGGAAAATTACAACATTGTAGGTTCAGAAAAACAGGTTGGCTACTATGACTGAAAAATCTACACTATCTTCACTGGTCACAACTGATTGCTTTTTTTAATGCTTATTATTTAAAATAAGCACAAATTACAAAATTTCAGACACACCCAACTTCTGTGCTCATAAAATATATCTTCTGTCATATCAAATTTCAGTAGATTGGAAAGAATTTTCTGCTGAGACATTTCATTTCAGCATGTATCAAAAGAACATCAAAAGTGCTCTCACCACCTACACAGTGATGTATCACTGAGGTCCTAGTTGCACCTTCAGCTAGCTCTCAGAAGAATCATTTTGCAGGCCACTGTGCAAGCACAGCGTGATGGTAAGGACAAGGCATCTCCCACACGGTGATGAAAACCACCATCAGGCTACAGCCTAAATTCTGTTCTCTCTGGTGGACACACAGACCTCAGACTCCATGACACAAAATAAAGCAGACTTCAGCTCTGCATTTTAAGGCAAAGACAAAACCAGCTCCAAGTGGGACGGAGATCAGAGAGTACCTTCAGCTGCCCCTGGCTACCAAGAGCTGTGGTTGCTCACCACTATGCAGAGATTGGTCACACTTCATGTGATAAATTTTAACACCAGCACTGAGGCAGCACGTTACCCGTCTGAGATAAAGGCAGCCACCACGGATTGAAACATCATATGCAGATTAAACAGCAATGCAGTAGCCAACAGTTTGCATGCAAACATTGTGTTAGACTGTTACATTCTCAGGACTAAAACTGTTAATGGTGTAAACACAGGTTAGATAATCACCTTCCATTTCTCTTTTTATTTTACATACTTCTTTTAAGAACAGACGGAGGGGCCTCACAGAACAAAGGAGCTTTACCAAATGTTAGACCTGGAATTACACAGACTTCTGTCACAAAGATTAAAACTGTAATCTGGTAAGGAAGGAACTCTTTCCCTGTTATGAATAAAGTTTAAAAGCCTCATTGGGGAAAGCAGCAGCCTGACTCTTGGTCCAGAAGAGAGAAAAAAAACCAAAATTAAAAAAACCCATTTTAATACTGCACTGTTGATTAAAAAAAAAAAAAAAGGAAAACAGAGACAGTCAAAGCAGACTTTATGGCAGCAACTATTCTTAGGAAAGGACCAAAACAGTGTGTGTGTGTATATGTATATGTATATATATATATATATGGCATAGTACCTCAACAGCCATCAAAACTGCTTTAACCGCCTGTGTTTTATCCCTGGGATGTACTGGGAAAGAAATACATTCAAAGTAAGAGTTCTGAGTAAATGTGCTACATGACTACACATGTACAAATCAACACCAACAGAACTTATTTACACACATTTATACCTACAGGCATAAAGACCAAGTTGAATACTTGTGAAATGTATCTGATTGCTAGATCCGGACTGTTCCAATCTTTAGTCATAACAGTAGCATTTCTGCACTGCAATAGCCACAGGGTTTCAATCAGGTCTATCCTGCATCCAGTTGATCTTATCATAAGACTGAAAAGCTCTACGGGTATTTTCATTTTCATTTATAACACGGACATGCATCTGCTACCCAGCAGAGACCTCCCAACACTCTTCCCAACAAGCAGCCAGCAACTTAGAGCTGGTACTGTTACAGACATACCCTGTCTGCTCACCAAATGTTGTTCTTGGATCATGTGGACTCATTCTTCAAAGTATACATTTCATCATCTGCTACATTTTTAAGATAAAAAGGAAGAGAGTATAAAATCAATTCTGTATGCATAAAAACTTAAGCCCAGAAGTGGTTAAAAATAGACTAAGGTGGACATAATTAGTACCTAATAAAAAAGCTAAAAGTCACATTTATGGAACTCAACACTTCACTCAGCCATACAGTTAACTGCCCTCAAAGACTAACAACCAGACCAATTCACAAGTATCTAAGTTGCTTACATAATTAAAAGAATAAGATGTAAAGTCAAAAAAATATATTTTATCCCTTCAAGAACAGGAAAGTAAAATAAAATGCTGGTTCTGTAACAGTGCAACAACTGCAGCATATTTTGCACGCAGCACAAGAGTTGCTACATTTAGTGGCACTTAAGTATTATGCAGTAAATACTGAAAGTAAGACAAGTTTCTGATCTGCATAAGCATAATCACATCATTATTACCAGAGTTGCTAAGCTACAGCATTCTGAATAATACCAATTCAATTTTAGCACTTCCCTCACTAGCCTTAATGCATGTCGACATCCTGCTTTACATCATGCTAAGAAAGCAATCACTGAAGCCAAGTATTTAATGTAGTTGCCAGTAGGCTTGGACCACGTTCAATCTGACCAGTCGTTCTCATCAAACTCGGAGTCGTCATCAGAATCGCTGTACTCCACGGCAATGCGCCTCGACAGGATGGTGGCCACGTCATTGCCAACGGGCTCGCGCTTCGCCTCCTGCTCACGCTGCTCCTGCACCTTTTTCAGCTGGATTCCTGCAGAGACAATTACTCTCAAAGCTTTCCAGGCAAGAGATTTCATATTTGACACTGTTATTGGTGAGTTTGTTGTATTCTAACAATATACTCAGGAAGAAGGAGGGAAAAAAGAAAGCAAGCATTGAGTTAAGAGAGCCTCCCTGAGCAAGGAAGAGGGAAAGATAAAGGCAGATGGGAATTAATTCTCAGAGGCTGAATACTTCTGGACTTCTAAAACTGTCAACAATATGTTGAAGCTAAATATTAAAGACTGTACATTGTCATTTTGATCTGAAAGTGAAAGTTTTCAAGACTGTATTTGGAAATACCATTAGACCTACAGCTCCATATTACAAGCAAGGTCAGGAAGAGCCATAAGTCACTGGTTAAAAAATCAGCCTGGTGTTGGGTAACTCTGATGTCACAATGATTTTTTGCCTTTTTATATATGCCCTTTAATATACTCTTTTATATATTTGTGTATCTATATATGTATCTATATTTGTGTATATATATCTTTTGTGTATTCTTAGTGCTTTTAGCCCACATACTTCTAATTCCTTAGGTTTGATAACTGGCATAGACCCAATATTCCGTTAAGCCGGGAGACCAAACATCCTGGAAGCCTCGCAGTGGGGGGTCAGAAAGCCACAGACACCAAGGTCCTCTCCAGAACACATTCTGTAAACTAAGATAGGCCCATCCAGGGGGAAGGTTCCTCAGGACAAGGGGTTCACTTGAGCCTCTCATTGGGGAATCTTTGATAGATGTGCTAATTCACAAGGCCTATCACTGTATATGTGATGTATCGTGTGTGTGCATTTCGGTGTGTGCTGCTCAGCGCATTCCACCCGCACGGAGAGTGCACCTTAAGGATCCTTAAATAAGTACCGAGGTAAACCCCTTCTCCCTTTTAACCGTGCTTGGCTCTGATTTTTAAGACCAGGGAAAGGCAACAACTCAGTTCTGAACACAAGCAAAAATCCATGTACATCTACTGGCACTTTATGTACTAAACACAAGTGTCGTGTTCATGAGATTATGTCCACACAAACCATAGAACATGTTTGACAAAGCTGTGCATCTTTAGGCATTAGAAAATGATCCAAACTCATGGCTAACAAATGTCAGAACAGGTGTGTGGTACCTGTGGTTAATGAAATCTGCCCAGTTGGGAAAAGAAGCCATAAACTCATTTCAGTGGAAAACACTGCTCTCGTCGAAAAAAAGGAATACCTAAAACTCAGTGTGCACTTACCCATCCTGATGGCAGCCAGAAGATCACTCCGTGCATCGCTCATCGGTGCCTGCTTTGCTTCCGACGCAGGAGGAGCGTGCATTGGGGAGGAAGAGAGGGACGCACCTGCAGCAGGAGGGCCTGGAGGGGGAGGAGGTGGGCCGGGAGGAGGAGGAGCAGTGACAACAAGCCCACCAGAAGGAGGAGGATGAGTAGCTGCATATGTAGAGCCAGTCACCAGTCCAGAATGGGAAGGTGGCACAGGAAGCTGAAGGGGACTGACAAATGCAGTTTGTGCTGAAGGAATCATAGGCAGGGGAGGAGGAGGAGGAGGACCTGTAGGATTGTAATAATCCACCATCTGAGCTGGGAGCATCCTACACAAAACAGAACAAAAACATTTAATGCATTCAAAGTTAGGATTTACAGAATCATCACCCCTTAAACTGCACTCATCCAATCTCAGGTAAAACAAAAACCAAATTCAATTTAAACTGGTGATTTAAATATGCAAGTGACTATACATGTACGAATTGTCAAATACTGGTGATATATTGAGATTTAAGACAAATGTTGAAGTTAAAGGCAAGGTCCTTTCAGCACTCTACAAAGCGAGCTTTTTATCTTAATTCTCCTGCCTAGTTAAGTATAAAGCTGCATTTCTTATTAAACATCTACTCTGTGGGACTGTTAAGTACAAAGTCTTTGATGAAGAAGGCACCAAGAAAACTGCAGACTACACCCTTCAATTCCATAGAAGGCCAAGAGATAACAGAGGACACAGACATGGAGAGCAATGGAAAGTATGAAAGATTTACCCAAAGGTAAATGTATCTCATGTGCTTCTTCGGTCAAGTTTATCAGTTTAAATACCATTTAATTAAATTGATACATTTGATTGATTCTTTAAATAGGAAGCACAGGGAAGAGCTCATTTCTTTCTTAAAATGTCATTAAAAGAAATCTTAAGCAGAAAACAAATGAGAATTGATAAGAGTTTTGAAGTAGGTAAAGAACTAGATACAGAAGACGGGAGTTAAAGCAAAGTGACTGATGACATTGAGTGACACATGCCAATGTATGACAACTGCAACACCCTGACAGTGGTCATGGACCTGAGGACTAAGCACAATAATGTCTTACACACTGGAAACAACAGAGAAAGAAGAGGCTGGAGCAGTCACTCCTAACTGAGTCATCTGCAGCACGACAGCTACGAATCAGGCAAATGCCATCCCAGGATGTGTCAAGCAAGGATGACAAACCTTGGCTTACACAGTATAAAACAACACAGGCAAGAATAACTACAGCTTTCCTGGGGTTACAACTTGAAAGTTTAAGCTATTTACACAAAAGAACAGACACAGACACATTAGAAAACAGATGTTTTGTTGCTACAGGAGAACCAGTAGTCAGGAGCAAGCCTTCCTTCAGAATGCATTCAGGCAAAGTATCTACACAGGGGTCTGATAAATCTCTATCTTGAATTAAAAAGTGGCATTCCTCCTGTGGCAGTCCAGAATTTGTGTCTGAGGAGACCCCTTCCAATTCTATCACAAGCTGCCCTGAAAAGTCATTTCAGGGATGCAAAAGAGACTGCCACAATCAACAGTACTCTTTCTGCACATTTCCTGAAGTTTAAAATATTATCCAAATTACCCTGTAGCTCTACTTTCCACTTTAAAGGAAAATTATCCCCTCTTCAATATTGGATTAGGCACCCTTAATATTTTACAACCATAACGACTTTGCCATACTCAATACACACTTGGTTATTTCTGCCTTCACTATTTGTTCACTTAAATTCAGTTCATACATAGAAATTATACCAATTTTCTTCTGTCCTCCCCAAGGAGGTAACTGATGTATTTGGGGTCTTTTTGCTTGATGCATTAACACGTTACAATGGTTACGAAAAATGTGCATTCCTCTGGTTTTGCCATGAATCCACTGGAATAAATCAGGAGATTTACCCATATTCTGCTGGTACCACAGGCACCGAGCTGTGCTGGCCATCTGAAGGCTGGGGTGGAGGTGGAGGTGGTTGCTGAGGTCTGTTTAAAGTGGCATGTCGTACAGTGGTGGAGGGTGGTCTGTATTCATGCTCATGGCTTTGCGATGCTGCCATATACTGTGGACCATCTCCTGCTCCATATGACGGCATTGCTATCTGCTGATGGAGGGAATGATTTGGAGTAGCAGGATAAGAATAATCTGTAACATCAGATGCATGGGACCTAAAATTGAAGTAAATTGATGCAGAAGAACAGATTATGTGAGTGTAACAGGGCATTGTCTAAATAACTGACAAAAAAAGCTAAAAAGAATACAATCAGCATTTTTCTTGCAAGAGGACTCCCCGATTTATCAAGCACCGGTCCCTTTTAAGTCCACAGAAAGCACAAGAATTTTAGTAGCCGTAAGGAAGCTTATGGTTTTTGTCAATGATCTTGACAGTGCATTGTTGGAAATGATAATACTTACCAGCCTGCCTCAGGTTAACAATGCCAGCAGAAAAAGAAAAGCAATACTACAAGCACTTGCAATTATGCAGAAGTACAAATTTTACCAATGCAGAGAAATCCAATTTCAAAAGTTAGACAACACTTTTTATTTTGTTTGCATAATTAATTGTGTTGGAAAGGCTTAAAGAAACTGGGAAATGTAAGCATTAGTTGAGCAGAGAGTTCATAAAGATACAAAGTCTAGGATGCTCTGTCAAATAAGCCCAAGAGAGGGAGCAAAAGTATCTTTTCATCCCATTACTGTGAAGACTTGTTTTAGTAATAATGAACAATGGTGCAGCCTGGCTTTTAGTGAACACAGTAAACTGATGCACTTATCTGTGAGACTGGAAGCAAGGTAAGCAACAAAAAGCCAGGGCTTTGAGCAAAACAAAATAACAAACCCTTTGGGCATTTTGTCCTCTTTCATGCTTCCTGCCTGTTCCATTTTCTTTGCGTCACTCATGAACTCAATGCCCATTTTCCTTCTCTCCCACTCTTCTTTTCTTGTTCTTACTTTTCTCACATTAATTTGCTGGTTTCTGTTTGGATTCAGTTTGTGTTTCTCTCTCTAAAGTACAACAAGTATAACAAATACATTGTAAATTGCCACAGTCCAAACACTGGGATGTCAACATTAAACGCTTAAGTCTTACAACTAGCAAACGAGAAGAAATAAGAGCTTTTTTTTTTTACTTTAGCATTAGAAAAAAACCTTTTTTTTGTAAACCTTGTATAAACAAATACACTTTTTTGAGACCTGACTTACAAAACACTGCTCATGCAGTAGCTGGCAGCATAAAAATGTCTCTCAAACCAGTGCATATTTCTATACGTATGGGTTTTTATAGCTTAAGACTTCTCCAAGATGAAAAAATAGAAAAGCCTTCTCTCCACCTCACTACCATTCACACAATTAACCCTTCATGGATGTAAAACAGACTTCAGGATTCAATCTCAGATATCTGATTCACTGAAATGTAAAATACTCCATAATTTATAAAATATGAAAGGCTTATATAAGTACAAGATATCTGTCATACCACAACATCAAAATCCAACACAGAGATGCATCCTACAATTTCTGCTTAAAAAAGTCCTACAGATTGCAAATACTGCAGATATCTGCAAACAGCCAAATACATGTTGACACTGCTGAGAGATAAAAACAAATCGATATGATAATTTAAACTCAGGAATCCTGGAAGCAAGGTGTTAAAGCTGAAAAAAAAAAAAACACCCAGACTCAAAATGTGTGAAACAGAACTCCTGATGAAAAAATCCACACCTTTTACTATATCAACCTATGGAAAGCTTTGTCAGTCTGCAGTGTTTCATTATGACTAACAGGAGATAAATTTTTCATTAGAAACGGTTAAACAAGCAGAGGTTTTTAGACAGCTAGGGAGTCTGAATATATTACTGAAAGATTAATAGCAATATCAAATACTATGTTTCAATTACAAGTTCATTACTGTTCACAAATACCACAGCGTTACAAAGTTCCAAGAAGGGGTTTTTTTAAAGTGATCTCCACTGGACAGTGGACTAAAGGCATCAGTCCACACTCTTGCAGTGGTAGCTGTCTCCTCAACCTGGCCATTTAACAATTTAAACACTTTTTCCAGTGGACTCTATTATTTCTATCTTTATTGCTAGCAGTTAATCAAAACAGACAAAGGAAACAAAATAAGTGTGAAAATCCTCTGGTGAGATAAGCTTAGTGAAAAACTAAGACTTCAATGCACATCAGGTAACTCCCACTGAGCTCAAAAGGAATCTCAGTCAATGAAAATGAATTCTGCTGTGTATCTCTAAGCAGAGATTTTTGTTATTTCAAGCAATAACATCTCATCTGGTTTTCTAGCTTGCTTTTTAGACTAATGTAATATCAATAAGCTGAACTCTTCTCCCACTGAAGCATTCTGTTACAGGCAAAAGTATTCTCGACTGAGTAGATCACAGAAAAATATTTATTACGCTACCAGCAGAGCACCAAACAACAAACGAGACACTAAGGAAGAGCTACTGACATTATCTAGTAGAGGCTTAAATGTTTTTGTAACTACAGCTACTGAAGATCAAACACAAAGCATGCAGCAAACACTTCTTTCTCTGCAGTGCATCACATTACGGTGACAAAATGCTCATGTGAAGCTGAGGAAGAAAAGAATCATTATAGAATCTGTTATGTCATTTATGCTTTAAAATAATTTTGAAAAGAATGTTTCAAACATGTATTGTATGTTTTGTCTATTTCCATCCTGTAAAAACACCTAATTCTATTCAGTATTGCTGAATATACAACTGTGGTATAATAAACAACTTTGCTGTAAACAGACCTAGTATCTGGGGACAGTGATCCCTCGGAAGATGCTCCATGGTACACACTTTGAGACAACCTGTTGTCAGGTCTAAGCTCTTTGTCATATGCCATCATATTCCACTCCTGGCGTCTGTTCCTGGCTTTTCTAACCTTTTTCACCTCACGGGTGGTGCCATCTATACGCTTTTGCTCCTAATGTCCAAACAAAAGAAATAAAGCATGCAAAGAGAGAGAAAAAGGAAAGGAAAAAAGCTGGTTAAAATGCAGTTAGAGTGCATGAAAATAAGACCAGATTTACAGATGAAGCCAAGTCTTCATAAAATTTCTCTGCTTATGCTATGAACTTCATTAGTAGCAGGACTTTTGATTTGCCTTTGTTCTGTATGATGCACATGCTACTGTGATACCAATCTACTGGTTTTCCTAATATAGAAATATGATCAATTTTAAAAGCCAGAAAGTTTAACTTCTTCTGACATAACATCTTTTATTTAGACGTTATTTTATTTATTGTAATTTTCATCTCCTGCAAATCAAACTTCTGAGAATGTTAAATAACCTCAGGGCTATTGTGGTTATTCATTAGGGTCACAATCAAGAGGGCCTGGGGAAGTATGCAGAAATTGGACACACTTTCCTATTCCATAGTCTATGTGAAATTATTTCTGTTTGTTTTAACTTCCTCTCCCTTCTTAGATCTGATTAACTACCGAAATTCCTCCTAGTTTCTCTTCATCATTGTTTCCCATTATCTTATATAAAAATGAATTACACTAATTCTCTCTGCAGTGAGTCAGTAATACACAGGCCAGCAGTATATTACAGCTTGATAGGTTCATGGCAAACTTGTCTGCTTATATCTTTCAATATAACATCAGGCTCAACCAATGTCAGTGTTCATCTTATTTATCTTTACCTCACTGACAGTAAGATCTCCTAATACTGGAACTCAATGCTTTCACACCTCAGAAATGTTGTCCTCACCTACTTCTGACTACTCAGTATGAATATAAAAATCATAGTGGTGCTTCAGTACAAAAAATGAACAAGTTTTCTCAGTTCAGACTGAGAAGGTTATTTATCTGCTGCTCCTTTTCTCAGTATTCATGAGAGCATAGGGGTTTTTTTATCAGCTCTAGATCCCACACCTTAGAATACATGTTTTATCTATTAGAAGGTTGGCATTAGGCTTTTGGCTGTGAGAAAAATAGTTTCTCATGAAAGAATTATATTGCTATTCTGAGGATGCAGTCAATGAATTGTACTGAGAGAAGAGCTTGGTCAAACTCTGGTAGGCAAGCCTTTTACTGGGGAATCTAGAGCTGCAAAGTAAGGGATAAGAGTTGGAAAGCTAGCTCAACAAAAAGTGCATCACAGATGAACACAGGTTTTTTACTCCAACTGTAGAACAGCACTGAGTAAATAATTCTGAAATAATATCTGGCATTATATAACTAACAAAAATCTACCAAATGGCTTACTTGCCTTTGTTTTGCATCTCTTGCTCATTCATGCATGTTTGCATGAGGGACCTGCTGATCCTGCTAACATTAAGAATGACAGAAAAGACTTCTTCAAGTTCAACACCAAAATGTTTTGACAACTCTTGCTTACTCCTACAGTAAACAGATTTTTAGTCTGATTTATGTTAAATAAAGTTGATCATCTTGGTTCTTCATCAGTTCTCCCAAAATATTTTTCCTCCACAAACTTTTTAGAATCACACTCTTTTTATGTTTGATAACCACTTTTTCACATCAAATTCTGCCAATACAGGATTTGGAGCAGAAAGGACACATATTCAATCATGCTTTATTTTAAATATATAAAGTTTTGCTAATTGCCATGATTGCATATATGCTTGTTAAACACTTTACATCTGTCTTTTTGAATTACTTGCTGCAAATGTTTTGGGTTTTTTTAATTTGTGACTTTTATCCTGATTCATTTATTAGGATTTTGTTACTGAGTCATGTTAGATTCGAGAAGACAGTCCAAGTAAGCCTTTTGGTTCGTTGAAAACACTTAGTTTTGTCTTCTTTCAGAACAATAATTTCCTCATTTAGATGTTACAACTACATATTTCTTGCAAGATTCTAAATAAAATAAATATCCACCTTTTGATGCCACTGGGAAGACAATCATTTTGATACAATTCCTGTACAATCACGAGTGCTTACATGACTGCTTACAGTTACTGTTTACTATTTAAAAGTTTAGTTTTAAAGAGATCTTTTTTTTTTTAATAAAAAGGTAAATACATATGGATGTATAAACAACAAAAAATAAACACAAAACTTAGCTGGTTTTAATTGGATCAGATTTCAGTTGGATAGGTTGTTCCAGACCAGCATCTGTAAGCATGCTAATGAATAAATACACTGGAATCTTTTTTACTCAAGCAGTACTAAACCCTACTGGTAGTGATTTTTTGATTAAATACTACACTGATACATCTCTAAAACATTAAATGTCTTCCAAAACAGTGGGGCAGCCCTATTAGTAGCAGCTGAAAAAGCTAAATATACCTCTAAGAGTAATTTTAAGTTGTTCCAGTAGCAGTTTCATGCCCTTGCAATGGTGACAGCTCTAGCTTTACTACCCAGGGCAAAGATGACAGAGTTCTAGGGGAGCTGAAGCCTTTCGAGACAACTACAGTTTGAAATACTTCTCAGGAAATTAAAGTAATATTAAGAGCAGTTACTTTTTTTTAACCAAGTATAATAGAAGTTATGGCAGACAAAGTGGATGCTGTAGATCAAGCCAGAAAACAGGTACATATCATTCAAGTTGTCAGGAAATTATTTCAGCAAACACAAAACATATTAGAGCCTTCAAACAAGGCTGAGTTAATTGTAAGTTTGATATTTGCATCAAGAATTAGCCAATGATATTACAAGCATCTTAATAAAGAATTAAGAGCTAGTAACAGAAAGTAGCTTCAGCAAGTATTTGCAACACTTTCAAACAACTGGAAGCAGGAGGCACAAATTTATAAAATCCTATCAAAACACAAGTCATCAAGAACGATTTCTGAGATACAAGCTTTCCAAATTTAAAAATTTTTACTCGTTTAAATAGCTAATTATTCTCAGACAAAAAGCGGGAACAATAAAAAGCAAATGACAACAACTTTCCTTTGTTTAATCACAACTGCCCCACCTACAGTCATTCAATTCAGAATACTACTCATACATACCAAGTCAAAACTACATTGAACTCTCAGACACTGATCTACTGAAAGGAAAAAAACTGACTACACAGATTTTAAAGAATTAAAAGTACAGTTTTCTTCATATAAAAGTTCACCTGAAGGAGCCAAATCAGAGGAAGCCTGTTAGAATTTTTTAATTAAACTGTATATAGAAACAAAAAGCATGGTATTTGAGGCAAGAAAATCAAACTACTCACAAACCTCCTGCTGCAAAAGCTTGAGCACTTAAGGCAAATTACCAAAATAATACTGGAAAACTGATTCTCTGGTGCAGGGACTACTCTCAGATTTCACTGAGCACCTGGAAAATTGAGGCTAAAAACTAGCTGTATTTGGCCACCTGAGTAGTATGGCACTTGGATGTCTAGCTTGTAATTTGCTAAACGATACCACATTTATTTTACTTGCACAGTTTCTCAACATCTGTCAAGTTTTGTGCTTCTGCAGAGTACAAATTGAGTAAGGAATTATCATTTAATAGATTGAAAATTTAAGTTCAGCTACCAAATTGTTAACAAATGCTCTGGATTCTGCTACCATAGGGACAACAACAAAAGAAAAAGGACATTTGGTTCAGCAACCTGTGGAACAAAGTGTGCCTGGGAGACATCTCACCCAAACCATCCTAAAGGATGGTCCATCTCTAAAGGACCCAGATCATTAAATGCTCATTAGCAAACCATCTTCTGGAAAGCTAAAACTGAGATTTCTTCCTGTCACAAAGTGAACTTTATCCATGCAAACTCAAGTCCATGCTGCTTTCTTTTTAGTTGGACTTGGTATATATTTAATCAAATCAAATAGTACTTCAGCTAGAATTTATCAAGGGGTATTTCTGTGATGTATGGCTATGATCCTACATGATTGGAATTGAGCACATTTGCATTTGGTTTGTAGACTGTAAGAAGACAATTAAAATCTACATAAAATATACCATGGATGGAAATAAGCACAATGTGTTGCCTAAGATAAAGTCTAAAAGCAACTTAAATACATAAACTAGTTTTGTAGAAATCGTTCTAAAGGAATAAAGAAATGTTCAAGTCATTTTATAAATTCTTGTAAGAGCATCTGTATTTTTTTCCTTTAAAATCAGAATGGAAAAAATGGGAAATGAGAATGGAAAAAACTGTAATTCCAATTCCTTTCCTCTCACATTACAATGTCTTTTTCTGGAGCACAAAAGGGCCATTTTTCTGGGTACCACTAAGCAGATACTGGCAAAGGATTCAAGAAAGTATCTTGGAATATAACTACAGTACTCCTAAAATTCAGTGTGCTGCCTTCTTAAAATAGACAGGATAAGCTATAAAAATGGAATGTACTGAATCTACAGCCACACAAAGACGAACAGTCTTTCCATGCACACAAACTAAGTATGACCTGGCAATTTTTATGCCTGGACAACTGCACACAAAACTGTAATGCACAAATGTGCTATTATGTTTCTGCTTTTACCTTTTGTCTCCTCTTTTCTTTTCGCTTATCTTCAGTGTCTTGTAACATTTTTTCTTTCCAAAGATCAAAAAAATAGGAAGGATCAGTATAAAACTTCAATCCATCTTTCTTATCATCCCTGGAAAAATAGCAGAAGAAAAGCTAAAAATACATGAATTAGTATGTTTTGAAATCAGGAAACTTACCTCTGATGGTCATCCAAGCCTCCAGCTGATCAATAACAACCCCTACTAACTGGATGTCCATAAACAAATACCACTGTTTGTAGCAGCAGAAAAAAGACATCCTTCAGTCATAAAGCCTACAAATTTACCTTCCAATAAAAAATTCTTACAAATTAAGTACACTACAAATGCTCTGATATACCATTCTTTAAAATATATATATATTTATTGCAGACTGAATTTTATACAGACACCTCACAATGCAGTACCTCTCAAAAACTGAAGAACACAGTAAAACCCTGTTGTCCACAACCCTTCAGACAACTTGCACTCATTTCATGAACAACAATAGTGGAAATGGGAAAAGGAAGCAGAAAACTCAGTCCTGCTTGCTGCTCTTTTATTCACCAGTAAGTAACCAGGAAAAGGAAGGGTACAGATTGTACGTATAGCTGTGTGCATGTTGGGGACAAGAGGCAGAATAGTGAGAAGGCAAAAGCAACAAACACAACTTTCTGGATAAAGACACCGAGGAAGCCAGTTTAGTGTATTTTTTTTCACTTTTTTACATAATCGATGGCCCTTGTTCTCCGATCCTGTGCTGCCATGTAATACTTGTGTTGAAATATGATGATTTTTGTTAGGTATGACTTACGATTTTAAGTGTGGCAATAGCAATTTTTGTTTCCATGAACAAGGAAGTCCTTGAAAAATCAAATCTCATTAATTAATATAGCTTTTCCCTTCTGCTATAATTATTCTCTGCATACAATTAGGAAATAAAGAGCCAAGTACAAGAAGGTAAACAATGGGTATTTCCTTACCTATAAGGTGAAAGAATATTCAGAGGTGGTGGTTTGTCACTTTGATTATAAATATCAGCCACCGGGTTTGGAATGCTGTTCTTTGAAACTACCTGCTGGTCTTGAACTGTTGAGCTCTTGAATGCTTTTTTCATGTTGATGTCCTGTAAGGATACTGTTAGAAACAGAAATACATTTACCACAGGTTTGAAACAAATGAAAGTGGATAAACAACATCCATTTTTCACTAACTATTCGAAATATTTTCAGCAAGATACAGAAAGACAGGTTTTTCCTTAGTGGACAATCCTGATATTTAAGTGCAAAGCCATGTAAGAATTACCACAATAAAACAGATTTAAGTCTCACATGGTCCAGAACCTCACTTAAAATAATGGGACCATGGACTGTGTCTTGGAAGATGATGCAAGAATGCTATCACATGCAGATGTCCAATGATTTCCTGTTTTTATGAGGTTTATCATGGAGTTCCAACAGCAGAAAGACTGGCTTCAAGACTGAAAGGCAAAGTCTGGCATTCCTCTGGCACAGTGTATCTCATAATTACACATGGTATCCATACACATTCCAACCCATTCTACAATTAAATTACAGCTGCAACAACCTCCTGTGAGAGACAGAGTTCCACTTATTTTACCCTCTTTCAACTCCTAAGTCTACACATATAATTGAACACTCCTTGCTTTAAAGTTTTCCTTATGTCTCTACAGAGAGAAATACTTGCACTCCCATACTTCCATTTTATCTTTTCACATACATAGCTCTGGGGGAAACAATGCCAGGCTTTTCATTCTTCCTTTTCAAATGAAAGATTTAAGTTGGTTTTAATTGTTCCTGTCACTTTTACCAAGACTTTCTTTCACTCTTAATACAAGTTTTCATGAGATGCAGCAATCATTGTTAAAGAAGATCCAGTTAAAGGCCAATCACAATTTAAAAGTGGCAGTAAGCTCTTGATACCATCTTCCACTCCCTAATCACCCTGAAATACAGGTTTTAGATTGCAGTTGAACAGGATGCTGAAGTCTTCACTGGTTTGTCTACAATGACACTGACCACTTGTGGATTTGATCCAAGTGTTTTATAAGAGTGTAAGCTGTAGGACTTGTGCAAACAAAATGCACTGGCTTAGTCTCTTTTTATTCCCACTGACATTTCATGTAATATTTCTTGCCCATTCATCTAATTTGTTGAGTCTCAAGGACAAACTGTGAGAAATTTCACAAGGTAACTGAACAGTAATGGTCAAAAATGTAGTATACTGATGACCTGAAAAAAGAAAAGGGATGAAATTTTACACTGTTTTTGTTTGTCACAATGGACACCAAATCCCACCCAGACTTCTCTGCCCAACTATTTTTGTTATCTGGCTTGCTTCTCACTCCAAGAACTACTAAGTTTCTTCTGTAACTTTTACAATAGCAAAAAATTAAAACAGAATATTTCATGTCTAATAGTCAATCCCCCATTCACATCATCTGAAGTATCAAAACATAATTTTTGAAAGTACTTTCTATTTAAACCTGCCTGTAAGTATATTTCAGGCAGATTTTTTAGATGTATGTATCTGAATTGTTTCATTCTTGTTTGTAGGAAGACATTCAAAAGAGTAAAAAAAAAAAAACATTTTTCTGGGGATTTTTAGAGTAATTTATTTATATGCTTTTGAAAGCTTAATCTCAATTATTTTAAATGTTCTTTCAACTGTAGTATTATGTATATTAAATATTTTAAATACACTGTATTAGTTATAGCTAAGAATATAAGAAATCACTGATGCAATCAAATCTGAAGGGTTTTTAAAAACCACCTTGCAATTGACATTTTGCTTAAATGCCAAAGCTATCCAGAAACATACTACTTCTGACAGCACAATGAATTATTATAAAGACTTCAACTTCTACAGTGAAACAGCTAATAAAATTTACTACTGACACTAAGGTGACAGCAGTTTTTATATACAGCTTATTAATATGAAGCATGATTAGCAATGCAAGAGTAACAACTGCTGTCAATTTAAAATAAACACTGATTAAATTCTCAGTCCATACACTGGTTTCCCCTTCCAATAGATTGCTTTTAATTATTCTCCAAACTCTGAAGAGTAGCTGGGTGGTACTGTATAACACTAATGAGACTTTAATGAGGCATTAAAAAAAAAAAAGGAGGAAAAAAAAAACAGTAGCAAAACCACGATGAGACCTACATTTCCAAAAGTACAGTATATGAATATCATCTATGATATATGAATGGCTCATAGTACCAACACCAGATGCCTCAAACACTAAGCTGAATAGTGATCCCCTAAGAGCTTAGTTTATGTTCCCATACAGCTCTTGACTCCTAAGACAGTAAAATGCAGGTGGCTTGTACCAAAAAATCAGAGTGGTTTGGTTTGGAGGGGACCTTAAAGATGATCTCATTCCAATCCCCCTACTGTGGACAAAGACACCTTTCACTAAACCAGGTTTCTTCAGAGATAGGGCATCCACAGCTTCTCTGGGCAATTGTGATAGTCTAACAGTTAATATGTTCCAAAACTATAAAACAATGACACGTAATAATTTCCAGACAGTAACCAGCCAAAGAAGGAAAACTAAATATTACACTATTACACTATTAAATACCAACAGTAAAATTTGATATTGGCACTAATAACTGGCACTATAAATATATAAACCACAAAAATCTGAATGGCAAGTAAAATATGTAAGCCATATAAATAGCTCTATTAAATATATCACAAGTAGCATTTACTACTACTGAGTCAATACTACACTATTGTCCTGATATAAAAAGCTTTTACATTTTAGTAAGTGTCAGGAATCATTTAAACAGGAAGTACATGCAGTGGCTGGCTCAGACATGCAGCATGGAAGCCAAGATGCATGTTAACAGCTTTTAAAGCTAGACAGATAAATGCTTTATCTACCCAAATAAGTGCTTTCAAACAATATAATGATGTTACTTTAAATCCTTTGGTTTTACCGTGTATTTATGAAGTGAATAACCAAGCTCGTAAGCAGGAAATATTTTTAAAGGAAATACAGTTTCTAGTGAGTAGAACCCCCTAAACAATTTCACTAGTTGATCCAAACAAAGTACCTTGTTTAGATACAGAGTATTGCAAGACCTTTGATGACCACAGAACAGATACTACCAGTGTGCTTTGTGACTATCCTACCCTGAAATTAATAGGGACACCCAGAGTCTCAAACTTTTTCCAATATTCGACTTACTTCCAGTAAAGTCTATATTTATTCATTTATGATTTACTACACTCACAAACTCAAAGTTTTCCTTGAAAAAGGCAGCTTAATAGTTCCATTACTATAGGGGCTTCTTGACTGAAGAACACTTTTACTTGTTCTGCTAAAGTGATTATTCCCAGCTTGCCTTACTGAGACAACAAGATGAAATATCGGCACAGGATTACTTGGAAAAGACAGAGGTTATTGTGCAATTAAATACTGTGGTCTTGTCAACATCACTTCTGGCTCAATGCTTTCATGCAATTACCTACCCTCTTCCACTGTTGAATCCAGCTGGGTGACTTTGACAGCAAGGCGATCAATTCTGTCTTGGAGGGAATTTGCTCTGATGTAGAAGCTGTTGGCCTCATTAAACAATTCACCAAATATGTCTTCAGCATGTTTGCCTGTGTAAGAAAATAGACAAGGAAATCCCTTTGCTAGAGGCTTACAAAACACAAGACAAACAGCTTCAATATCATGAAGTATAATAAAATACAGTAGCTGTAGGATTAGAACAGCACAGTTTGTCATTCAGCAAAATTTGGGGCAACAGATTTGTACAAAAATGTCAAAATACACTATAAATTCTGCCTGAAGTCTATTCTTCTGGACATCCTGATTAGCAGTCTTCTTGAAAACAAAGGGAGACTTACAAATTCTAATCCTCATGTAGCTGAACTACTGTGATAAAAAGGCCTAAAGTTACTACAATCCATAAAAGCTTCTAAAGTACATTTTGAAATTAAAATCTTGCAATCCATAGTAGCTGATATTCAATTTTAAGTATAAGCACAGGCCAACACCAAAATTAAAGCAGAGTGAAACAGATCAAAACCAGGATTCTCCTGCAAGGCAGCCCACTTACCTCTACAAATGCTGAGTGCATACATTGCTGTCCCTGGAGTCATTTTAGAGAGGGTCAGAGGGCACTGACCACATTTACCCATGGCCACACTGGACTTGGTGCACAACCTTTTCAGCCTCCCTTTCACCTGCTGTATGTTCTCAATCACTGTGAGAGTGGACAGTCCAGTCCAGATCACCAAATCACTGAATCAATTAGGTTGAAAAAGACCTCTGAGATCATTGAGTCCTATGATAGGTCCTATCCAACCTATGACCGAACACCATTACGTCAACTAGACCATGACATCAAGTGCAACATCCAGTCTTTCCTTAAACACCTCCAAGGGATGGTGATGCCACAATCTCCTGGGCAGCCCATTCCAATGTCTTAATGACACTTTCTGTGAAGAAATTCCTTCTAATGTCCAACCTAAACCTCTCCTGGAACAGCTTAAGACTATGTCCTCTCAACCTGTCACTTGTTCCCTGGGAGAAGAGGCCAACAGCCAGCAGGCTACACCCTTCTTTCAGGCATTTGTAGAGAGTGATAAGATCTCCCTTGAGTCTCCTTTTCTCCAGGCTAAACACCCCCAGCTCTCTCAGCTGCTCCTCAGTCTTGTGCTCCAGATCCTTCACCGGCTTTGTTGCCCTTCTCTGAACCCGCTCCAGCACCTCAGTGTCCTTCCTGAACCAAGGAGCCCAGAATTGGACACAGTACTCAAAGGCACAGCCTCACCAGCGCCTAGTACAGATCTGCAGCCTCAGGCCCTTTCCTAAAAGTCCTTCAGTGGACAGAAGGTGCCACATGATAAACCAAATCCCTCCTTGGTGCACACACCATTGTGCATGGCCCATCCTTTCCCAGTCCTCCCACAGACCTAGGCATGCTCATCCACAGTTTGACTCTCTTTATGCCCCGGTCCACAACTCTCATCCACTCCAGATCAGTGGTTCCAGATCCACAATTTAATACTTCGCCTGCCCCAGAACTTACCCTACATCCAAACTCATTGCTCCCACTCACTGAACTGATGGTCCCTCCTACCCAGATACTGCTAATTTCATTTGAGAAGTCTCCCTCTACAATTTCTGCAGCCAAATCCCCTCAAGAAATCCTTGTAAAAAGAGAAGTCCTGCCTCCTGCATTTAACCATGCTTTTTAAACAAAAATATATTTTAGAAGCCTATTTCTGAATTAGGCTCATCTTGTTATGACCTGAATCAAGAAGAGTCTGAGGAGCAGAAATGGAAGGAGGGGGGGCAAGTAAAACTATCTAATAGTTGGAAGAATATGGAATATGCATTAACCACCTAAATGACAGTGACTTCCAAAAGAACAGCCATTACTGACATTTAAAGTTGGGTCCAATAACCAACCTCAATACTTCACAAAGAAAAGTAAAAATACAGTGAAAATTTCAGTTAAGATCCCATCCTTAGATAATAATTCAATGTAAAAAAAATGGCCACCCTGAGGAAGTCAACAAGACAATCTGCCCCTTTCTTGGATCACTTACCTGAGGGGGAGGAAACAACAACTAGATTAAAACATTATTGGAAAACACAGTTTGTGAATCACAAAAATGAAGTGATTGCCTTTGAATGGAGGACTTTACCAGTAGTAGTTTTCATTACTACATGTAAGATCAGCCAATAATTAACCCAAAATGTTAAGATATGTCAGTGTATGCAAGCTCTGCTTCATATATACGTGGAAGGTGGATAAGAAAGATTTGCTGTCTACTTGCTCCTAATCTCCTCCCCCTCCGAAACAAAAGTCACACACAACCACAGCACAGCTGAAGTTCAAAATCATCTGGTCCAATTCCCTGCTCAAAGCACAGTGAGACAGAGCAGGTTGCCCAGGACTCTGACCAACTGGGTTTTGAACACTCACAAGGATAGAGGCTCCACAACTCTTCTGAACTACCCATGCCAGTGTTCAACCACCTTCACACTTAAAGTGTTCTCTAAGTGCTTCCCTGCAGCTAGTTGAAATTCACTTATAATCCCCACTTGATTTAGTTGCTTCCAACGAAGATGTTATTCCAAGCTTTGGAAAAAATAAGCTTTTCAGCTCTTCAACTAAATAAAGCAGTAATTGCATTCTTCAGCCACCAGTATTCAGAGCTCAATCAATTTTAATAGATGTTAGTTTATGTTAATATATTGAAATCAGCCTGCTGAGGGAGAACTGCCACATTCTAGGATTAAACACATCACCACTAGAGAAGTCGAGGAGATGGATGCTTGTCAGTTATCTTTCAGAAGGCAAAGTGGAAACATACTTCTTTTAATATTTAATTTTTTTAAAACACTTGCTAGCCTAGAACACATGGAAGACAGATTGTTAATCTCCCGTCTGTGAAAATAGTGACATAGTAAAGCAGTCTTGGACATGCTGTGTGATTAACCTCATGCAGTAAGTTTTAGAAATAAAATAATACTTCAAGTGTTTTCTATGTTGCCATCTTTTAAATTAGATTTTTAACAAAACAGAAACAAACAGAAAAAAAAAAACTATCTGAAATTGCAAGCATGTATCTTTCAACTTAAGAGCTGATTTTGGCACTGTAAGACAGTAATTTAAAAACATTAGGTGTTGCCCAACATGTGGACAACCTATACATTAATTTAAAAGTCCACTGAAGAAATTATGCAGTCTTTCCTTCTAAGGTTCCCTCCAACTACAGAAGACAGTGATTCTACCCACCCATTTGTAACTGGATTAACTAGGAATATTAGAATCATGCTTTCCCCCTCCTCTTTTTTTAAAGATGCAAAACTGGTAAGCTGCTACTGACTAGGTCTTGATTTCTCACAGTACCTCTAGCATGATACTTAAAGGCAAAAAAGCAACCTTTCCAACCCAGCCTCATTCAGGAGTACTAGAGGATAGTGACACAGATGGATGCACTGTGCTCAGGTCTGCATGAAAACTAGTGAAACTGAGCCAATGGCCAATCTACTCAAGAAAATACTAAGAGGCAAGTTGGTGGATGTTCTTCTCTGCATGAAAGAAAAACTCTTCCAAGTCTCCACAGATTACACTTCCTCCAGGGTATTTACAGGTACAGCCTGCACATGTTCCCTGTCCTTCCCCTCCAGTAGATTCTCTCCTCCGAAGTGGAGGTGAACCCCCTAGACAAGATTCTGCCTCATATAAAAGTGCACAGTTTCATACAGAATGCTGCTCACTCTGCCTGTGCTCCAAGCCAGCTGGCTGGAAACAAACCCAACTCTGAAAACATAATACAGAAAAAGCTCTCCTGAAAGCACATTCCCTTTGGATAGGAACTTGTTCATGTCTCCTGAAAAGAGCAGAGGCAGAAGAAAGCCAAATGTGTATGTAACAGTACAGACTGCCAGTTTTTAAAATCCACACTGAACTCACAGTGCAACACTAAATAAACAGCGTGACTGCAAGATAGACCTGAACTTGCTCGCTCTGTGCCTCAAGCTGTGGGAACACCAACCAGCTCTGATGTTGTCAGCAGGACATACTACTTCAGCTCCAGCGCATCATTTTTCTATGATCGTTTCCTTGCTCCCAGTTGGCTCAAAGGACAGGCAAAGCAAATGCTGTCTGCAGAAAATACCCTCTGCAAACATGACATTTTTCAGACTGTGGATGAAAACTGTGGTGCATTTCACTTGTTAAATACCACGTATTCATCTGTTAAGACTAAGGACACATCACTTATTTGCAGAGATCTTTAACCTGACACTAACAGAACTTCAGGGGCTGTCTACAAAGACTTCAGATGACCCTAGAAATCCGTTAAGGGAAAATTGCAGGACATGGATATAAGTAGTTCCTCAGCAACAATCATATGAGGATGTAAATACGCAGTAGAACAGATTAGCCCCAAGACCAAATCTGGGTAAATGAAAGCTGTACACATTCCTAGCAAGTCAGACAAGTAAAAAGTATATTATCTACTCTTGGACAATCCTTGCACAATACCAAAATGAGGTCTTATCACATATCCTTTAGTGCAATTAGAACATTAGCCATTCTTCTCACTTTTCTGAAACTTAAGGATTTTCTGAAACTACTAAGCAACTGCCTGAGAAAACAGTAAATGAAACCCAATGACAATACAAACATAAATTAACTCTAAATAACATTAGACGCTAAATTGTCAGCTGCTGTTCAAGAAAGATCAGAGGATCATTTGGAAGCTTATCTGAAAATAGTAACTCAATGCTTAGCAACAATCAAAATTCTACAAATTTTTAGGGAAATAATGACAAAACAGAAAAAGTCAGTTTTGAATACGATCTGAAGTCCTCAACTCTCCACCTTAAAAAACCCACAACATACCCTAACTTACATATCCAAAGCAGAAATAACAGTGACCAGAAAAACAAAATGGTTTCTATTCAAAAAGATCACTAACAGATCAGGACACTTCAACCTGGAAAAGTACCACCAGGAGAACAGGATAAAGACTTAATAAAATCACAAATTCTTATGGAAATGCACAAGATGAAAGCACCTTTCATTATTTTTCATTACACCAGAATGAGAAGGTATCAAAAGGAAGAAACAGGTCAACTTCTGTTGTGGGACATTCTGCCACAGGTCATAGGCCAAGAAAAAGCTGCAATCCCTATTTCAACAGATCTAAGCAACACCACAGATGACAGTTTTACAAATGCTCATTACATAGGATGATTCAGATGGACCTCCAGCTCAGAAAAATCGCTAAATCACTGACTACTGAAAAGAGGAAATGCTGTGTTTCTTGTCCTCTTTCCCTAAGCATTTTTTTTCTATCATCATAAACTGAACACCAGTGGGCCCCATAGTCTGAGCTCCATACAGACTCTCAGTCTTAAACCACTTCCATTTACAAAGTGAAGCAACTGATGAAGCAGTTATTTCTTTTCTAGGACCAGCATTATCAGCACAAACAACAGCTGCTGATTGTTAAACACTGTCTGAATCTCTTATCCCTTTCATTAAAAATATTGTTCATCTTGCAAACACTCCAGTCATGCTTCTAGAATTGCTAGTGGTGGTGTCACCTGACAGGTGTGGTGTGTAGGCTACTCTGTACAGAGCTGATGTTAGCCTGCCAGCTTGTTCAGCAAATGGCATCCTTTCAATGTGCCTAATTTCATTCATATGAATTGAGCACACATATATATAAAAGAGAAAGCTTAAGAAACATTAGCACATTACAAAAAACTAAAATTTCAGTCAAATGTGTCATTTGATGCCAGGAGGCAGAAGAGTTTGCTGGCTCAATCCTGTAGAACTGAAAGGCTAGAAGAACTCAAGCGCTAGTCTTGTTTCTTGCACTAATTTTTCTCACCTTAGAAAATCTCTGGTTTTCTATGCTCCAGTTTTTTGGCTGGGGCTTTTTTTTGATGGCTTTTTTTTTTTTTTGCTTGTTTGTTTTTTTGTTAATTTGCTTTTTGGAGTGGGGTTTGGGGGTGGGGGGAGGGTTCGGTTTGGTTTTTCGCTTTTAAAATATAGAAGAGCATAAAAGCAATGAAATAGCGTATTATTACAATACATAAGTGGTAATGTCCCATACCATCATTTTGCTATTTAAAACAATCCATCTTAAAGCTTTTCATCTCTTCAGTTTTTCATCATGTATCAAATACCTGCAGGAAGTTACAGATACTTACTTAAGCTGCTTAGCTGGCGTATGATAGCAGCAAGGGTGCTATTCGTTACACATTCCAGTTCACTTGTAATTCCCTCTGGCAGAGCTCCTCGGCAGAGATGCCGTGGTTCAATGTTCCTTTTCACCAAAGGCATGGCTCACAATCTGGAATTTACAAACAAATATATATGACATTTAGAGAAATGAAATTAAGAGTTCTGGATCAGTGTAGCACACATTCAGGCTTTTTCCTCCAGAAAATACTTCACCATTCTTCTTTTAAAGCCCTTGCTTCAGCCTTCCCACTGTAAGATACTGTAAAATTCCTACCAAGGCAGTGCAGTTGTGCACTCATGCCAGAATATGACAAGAGCACTGCAGAGCAGACAGAGAATACAGGCACTATAGGTAATGTAGGCTTTTTGCCTTAGATTTGGTGTAAGATTTACTGCATGCACAGACTTGTGCTGCAGTTCCAGAATCACTGGACTTCAGTGCACATTTGCATTTATAAAAAAACTGGCAGTCCCCACAGGAATGGCAGGAAAGGTCGCTGTCTGGAGCAAGCTGGCATCCTGCCTTGGCAAGCTGGCCACCAACAGAACAACCAAGCACTACAGCCCCCCGACTATGTCGGACACTGACCTTCCCCAGCTCTGACAGTTTTCAGTAAAAATGGTAAATTCATCTGACATGTAAGGGCAAGTGCCTCTCAGAATTAGGCTGCATGAGGAAGAAGATGGTTTTCCACAGGTGGTGCTGTATGGCATTCTGAATGAGGTAAGGGCACAAACTGAACGGCTTTTAGGAACATGCCACATGCAGGAAGACATTTATCTGAGAAAAATAAGGTTGTCAGAACTGGTTTTCTTAGAAAAATGAAACAAATGAGGATGGTGTCTTGGTTCCAGACCAGACCAAGGGGAGGGACCAAGACATTGTGTTATTTGATACCATCTCACATCATTGCCAGGGGCAGGGAAAGGGATTCCTCTCTCATTTCCAAGAAGCAGAGCATTACTCTACAGTCAGGAACAACCTGGCTGCGGTCAAGGCAGGTTCTGCAGTGAGCATTCTTGCACATGAATCATTCTCTCTTTTTATATACTTATTAATATTGTTGCTGCTACTGTTTGTTTTCTTATCTCATTGCTGTTTCCAGTAAATTGTTCTTACCTCAAGCTGTGATCTTTGCCTTTTGTGCAGCCAATTCTCCTCTCTGGACACCCAGGGGGGTGGGGGCAGAAGAGGGGGAGAAGGGGAGCGAGTGACAGCGTGGTTTGGAAAGTCTCAGGGGGAGAACTAAATTGTGGAGTACCATTCCTAAACCACGACAGATGGGGAAAACAAATACAAAAAGAGATTTCAAAGCATCACAAAAGGGCACAATGGCATGAAAAACACTGTCCTGCAGAGAGCAGCTTTGAGAGCAAAGATGCCCATGTGAGACAGAATTCTCCCAAAAGGGAAGCAATATAAAAAAAAAACATCTAAAACAGTTTTCTTTAAAATTACATTAACACAATAGTCAACTTGATTACATTTTTACATCAACAATTCAATGTCCATGTACTACTCATGAATAATATTCTCTTTAAAACCATGTGGCATCGAAATTTTCTGGAACAAAAAGTTACATTATTACCAAGGACATAGTTCATTAGGGAAAGACTTAGCTGAAAGTTTCATTTTTACTGTACCAAAGCAATTAAAGTAGCCTTTCAATTTCTCTAATTAAAATCACATTAGTAAATTAAAAGATCTCTTTGCCTTTCAAATGTTGCACAGTAATATTTGTAATTACTTCCTGCCCGAAGATTTAAAATATTTTATTCTCAAGAACACTTCTAAAAGCTTAACAACTTTAATGAACAAAAAGCAAATTATTTAGCTGTAAGACTATTTCATAACAGGTCAGGAAGGAACAGGCTTGTGACTTCTAAGCAGTAGTCTTGAATTATATTTTACATCTTTCTTAATATGAGACAGTTTGAATATGTCAGAATTGAAGGTTAGCTGAGTTTGCTAAATGTTACACAACACATCAGAGGTAACAGAGGAACTATTTTTATATTTGATGAAAAACTTCCTGTTTCTGTTCTATATTTTTGTATTCCTCTACAAAGAGATGTATTTCAAAATATTACTTCATATCCATTGCAGACACTTTTCTGACCTTGATCAAAAATAAGTCAAAACTGGAAATTCACTATTACTGAAGAGCAACATCAAGCACCAACACTCTGGAAACAGGCTAGTGCATTGTAGCTGTGAAATAAAAGTCATTATGAGGAATTCTTTCACTGTAATGTAAATGTTACAGTGAAAATACACTTCATATAAACATACTTTGTAAGAAATAAATTAATAGAAGCATAAATTAGTGCTAAATTAAATTTTTGTATGAAAAGGCCACTAGAATAAAGCCTGTTTTTCCCATGGCTTTCTGTCTAGCATTCTCAGAGCTGCCCCCCCCATCACCTTACCTTTTGCAGCTCACCCAACTTCCTCACTAGCCCACATAACACACTGGGCCCAGTCGGAAGCTGGCTGCAGACTGCCCAGCTAATTGTCTGCTACCTCTTGAAACACCTACCACACTGAGTACAATCAGAATGCCTTCCACCAGGAGCTCTTATTTAAGTCCCTTCTCCACATAATGTTCCTTCTTGCCTGTAAAAGCTAATTTGAAGAAAACATACAACTGCAGTTTGAGCTTTTCGTTTTCTTGTCACTTCCTGATGAAATGGTCGGGTGTGCTCAAGAGCTACCAGGAGAGTGACAGACCAACCCAAGAAATCCTATTTCTCTAAAAAGCAGGCTAAAGCACACACCAGGGCTGAGGGCAGGGGAAAACAAACAACTTTCATATTTGAATGCATGATTTAAATGATTATGTAGCAACCTCATTTCAGTTTGAAGTTTAATTCCAAAAGGTAAACTGAACACCGATGAGTAAATATATGCAACAAATTAAGCAATCCACTACCTGCTCCTGATCAGGGGAAAAGAAAAAAAGAAATCTGCAACTGCAGTAAGTTTCTTCTAATTTAAGACCTTTACCTAACTGAATTAAACACTTACAGACCTATTCAGACACTAAGCCATTACTAAGTAAAACATTTGTGTCCTTACTACTAAAGCACAACGTTTTTCCTCACCACACACAACTCACATGAACTTAATATGTTTTAAAGAAAATGCATGAGAAGTGAGGTTAAATTAATTTCAAAATCTATGTAACAAGAGGTTAGACAAGAAATTTAGACAAAATAGGCCTCTGAACTACAGGGTCTTCATGAGACACAACCAGACCGAAGGGAGTGTGTTACCAGGAGCAGAAAACAAGAATTTGCATTGGCAATTCCACTGCCTTCCAAATTCATCTTCCTCCTGTTTTGAGTTGCACTCAGTCCCAGTTTCTTCCTAGACAAGATATTCACTGTGATGTCACTATATATAATAAACACACTGGCATTCAGAAATCATATTCAGTTTTGCAATACAGAGGTTTAATAACTTCTGTTCCCTTCTGTCGTGGTTTAACCCCAGCCAACAGCCAAGCCCCACACAGTTGCTCACTCCCTACCCCACCAGCTGGGTAAGTGTGAGAATCAAAAGAAGTAAAAGATAGAAAACTCATGGGTTGAGGTAAAGACAGTTTAATAGAGAAAGCAAAACCTGACCATGAAAGCAAAGCACAACAAGGAATTAATTCACTGCTTCCCACAGGCAGGCAGGTGTTCAGCCATCTCCAGGAGAGCAGGGCTCCATCCCACATAACAGTGACTTGGGAAGTTAAAGTATTGCACCATCACTCCAAACATCCCCCCCTTCTTCCTTCTTCTTATCCCCACTTTATACACTGAGTATGACATTCTATGGTCTGGAATGTTCCCCTCGTCATTTTGGGTCGCCTGTCCCAGCNTTTAACCCCAGCCAACAGCCAAGCCCCACACAGTTGCTCACTCCCTACCCCACCAGCTGGGTAAGTGTGAGAATCAAAAGAAGTAAAAGATAGAAAACTCATGGGTTGAGGTAAAGACAGTTTAATAGAGAAAGCAAAACCTGACCATGAAAGCAAAGCACAACAAGGAATTAATTCACTGCTTCCCACAGGCAGGCAGGTGTTCAGCCATCTCCAGGAGAGCAGGGCTCCATCCCAGATAACAGTGACTTGGGAAGTTAAAGTATTGCACCATCACTCCAAACATCCCCCCCTTCTTCCTTCTTCTTATCCCCACTTTATACACTGAGTATGACATTCTATGGTCTGGAATGTTCCCCTCGTCATTTTGGGTCGCCTGTCCCAGCTGTGTCTCCTCCCAGTCTCCCAAGCACCCCCCACAGTTCTCCTTGCCAATGTCAAAGTACAATAAGCAGAAAAGTCCATGGCTCTATGTAAGCCCGGCTAAGTAATAACATCTCTAATTTAGCAACCCTGGGTTGAGCACAAATCCAAAACACAGCTCCCTGCTAGCCCCTGTGAAAAAAAATAACTGCCCCAGCCCAAATGAGAACACCTTCCATCCACAAATAATTGAAAACTCTAATGCAAATAAATTATTATTTTCAAAAATTGTGTCAGTGAAGTAGATTGGTCCCAATCGTAAGTTTGTAATTTTTTTACTAATTTTACCCTAGCTAAGCACACAATGAAACCGAAGACTTATAATTCAAATAATAGGTTCATCGCCACTGTGAGGCCACCTATGCCTGACAGCCACCTTTAAATGATCAGCTGCACCTAGCACAAGAGATGAAGAATCTAGAAAGATGATATATTGCACATATACAACTGGCTGAAGTGGAAATGTATGAGACATTAGGGTCAGACCAGAAAGAGGAGTCAAAAGGAGAGAGAAGAAAAACTACGAGGTTTAACATCTCCCTAAACTCACGCGTGCCTCATTGGACATGGATCAGATGTGACATCTGGCTGGACTGAACTACGACTGGAGTACAAACGGACACTGCTCTCCAAACCCTCCAGGCATCAGCAACTCAATTTCCACACACATTCTGAAAGGACAGGACATCAAAAGCTTGAATTAGCTTAGATCAACCCATTAAAATTCAGATTTTGCATGCTTCCTCAGTATTCTCACCTCCCTTTTTCTTGTTTCTCTCTTCCCCTCCCATAACAACTGTGTAACAACTCCATAACAACTTGCCTGTTGTCTTAAAATTAGAAGGCACTTCTCCCAGTAGTCATTGCTGTAGAGGCAAGTGTGGTACAGAAAGACTTAATCAAAGCATTTTTGCTTTTCTTTGCATGCTTCCCCCACAGCCACAGAATTACCACTCCAGGCCAACTCAGACCACCTTCCCCGGACAGCAGATGTTCAACTGCATGCAAGAAGTCTGACACTGCCTTGGCAAGTCAGATTCTCAAAAAATCATGTAGAAAACAGATGTACAGTAACAAACTTGAAAGATGACAAACACCATGTGCAATCTTTCCAAACAACAGCAGAGCACAGCTATTACAAGAGACAAGCGGGGTTTTTCAAATGTTTGAGCTACTGGCAAAAACCCGAAGTACCAGCTGTTCCCCAAACCTGCCTTTTGTCTTTTCACATCCCCAAAAAGGCACTATAATTTACAAGCGTGCTAAAAGTATGTACCTGAATTTCAGGGTTCTTTAAGTTCTTTACATATTCACTAATACCACAAAACAAATGCCAGTTCATTAAACAGCCCCTCTACTTGTGAATGTTTACTTATTACATTTTCTCAAAAGACACTGTACAATCCCTTTTTTAAGCTCTTCAGAGGTTTCTTCTTATATCCTCTAGTAAAATATGACAAAGCTGAACATTTTAGCATGAAAAGAGCTTACGATACATCAATTCTAAATTCTCCCTGAATATAGTCTATTCTTTTCAGAGAGCTTTAGAGCTTTCCATTGATGAATCTCCCAGATCTCTATAAAAAGAGAACATAACATAATTCTCCTTCTGTGGAGAAGAAAAACGAGATGGACTGAATATGCAGCTTGCCATGAGTAATGTACCAGATGGGATTCCATTCATGATTAAGTACCTGAATTTGTATGACTACATATATATGAGCTCAGCTGAAGCCCAAAAAACAACCAAATCCCTGCATCTCTTGACAGATACAAGAATGACAGTGAGCTCAAACACCTCATGTGTAAGCTTTGATAGGCACTCACCTAAATTTCAGTGTCTGAATCTAAACTGCATTTCACACCTCATCAAAACCAGAGAAATACAGTTGGTTTCCGCACAAGTTCCACTACATCCTAATCAGTCTCCATGTCTAGGGCATTTCAACATTTAAAACCTTTACAGACAGTTAAGTTTTCCCATATCTAATGTCCTAACAGTCAATTCAACACACAATTTCCATCTCTGAATGGCACCCAATTTGGTAATATTGCCCATTTTGCTGTACAAGTTTGTAATTCTAGATAGCCTGCCATCACCCACCTTCAAGATTCATGTATGTGCTAAATTGGAATAGAAGGGAAAGCAGAAAGATGAAAGACCCCAAGCACCAGGTTTGGAGATGCTCTCCCATCCCCATTTTTTTTCCCCAGGGAGGTGCCATTGTCACAGATCTCCATGTCCTCCAAAGGCTCTTCATCCTTCCCAAGACAAAAGGAAAGGGCTACATGGAGTGCAAACACTGCTATCCCTCTTATCTTAATGGAAGGAAAAGAATAAATATGCCTTTAATGCATGCTCCTTTCTGGTTTTCCCTTATTCCAGATGACTGAGAACCTGATGTTTGTGAACCTTTCCTACTTGTCATCTCTGAATATTATTTACTACCTGATCAGTAATGACAAGTTATAACTAGCATATATTCTGGAAATCATTGAATTCAAGATTCATCTAATGTCATTCATCTGTACTTTTAAAAGTTTTGTGGGTTTGTTTTTTTTTTAACTGGCTTCATTCTAACAAGAATCTGAATCCACATTTTGTATACCACAAAACAATATAGAATATTTAGTCAGTTATTGTTTAACAGTGCTCTCTAATATCCCAGAATTTTTTATCAAAAGGCATCCAAACAAGACTAATTTTTAATAGCCTCTTTTAGCTATTCGAGTTCTATCAAGTATGCAATTCCTCTTTTAGCCACATTACTATGTAACAAGTATCAAAACAAAATACGGTTTTACTAAACCACAATTATGCTTTAAGGACTAAGTACTTTACTTCTATTAGAGCTACCCCAATCTAAGGGACAGTGTGTTTTTTAGTTAACATACCAGTTTTTTCATGTTTTACATAATTTTTTATGCAACTCTCTTTATTTTGATAGGAGTTTGATGACACAAGGGCAGAGTTTAGATGCAAAAATGCACAAAGTCTAACAGAATTCTATTTCCTAAGGATAAGTAAAAATCAGGAACATTTCTTATCCACAACAAACCACATCTTTCAACAATACATGTACAGTGAAATGCCTAGAAAATGTCCTCCTCACTACAATTTAATATATAGCCAATTCTATCACCGTTGTTTTCACAGATCTTCCTACTGATTGCCAAGTTGACATGAAAGGAATGACAGTCAAGGCTGGAACGAAAGCAGGTTTTTTTCTCCTCAGTATCAGACCACCACTTCTGATCTTCCTCTCGCATCATACCAATCTAAGTATTAGTGATGATGAAATGGGCACAAAAATCCCTAAAGCTATTTTGTTTCTTTAATAGAGCTCTTTAATGTCTGTTGCAATGAAATGTTTCTGAAGGTTCACCAACTTGGATGGTTGTTTTGTTTTCTTTTCCTTATTTGGCAGAGTTTTTGTCTGTGCTGAGATCTTCAGGGCAGATTTTATGGTCCAGTGATATTATGAAGGAAATCAAGACATTAAGCAATGACAAGAGAAAGGACAACAGGGGAAGGGATGGTGATTAGTTTTGCTTATCTACAATCTAAAATTTTATGGATGTACATTTTCCTAGTCAACCTTCCACATCTCCAAAAAACGTGTAAGAAGCAGAACAATAGCTACCTCTGCTAACACAGTGGGCCTGCAACACAAAAGTGTGCAGAACCATTAAAAGGTGAACACATTAATTCAGGAATTTCCACTAATTAAAAGGTTGGGAGAGAAAAAGGTAAACAGATCTTCACAGTAGTGAACATTTACAGGTACTTTAAATTTAGTTCTCAGTATTTCACATTAACTATAAACATGCATAGAAAAGATAACATTCACAAATGCAGGAAAGAAGAGGCCCTGAGGATGATCCAATCTAAAATTAAGTAGCTATTCTTTCCTTGACACTACAGATTGTAATATAAAAGGCTTTAAAATATTATCAACAACTATGAAGTCAGAAATTGCCTTATTTTCTCTACAGCTTCCAGGATGAATATTTTGGGGTATTTTCCCCTTTGTTTTACCATCCCATGTTTGCATTACCTGTCCACTGTAGCTCAAGATGGTCTTTGGGCGCCTGCCATTCTTTGATAATGTCAAAGGTCTCATCAACTTCTGCTTAAATACTTGTGTCTACAGTTCACTGCCAAGTAAGAGTCCCTCAATGAAGAAAAGAAGACTGGGGGACCACTTCAAAGTTACTACATTAACTTTTTCCTCTCAAGAGAACTGTAACATTGCAAAGCCACAATCCCAAGTGTTGCCTGCGTTCCTTGGGCTGCCCTTTAGCCAGGGACGCCAGCCACTGAGGCCCGCTAGCCTGTAGCAGGGGTGGCGCTGCTAGGGCTTGGGCGTAGTTGGCTCACGTGGAGGTGAGCTGGCTCCGAGGGAAAAGGCGAGCACGGCACGGTGGAATAAGGCAAAGAAGACAAAGGGCTGTGGGAGGGGGTCTCCCCTGAGGTCTCCGTTTATTGGGAAAAGGACAAAGGGTTCCGAGAAGGAGAAGGTCAGAGGGAGAACTCCAGGGATCTGAGGGTGCGCAGGATGTGATAAGGGAGGGGAAAACTGGGAGGAGTCGAGGGACGCAACCAATGGGGAAACAGGTAAGGGGAGGGTACAACAGCACAGAACCAATGGGGTATTGAACTTGGTAGAACTTTCCAGAGGGGTGGGCAGGCCTCACACCCTAGTCCCGCCCTCAGAATCCTCCTCCCAGGAGGAGTCTCCTTCATCCGAGGCAGAGCCTGGGTGACTGATGGCTGCGGCAACCGGGTATGAGCCCACCACACCCAAGAATAATTTTTCCCATTCACAATACTTTTCACAGCAGTTTCTAAGGAAATAAAAAGCTTAGCATCATGAAGTACAGACAGATTATGATGAAGTTTCATCTCCTGCTTCAAAATAAGGGATCACATACATGTCACCCAGTTAAATTGCTTCATCATTGCTCAAGGAAGAAAAAAAGGTATTTCTCATTCTCTGCTAAGGAAGCCACTTAACTGAAGGTTAACACTGGTTTATCTCAATTTCCAAGTACGCAACTTTTCTGGCCCAACTGCAACATACCTATGGAATATAGAATGTATTTCCTATATTAAGTTCTCACTGTTCAAATTAATGGACTTTATCATTAATACTCACGGCATTTTTTCCACTGCCCAATACACAAAAATCTTTGCCAGTAAATTACATTGGATTTTTTTACTCCTGTCACTTAAATCTTTATACTTTTAAAACATGCCTTATCATTTCCATTAAAATACAGGACATACACACAGTATTTTTTTCATGTTGAAGTACATTTTTTTAAAACACTAATATTTACTTAATTCCATCGCTCCATTTCTTCACAGAATAAGCTTCTCCCAGAACATCTATGCATATCCCTCAACTAGTTTTACCCTCTTTTATTTTTCTCATGCTTATCTTTACTCTGAAAACAGAGATCTGAAAGCTGAGATCTTGGGTTATGTCACTTTCTTCTGATTACCTTCTCCCTTAGAACAGCTTACGGCACTACAGTAGTAGTTTCAGACTTTAAGTATCTCATTTTCAAATAGCCTTCCTGAATCTGATTTCAGATTTCCATACCTTAAAATTCTCTTCATTGAAAGAAACACAAAACAATGCAACAAATGCACTGTGGTACCACTGAACTGGTATGTTAAGCTTTGAAATACAATTTCTCCTTCACTGACACATTTTAGTCTTCCTTGACACACAGTGTTACTCAGATATCTATTCAGAAACAGATTTGCTTACCTGAAATCTAACAGAAGTTCGCAGAGTGCACAATACAATAGCTTGCTGTACTGAATCCAATCACTCTGCCAGCATCAGATCCACCCACCCCTTTCTACTCATTCTGTATCAGAATACAGATGATCCAGGGCACCTTCACACATGACTAGTCTCTCGCTTCTGGACCACAAGCTGTCCTTTCTCTAACCAAAATTTTGTTCATTAAGCCAAAACACTAATTACACTTTATCTCAAAAGATGTAAGGCTAAAGGGTACTAAAGAAATCCAACTGAGTAAACTGTAAAACATCCACACACAGTATACTTGTTGCTGTAAAAAAGAAAAATTCAGGGTAAAAAAATAAAGTTCATGATGAGCATGAACTGAAAAACTGGAAAACATGTACAGAAGTTTTTTCACAAGTGAGTAAATTTGAATCTGTTTTAACAAAAGGCTATTACCTGACACTGTGCTTAATGGTAAAAGGTGGCTAGTCACATCAATACAGCTGAATGGGGAAAAAGTTGGTTTCTACCTGTATGGGTCTAAGTCCAGACTGACTACCATTAAATTTATTAATTGTTCTATATAAATCACATTTTCTCTTCTGCCTTCTTTCCATAGGCATGTGAATAATCTTAGCACACAGGGAATCATAAGACCTCACATTGTTTCCTTCCGCTGAACAAACAGTGACCAGTTTAAAGTATCAACAAAAGATGCCGACACGTTAATCTTGTTCTTAGCGTGATGGCTGCTCATCCTGCTCATAGTCCCTTCCAGATGGCTCGGTGTGAAAGGGATGGTGGGATGGGGAACAAGGAATATTCCATGCTGTTCTGAACATCTGTTCCACTGCATTCATACATTTCAAAAAAACAATAAAAACCTTACTGCTACTATCAGTTTTACTATTTCAACCTAATACTGCTAGACTAACACCAAATACAGTGTAAATATGCATGCACATGAGAAAGGAAAAAATGTCTTTTCAAATCATGTAAGAGCATTTGTTTCATTTTCGCTATCTTAAGAACAGACTTGTTTCAATCACGAAGTACTTATGCTGCGGTTCATAAAACACGGTTTTCTTTCATATGACCTTTCTGCATTATACCCCAAGAATTTATTATCATCCCTTCTCCTATTCAAGCAAACAGAATTGAACTGAATCACCATTTGTTTCCCTTTGGTTTTATTATTTGTATTTACTGCAAAGATGCACACTATGCCTTTGTTGGAGCTTGTTTAAATTTTATTTGTCCAGTTTAGCACAGCAGTTAAAAAACACTTTGTTTGTGCATATAAAGAAATAGTGGTAGCCTTTTCTTTTTTAAGCAGAGTTGAAAGAAATGAAAATATAAATACCTTACTACAGTATACTGTCTACCTCTCAAGTGACATTTACCTTTTAAAAATACCATCTCTTTCTTGAAAAGAAGCACCCAGCCAGAACTAGGAGAAACTCAGAACAGAGTTAAGAAAGAGGAGGAAGCAGTGTTTTGTCCTACAGCACAGGAAAGAAGACTTAGATTGATCATCCCCCCGCTTTTGTATCATCTTGACATGTGCGAGCCATACGGCTGCTGAATTATTCAGCTCTTTGTACTTGGAATACCCAATGATTACATGTATGAAAATTTAGAAGTACTGAAACACTGACTGGAAAAGCAGCAGATTGGAAAACCTAATTTTGTTTTGACCTTTAGTACCCTAAATGGTAACATTCAGTGAGAAGTACAAACCGGATGAAGTCAAAAGGAACAAAATCACAAAGCAGCAGAGAGCTAGTTATAACACTAAGCTAATTAGGTCAGGAGCAGCCCTCCACTAGCAGGTCAAAATGTTTCCAGATGTCATCTGGAAACAGGCTCGGATCTTAATCAGATGTGAGCAGAGTTTGTTATGCAGACAGAGGCACACAATTCTCACTTTCCACAGCAGCCCAGACAGCTGAGAAATGAACTGGCTAGGATGAATTAAGCCTTAAAAGAAAATCATGGTTCAAGTAACTTGCTGTGTGCTGCAACGCTAGTGATTCCCACCTGTTTAGTACCTGTTAATTTTTCTAGCATAGTAATACCATAAAGTAACAAATAATAATTTTAAAAAATCTTTAAATATGACAAAACCAAGAGAACTGCTATTTATTAAACACTGGTACTTAATTAACAATTAATCACACCAATGTATTTCCCACCTGAAGGAAATTCCTTTGTTCATTACCCACTTATTCCAGGATCTTTTTGGACTGCAGTCCAAAAAGCATCATTACAAACAAACTCCTTCTTCATCTATCTGACATCCAAAATAATAAGACAAAGAGTGGCTTTTCATGTTTCAATTTACAACAAACCACTGAAAAACTACTTTAAGTATGATTCTTTCAATAGACTCTTGAATGATGGCATTAAACACCTTTCAGTGCTTACTTTAAGCCTGTTTTGATTATCTGGTGCACATTCTTTTAAGAGTTTAAAGTTACAGACAGTCACATTTTATCTACACTACAGAAATGAAAAAATTCTGTGACAAGAATCATTATCATATAATTTCTTTACACTACTTCAGACAATTTGATGCTGGAACAACTCATAATAGAATACTGAAAGTCTGCAACTATAAACAAGCTTCTTCTCAGTGTTTTAGACTACAGCAATGTACAAATAACTCCAGCAGACCATTTAAAGTACATTTGTCCCAGCCTTCCTCCTTCACAAACAGCAAGGGTTATCAGAAGCAAATGCCTTGATTATATAAAGAAAACCTAAGTTGCAGCTAGGCTTGCTGACTTACATTGATCCCATTTAACAGAGCCTTACTGGATTTAAAGTGCTTGAAATAACTGTCTGGGTCACAGTCCATGTGATAAAGGCCACCTGGTGAGGCCTCAGGAGCCCTCCTGCAGGGACAACATGCCATACAGATCCTCCAATGACCTCAAGCTAAACCAGAAGCAAATTCAGTAATTTGTTTCTCAGAACTCCAATTAACCTTAAATTGGAAGGGAAAGTAAAAAAGAGATCAAGGATTCCATTTTATGTCAAATAATATCCATTTTACGGCAATACACAGTGTTCCCCATTTTCCATATCTAATATTCACCATGAAAAACCTTTTAAAACAGGATTTTTCAGAAGAAAAAAATCCTGTTCTTAAACTCTTTTATCCCCAGCGATTGATCTAAAATGCCACATGGAAGTGTTACATTTTCACATAATTCAGTTAATCTAAATTTTAAAATGCCAGAGGGAAGTATCAAGTTTTCTTATAGTTCTTTTCCATACCAGAAATCCTCTGGATATCATATATGCATATACACACAAGTACAGTTCGTGTACATTCATGTTCTACATATACACATGCAATTTATACACATTTATTATACATACAACACACAGAGATGATGGAAGACACCAACAATGTAGGTCAAACAGCAAAAGAAAAAGATTAATGTTGAATTGTCATGATACATTCTCCACCTCTACTCCTAACAAACCTCCCCCACTCCCAGTTCTCACCAGGCAGGAGACACTTTACCACTGGGAAACAACTACAATGATGCTTTTTCAGGCTACCACACTATGTATCACAATCCTTAAAATACCTTGCAGTCAAAGCAACTTCAATATCCATCTGAACAGCCACACAACAGCAGCAGAAATTTCCTGGTATGTGTCAGGAGACATATGTAGAGCCCATGAAGATTTTAATTACTACAAGATAAAGCAACATCCCTGGAGTTCGTCAAGGTGAAGCTTTACACCCACACCACAAATTTTCCTGATTTTGACACTCCTACCAACACCTGACTTTCCCTATATATCAGGAACCTCAAAAAGGCAACTACTCTGTGTGGGGGATAAAACAGACTTATTTTGGGTGCTTACATGGAAAAATGGAACTAAATATTTTGTGTCTAGATCCAACAGCTGAGTCTAAATGAATTGACAAAAATTCCCAACTATTTTTATCCTGAGCCAAGTGTGCCATCTGTTCCCATGAAGTCCATCTTCTGGTAGCTACCGTACTACAGCATTATCTCCAAGTGCCACGTGACCAAGGACTAGTGTATAAATCAAGAGAGATACTATGAGTGACAGAAAGCAACACTCAAGACAGTTGTAAGAATTAAAAAAACCCAAAGAAAACACAAAAAAACCAACCCACCACCCAAAAATAAAATCTCCACAAAGCACAAGCAGCCTTATCAAGGCCCCCTGTGTACAGCTATCTGTGTAGTGGTTATTTCACTGTGGTGCCTAAGGAAGGCTGAGCTCCAGTCAGAGACTTTCCCAGGGCAAGCATACATTTAATGTCTCTCTTACATGTTATCTACCTGTGCACAGTAACCTGAGCACTAAGGATGCTACTTCCCTCTTCCAGGTAATCTTCCTCAGTGTCTTCCACACAGTCAACATCTTCAAGTTAATCACAGAAACCATTCCTGTTTGACGCATGAGAAACACGCAATGTGTAATTTTTCAGTTCATAAAACTAAATAGTAACAGTTACAGATGGCACAGCAGGACATCAGTTATCAGAAGCACAGGAGCTCCCTGTACTCCAACAACTGAATCACAAGCAACATGGGGTCCAGCAGAAATCAAGATGGATCATACTCATTTTCCTGCCCTTATTAGTACTGAAGACATTTTTTCAAAACCAACCTACATGGGCAGATACCCATTTGTACCTCTCACCAGAAACAGAATACTAAGAGAAATGAAACTGCAGTAAAAAACAAATCTAAACATACTTGATATATTTGTTATTGATATGTGAGGCACACTAAGATTGTAAGCAGCTACATCTCCCCAGATACAAAGCATTACCTTCTCTCTTGGTGTTTCTGGCTGTTTTGTGACAGATCCTCTCTCTTGCTAGGATCACAAATGCAGATGTCAAGGTTCTGTCTACCATTATCTTCTTAATAATTCAACATATAATGCTGGCCTCAGGTTTTTCCTTTTGCTGCTGTTTTGAGGTTTTAGTAGTATTTTGGGTTGGGGTTTTATGGGGTTTTTGTTGGAGTTTTTTTGGGGGGGTGTTAAAGCTAAAGTCAGTGTCAGGCAGTACTACAAGTAACATGCTTTGATACAGTAACATTGGCATACAAAACCTCATTTTCAGCATTGAAGAGATTTCCTCATTACACATACAGTAACTCCCATTGTGAGACAAATAAGCTACTATAAAACCATAGTGAGTCTCAGACAGAATTCAGCAGTTAGTCTTCTGTAAAAATCCCCTTTCAACACTTGAAGGCTGGAAACAAAGTTGTGTTCCATGAAATCTGGCATTGTATCAACACATCTCCATGGAGCTGGCAGGATAGAAGTGCTCCAGAAACCAGCTTCAAGGAAAAAAAGCATTCTTACCATGTACAAATAATCACTAAAGAGAGGCTTAAGCAACTTTTTCTCCTAGCTAAAAATCATCAAATCACAGCTAAGATTACTGAGGATGCAGAGGTTATCAGTGATAACACTACATGTTTTTAATCTGCTTTATTCCTGTATTTCAAATCAGTGCATTAAAATACCTCTTGTGGAACCTTTTGTCTGTCTTTCTTCAAGACATATATATAAATATGTCTTGAAAATGTAAACTTAGCTTCTTTAAGGGTCTATGAAATTTCAGAACCTAACAATGAATATTTGAAAGCATCACACTGATTTATAGCTATGTCTGTAATTCTCTTTTAGTCAATGCCAAGTGTGGGTGAATGCTAAGTGTGAGCTGGGAGGAAAACAGTCTTACATAGCATAATAAAAGCACAAACCATCAAAATACATCAACTCCACAATAAAGACTAGCATGATCCATCAGGTTTTTCACCTGTGAGCCTCTGGGGATGTTCAAAGACTTCAGAGACTGTGTGGTACAATAGGATCATAAGCACCATCAGAGCAGAATAGCTGCTGGTGACGATCCTGAGTCCATCTTGCATACACTTTTTTTGGTAGGGAAACAGGAATATTTGTTCCACACTAGTACTCTCCCAGTCTATGGCCCATCAGATGCTGACACCATCACATATGCTCCTACAGACAACCTTTTGGTTTTAGACTCATCTGAAAGAGTTCATATACTTCACATCTGGGGAATTTGCATCATAAATATAATCCTGGATCCAAACCAAACCTACAGCATAATACATCCTACAATGTTGTTTCAGCTTGCTTTGATTTGCTATATAAACGCTGAAAAAGAGCAGTATTATTTTATTTTAATTTTGTCAGGACAAGATGGAGAAAGAGAGGCAAATACAGGTTAAAAAGTGAAAAAAGTGAAAAGTAAAAAATGCTGAAAATATGTCACAGTATTTTTTAATTATGCTTCCCTCCAATACTTACAGATGAAGGCTCCTTGGAAAAGGAGAGAATAAAAAAAACTATGTACAGGAGTCAGAGCTTCCTTGATCCTCTCACTCCCTATAACGCACTTGGCCACCCAATCTTTGGGGAAGGATCTCATCTTCCTTACTAACTGGCAGTCAAACACACAGCAAAATCCTGGCAATACAGCTAAAACCACTGAAAGAGGAACAGACTGCCAAAACCTAGAAAGGATGTAACTGCCAAGGAGCAGCCTGTTACAAAGCTTGTTACAGCAAGGTTATCTAACACCTGCATTCCTACAATATCTGTACACCCTGACATTAAATTTACTCTCCAAATGTGAGAAAGGCAAGAAGCAACACCTCAACTATATCACTGAGAGGCACAAAGCCACTTGTGTGCTGGTCAGCATCATCGAGGCCTGTAGAAGGATCAGAAATTGGACCTAGATCACATCAGTACTTATCAACAAATGTTTCAACCACAAGTTGAAAGTTATCATGAGTTATCATCTCATTCTGAGTTTCCTTCTCAGAAGCAAAACCGAGTCATTGCCTTAAGATCTGCTCCACTTAAAGTTGTGCTTTTTAAGACAGCTGTAAGCCAACCACTCCTTGATTTAATTAAATGGACTCTTTTTCCCATTCCTGTTTCAATATTTCTGCTATTATAGCTGCTGCTCCTGGCTGAGCTGCTTCTCATGCTGGAATCAGACTGGAAGTCAGCAAAAATCTAATCCAAGGGAAAGAAGTCAAAGCAGTTTATGGAATTACTACCCTTGTATCTGAAAGTATGGAAGTGATAGTGAAAGCACTCAATCTGCTTCAGCACAAAAGAAAAAATACCCAACAAACAAAGCAATTCAAGCTGAACTTCCATTTCATAGCCAGTTACAGTGTTTAGTTGTGTAGGTGAACAGCAGTCTAAGCACAAATAACTAGATAACAAGACCTGAAAGACTAGCAACTGCTTCCTACAAGAAATGGCACCAATATTGTCACATTAAAAGAATTTTAGATGAGTCATAGAACACGCTGAGCTGGAAGGGACCCATGAGGATAGTCCAGTCCAGCTCCTGAGCACAAAGGGCAACCCAAAAGTTAATCCAGGTACTTAAGAGTGTTGTCCAAATGCTTCTTGAACTCTGACAGGTTTGGGGTCACAACCACTTCCCTGCAGAGCCTGTTCCAGTGCTTGATTACAACTCTCAGCGAACAACTTTTCCTAACATCCAATCTAAATTGATCCAATTCTGTGATGCAGCTTTATATGTCATTCCCTTGTGTCTTGTCACTGGACACCTGACACAGGCTGGACCAGCACTGCCCTTTCCACCCCCCTCACAAGGAAGTTGTAGACAGCAATAAGGTACCCTCTTCCCCAAGCTTACACGTAGTGTCTTCAGCTGCTCCTCATAAATCATTCTCTCTAGTCCCAGTCCATCTTATTGGTAGGAACAGAAACCAATGACACTATAGAGCTCAGAGCTCTTGCAATTTTCAGTCACTTTCTGCTGCCACATTTCCCAAAATCATGTAGGCATCCCAGCAAACTCTGAGTAGGTCAACAAAAAATTGACTGAGCAGAAGAAAACAGACATCCCATGTGTGCATTACAAATTCTACTTATCTTTTTAGCCACATAAGTAGTTTGTGTCTGTATCCTTTCCATCTCTTTCTGAAAAACATGCTTTTAGTAAATGACAACCTGGTATACATTCATTTCTGTGGTTTGTTTACAAAAAGAAACAAGCAGCATATACTCATTAATATTTAAGACCAAATTTCCTTTTAAAGAATAAAATATTAAATATGTATTTTTTTTAATAAAGATGCAGTACTCTGAAACAGGAGCATGGATAGCAACTCAAGACAAAAATTGGTATCCTCTTCTCAGGAAGAAGAAGTCACTTATCTGATGAAAGGTACCACTGCATCTCAAGAAAAGTAGTTGCCCTTAGCTCCTGGTAAATTGTGAAGGTCCCTTTTTTCTTTTCCAAGAGACTAAAATAGAATCAAGGACAAACTATTAAAAAAAATTAAGGAACTATTCTCTCTATGTTTTTGATCTAAAATCCAAATTTAATCCAAATTGATCTTGTAATTCCTAGAGAACACAACATTTCTTTACCTGTTTACCATTAGTCACCAGCCATAAAATGTATACAAGTAGATTGCATGTTGAACTGGTCACATTCATATTTCCCAATTGCATCTATCAGCATTTCACAGCCAAACACCCAAAGCTGCTCAGTTTTATACTGATGAGAAGATGCCCTGCCCACAGTTTAGAGCCACAGTCCAACCTTCTCCTCCTTTACAGGAGTCCTACTGACAGTGCTTTATCTCCTCCTTCACATCCAGTACCACTGCTTTGTGCATACTCTCCACTCCAGGTGCCAAGACAGCAACCAAGATCTGAGTCCTTCACATGCCCTACAGCTGCTCTCCTCTACTAACTCGGACTCTGCTCTCCACACCTCACTTCTGCAATGTCATGTCTCACTATTACTTTGGAAGCTGCCCACTGGTCCAACAAGAGCTGGAGGCATTGGTAACTAAGAGGAGAGAGATAAACTAATCCTTCTGACTACGCCTTCACCCCTGCAGTTTTACAATCCAGTGTCTGCCAATAAGCCCTATTTGGTGCAAAACATTTTTTTTTTTTAAATTATTACTAAAACTGTTTATCATTCAGAGACAGATTTTAAAGACTGTTTCTTACTCTCAGAAGAAAGAGTCCAGTAACTAAAAGAATGCTGACAGGCTACACTCCAGGCAGCTATCTGCAAAGACCCAGTCCTCTATTTTTTTTAAGTATAAGGAGCCATTAATGCCTCTTTTTAAACTGTTTTAATGCATAGCTTAGGCTACCTTGTAGCTGCAACCAGATAATTTAAGGGCAGTCTGTTTTATCTGGAAGGCTCTTCTCAGTGCTGCCAAGCAATGGGACAAGAGGCAACAGGCAGAAACTGATGCACAGGAAGTTCCAGCTGAACATGAGGAAGAACCTCTTTACTGTGGAGTGACCACACACTGGAACAGATTGACCAGAGAGGTTGTGGAGTTCTTCCTCACTGGAGATATTCAAGAACCATCTGGACACAACCCTGTGCCATGTGCTCCAGGACAGGCCTCCTTGAGCAGGGAGGTTGAACCAGATGCCGCACTGTGGTCCCTTCCAACCTGACCCATTCTGTGAAATACGCAAACTGCACATAAAAAATGCAGAAGCTTTAAAAGTTAATGTTTTATTTACAAGTAAAAGTACAAGACTGTGATGAGTATTGATGAAGTAGACTTTAATTTTATTCCTGAATTTAAAAAAGAAAGGGCAGCCATCTAGATCCTGATGATTACCGCAGTCTCTTGTAAACTTAAAGAAAGCAGCTTGAAATCAATTAGGGCACCTATTCCTAAAGAAAAAAAAACCAACTAATTATTATCCCCCTTCCACTTCCACAATGGTTAGTACTGAACTTTGCCACAAATTTGCTTCAAAACATTTTGCATACTGGACCAAAACACTTTCAATATTACCTATCATTAAATTGCTTTGAACAAAAAGATTTCCTAGATGTCCATTCTTAACACTAGTAAGTAGATTTTTGAACCTAAACATGTTGAAGTGAAAACGGGCGGGACCGGGGGGGAGGAAGGAGTTACTGTTCAGGATGCTTTTGTTTTTCTTTAAATAAACAAGAGAAACAAAGAAAGATGCAGAACTCTGAAGTGAACCTAAGCTTGCCTCCCTCACAGCAGTGCTGTTATACGGGTGATAAAATCTTCTCCTGTGAAATGCAATTATTAGTTTAAAACCCATTGAACTGATGAGATCCCACAATCCAAGAGAAATAGATTTCTTAACTACAGCTGTGACCAGCTGGCTGCTAAACAGAAAAAGGACTGCTACTGCCATCTCTGTGATGAGGCTCCAGTGGGCAATGCTATGGTTGTTGGCACCCTTCCTGAGGTTGAGAATCACATCAAACCAAGCAAAACTTGTTGTGTGTGACTGGAGACCGGGTTTATTTATGGACTGACAGGGCAACTGTAGGCACAAACACATTGACTTCAACTCTCAAAGACTGTAATTTAAAGCTATCTGTGATTACATGGATCTTCCACACACCCCCCCCAAATTACGTAACAAACCTATCAATACTTATATGGCTCTTAACTACACTTCAAAATAATCAATGTAATCTACATAACTACAAGCACAGATGGAAAAAATCAAGCCATTAGAGACTAATCGACACAGTTCAAAAAGTAATTTAACTACATCAGTTAAATTTAGAAACTGATTTATTTAATCATTGCACAGACAACCAAGATTTAAACCTCATCTTCAAGCAGATCCCTGTGCACTAGCTGCATAATTCAGAGGAAGTTATTATGATGCCAATCACAGAAAAGTTCAGAGAAGAGGCCAATGACTGCATTTATTTGCAGAAATGAAAATTTCCCAGTCTCAGACAGTGATAACAAAGAATATATCTATATGTGATGAGCAGGCTAAGGCTCTCACAGCATAGACACCAGTTTTAATACACAAAGAGAAGAAATTTGTTTACGTCAAACCCATTTCGCCAGGCTGCAATTTAATTCAACACCATGCAGTCAAGTCAAAAATGTAAATAAGTGCATACTGAAGAGTTTAACCCCAGACATGCTAAACTACTACAGATAGTAAAGGCATAGTCTTGGCATATAAATTTGGTTTAACCGTGACTAAAAATATGCAAGTTGCTTTCCCAGTAAAAGTATTTCTAAAGACTGCAAGAGTATTCACAGCACACAGCAATCAGAAACACACTTTTAACACCTTTTTTCAAAATGTGTAACTGAATATGCAATATTTTTATCTGACAAACTAAGTGTAAAGGTGTATTTCTTAGAACTGCTTGTGTGTGATGAAAAAAGAATTCTTCTAGTAGTCTATTGAATTGACAGCTGGGACTAGTAAACACCAGAGGCTGTTTTCGAGCCCTGCATCTGGTATTTCATTCCCCACTACAAGCTAACTTTCTGTGGAAGACACTTTTGTTCTGTAGTGTTGTAGGTTTATAACAGAATTTTAGAAAAGCTAGTGCATGCTACTCACACAGGGTGGTATTTTAAGCGATCAGCAGCTTTTACAAACATTTACTATAGTATTTTTATCAACTGGACAACTTTTGGAGGTATTTATATTAGCAAAACACAGCAGGAAATCCAGAGAAGCAAGACAAGGCACAACTATAAACCAAGTGACAAAATGAGTGACTTAATCTCAAATTCAAATGCCTCACTATGCATGCAGAAGAGGTGAATTAAGCTGTCAAAATTTTTTATTATGATATTTAAATGAAATTCTTTGAATAGAAATTTTTAAAGAAAATATATTACATTTCTGTAGAAATCAACCATTATTTTAAGTACAAGTTTCTCATTTTATTGATCAGGTAGTTTCCAAATTGTATGTCCAGTTACAATGTTTGTGATACATGTATTATCAATGTTCAACCAAAAATTAGAATTTGTTTACTAGAATTAGGTTTTAATTTTTTTTTTATAATTAAAAAGGCTCATTATTTTTAAATATTTTCAGCACTGTCTTTATACACCCTTCAGTTACATTAAACTCCAGACTAGTTAAACACTAGACACTTCAATTAAACTCTACATGAAAGTTTGGCTTAAACTGCACAAAGAAACAAAATATTTTATAAAACTACATTGAGAATGAACAGCAAATATCTCAAAATAATTTCTGAAGTTTTATGAGTAAATATAATCTAGGTAAAATATTCCAAAACCAAGGTTCTTATTCTTGTAATAACTACTTTCTACAGCTTCTCACTAATAAAAGCAATGATGTTTCCATGCACCATGAAATGCAACTTAAATATAACAGTGCTGTAACATTCACTGCTTCGTTAAATAATAAGCAGTATGCTAAACTAATAACCTAGCATAGTGAAGCACATTTTCAGTCTTGGATATGTCCATTTGGTTTACCCTTGGTTTTTTTTGCAGACTACTTACTTTCCCTGACACAGTTCCTCCACTTCTGACATCTAGAGCAAGAGATCTTTTTTCCAAACGATTTCAGTATATAACCATCAAGTTACCTTTCCATTTAATGGGTAATGCAAGAGGGGTAAAGGGGGAAAGAGTGGGTTTTCTTTCACCCTTCTCTTTCAAAGGCTGTTGCCGTAACTCTCCCATTCCTGTGTGCACCATATTGCTTCCTGATTCCTCACTCCTTGATACAGTTTCCTACTTGACATTGTGAATGCATGCATTTTCCAGAATTATTCTTTTTCCTAACTTAAAGTGCAGTCTCTTTCAGAACATATATGCTGATAAGCATCTTGAGTATCATCAAGTATATATACTCAGAACTCAAAACTGAAATAAGCATAAGCAAATTTCAGCTGAGGAGAAAAGTGTGCCAAAGGATCATAAGCCAGGGTCATAGACAGTCAGCTCTAGGACATAGGAGAACAGTATCCTAAACAACAGTCTCCTAAAGCACTGCTGCATATTTCACTGATTTTCAGGGACCCTGAAGCAAGGCTGGCAGTGGTTTCTGTCAAAGGCAGCACTGTAGTGTGCAGTGCAGGAAGAAAAGAGTCTCACCTACAGGTACCTAATACTACTTTTAACCTCACCCTCTCAGAAGGAAGAACAACAAATCTGCTTTCCAGCTTCTTCCCCTGCTCAAAAGCTTTCTCTTTCCCACTGCAGAAGCCAACAAGCTGCAGCTCCCTGGAAATACACATATACACACACTTATCAGCTGTACTTATTGCAACAAAACTGCCTTCACTTTGGCAGTAGACCTTCATTAGCACCCCCCAGGTGTGTCCCACCTCTTATGTCACACAGGGAGGGAAGTGCTACTCTTCCAGCAACACAACAGACAGTCCTCATCTAAAAGGTCCCTGGTGCTGAGTGTGGCAGCTGAGAGAGATTGGGGGCAGGGGAATATTTCCCCACGCAGCTAGTTTAATATCAATAAATATAAATCTTTTATTATCCGTTGCATTTTGAGGCAAACAAACATTCAACCTCAGCAGATTTAGTTTAAATCTCTTAGACAATACATCAACAAAGTACAGATTATACAGGGTAAAAGTAATTAACAGATGCAAATTTACAAATCCAATATCTCATGAACAACCATGAATAAAGTAAATTTATTTCGGTTTTCTACACAATAAGATTAGTATTTAAATACTACCAGTCTCCTGGGTTAGCAATGCTTTTGACATTTGTTTCAGGGCCTAATACAGCACACCTTCAACATCACAAAAATATAAACCTCCTTCACAAGGCTAACTCAAAACCTTCTGGACAAGTTTCCAAAATTCATCACTGGTCTTCAGTTTGAGGGACTTATCACAGTCTTCAAAGCTATTTGTAATAGAGTCACACAAATGCAAAGTAAGTGATAAGGAATGTTCCCTAAGAGCTCTCCTGAACAACTTACCATTTAAAAAGGAGTACAGAATACCCGTACTGTTTACACGTTTGAGAAGACAGCTGTTCTCCAACTTCCTAGCACACCCAGGTGGCTTTTTCTGCAAACAAAGACAAATTTAACTTAGTCTCTCAGTAACAGAATCATTAAAATTATGCATTAAAAATAGGTTTTAGTTCAGTGATCAGCTGGAAAAAAAAAACTTAGTAAAATATGCATGAGTAGAATGCAGACAGTTTTAACTGTTTTGTGCTAAATACTTCATGTTACAGCTTAATTTTTTTCAAGGTAACAATAGCTTGTGCTATTTTATAATCAAATTTTAAATAGAAATATCTGCAGAGAAAGTACTATTTACCCACTTGAAAACTGGGCATGGAAAAATGATATAATGGCCTACCATAAAGCACAATAAAACAGCACGTTTAAGTCCCTCTGAGATTCTTCACAGCAAATTAAATATTACTAAACACAAATCCACTAAAACAGACTAAAAAAAGCAATGAGAATCTCTTGCAAAAATTAAGTACTGGGATGTTTCCATGAAAATATTACAGTTCCTAGCATCAAGAGAACATACTGACTTACAGATTAACATTAGTCATACACTCAATTTTTATAAATTAAGGTTTTTTGCAGTTAAGATATAAATGCCCTTTCTGCAAGAATTGTATAAAAATGATCTCTAAAATAGATCACTTGCCTATAGGAGGCTAATACTACTACCAGATTTTTAAAGGATGCTATTATGCATTTTTTTGCCTAAATCTTTTAGACAATTAAAATTTACAAGAGAAAAAAAACTTCTTGATCTTAAGGACACAATTATAAAACAAGATTTATAAGAAAGACAAAGCATCTAGAAGAGCAAGACACTGTTAAAGTCACCACACAATTTCTCAAAGGCAAGACAGCAGTGTCCTGCTTGCTCACTGTCACCCCCTGCCTTGCTCACTTTCCTTCATCCTCTCTCAGAATACTAGAACTTTTACGTGCCCAAAGCTTGATTCCAGTAAGCACTGGTGCAGTAACCACCTATTCCAAATAAAATATTGTCCTCTAGTTAACTTGCCAGCAAAATCTACCAGTTTGTCAAGGTCTAGGTCCTCACTTAAGAGGACCAGGACCAGTGCTTAGAGAAAAAGCTGTTTCAAAGAGACACATTATAAAGGCTCACATACATATAATTCATTCATGTTCTCATTACCAGGGCAGGTATACTATACAGGGGAAGCACCTTCCAAACACAGCTGTCACGAACGGATGTGGGGGTTTAGATTAACCCTACCTCCTGCCCAGGCCTCTGGCAGCAGGCAGTAACTTTACTGAGGTGGCCAGCACCCCAAAATCCACTCTCATTTGTAAGTTCTTTTAATAATGACTGATTCTGTCCATTATAGAATGGATCACTTATTAATAGACAAGAAAACTCACAGGCATAAGACTTAAAGTACACTAATACTACACAGGAATAAAAAAAGAAAAACTACTAGTAGTTTAACATACAGTGCACAATAAGGTACCTTTTTCACTTACAGCTAGCGAAGAAATAGTATAAGCTTTAGGATTCAGTGTATCTTACCATCCAATTCCTGGTGGGGCACACTTGGAAATCCTTTCCCCCAATCTCGAGAGAAGTAACCACGAAACCTGCGTCCAGACTTCGGGGAAAAGTTTCGAACGCTTTTCAGGGTGTAAGAGGCTTCTCCCTCAGTGGTAATTCGTGTATCTTTTATAGTGTAAAAACTGTGACTCTTAAGCCAGTAATTTTCTTTTATCTCTTCCCACATCGGCTCTTCAGACTAAGATATGGATTCTTAGCTGAGGTTTGAGCCCCCTGGCGCCAGAGATGATCCTGCTGGGCTTTTGAGCCCTTGGGCTATCTCTTTATGCACCTGTTATCAGTAGTGGGGGGGGGTAGACATCCTACCACAACAGCTTCACAATCCCAACTAAATTATGTCAGACAGGATCCTATTAGCCTAAGTTAACATAAGATGGACACGGACCTGCTGAAGGGATTCCTGGAGGGCACCAATGATTATCAGAGGTCCTAGAGCACCTTGGCCTATGAAGACAGGAGCCTGGAGAAGAGAAGGCTCCAGGGAGACGTTACAGCAACTTCCAGAACCAAGAGGAGACCAACAAGAGAGTTGGAGATGGACTTTTTACAAGGACATGTAATGAAAAGACAAGGGGGGTTGGCTTTAAACTGAAAGAGGGTAAGTTTAGGTTATATATTGGAAAGAAATTCTTCACTGTGAGAGTGGTGAGACACTGGAACGGGTTACCCAGAGATGTTACGGAAGTGTTCAAGGCCAGGTTGGATGGGGCTTTGAGCAGCCTGGTCTAGTGGAAGGTGTTCTGCCCATAGCAATGGCATTGGAACTAGATGTTCTTTAAGATTCCTTCCAACCCAGGCTATTCTGTGATTCTGTAAGTGACTTCAACCAGCAGTGATTTAAGTATGCTTGTGGTTCAGAAAACAGTAATTAGAGCAAATAGCACTACATTAAAACCACTACAGGACAGACATCATAGAGCACTGTAGTACAAGGCAACTGGAACTTTATACACTCTCTAGTACTCTCTCTCTAGTACTGTCAGGGTGGCTGAGAATGTATTTACACATTACATTACCCTCAGCAGTGAAGGCACCTTATGAAGTTCTCAGTTCCCCACATTAGCTACATGTTTTTGTCCACACATTGCAGTTTACCACTTCCAGCATTTACATCTACACATGTAAATGTAAATGTCTTTACATCTTTACATCTACACATGTAAATGTCACATGTCCTGTTTATGTAGTGCTGCACTACATAAACAGGACCCCTGAATCCATCCTGTGATGAAAGAACTCCTCACTCAGGTCAACAATATATGACCTATACAGGGATGGAAAGAAAGCTGAGAATTATCACACAGTGAGGACGACTCTCAGCTTTCACAGTGAAATCAAATCAAATCAACTATCTTGACATATATTTCACGATAAATCCTTACCCGGTTAAATAAAAATATCAAGCTGTGGTCAATGTCGGGCAGTTTTAGATCTTTTTTTCTGTAATCAGAATTATTTTTTTTTTTTTTT